>BPLQ01004299.1:0-380993 GCA_021605075.1 Caerostris darwini
AAGTATACCCCCTAGCGGCGAAAATAGAGTGTGTGTACGCATGCGCCTGCGAGCGCATAAGTGTGAGTCTTCAGTGTAACGCCAGAGAGGCAAGAGAGAACATCACGGCTACGAGTGGCTGTGACTGTAATGTAAATAAAGTGTTGTTACGTTTGCATTGTGATAACTTATTGTGTAAGTGTGTGAGTGTGATACAGTCCGCTTGTGAAAGAAAACATGTGTGAGTGGTGTCAGTGCTATTGACGACAACATTTTGATCCTAGCAGAGCCGGAGAGTGGCTCAAACCTGTGGATAACATAAGTCAAGAGAAAAAGCTTTTGTGAAAGAAGTAAGTGGAAAAAACTTTTAAATCCATATATTTAATATTTTGTGCAAACATGTTTAAAGGTGCCAAAAAAGAAGATTTGCGGCTCATTGCCGCAGAAATAAATTTGATAGTATCTGAAAAATTAACAATTTCAGATTTATATGATGCAATTGAACAAAAGTGATGTGTTTACGCTTACTGTTATTAATCATTATCATTCTTTATATTTTCATGCAGGTGCTGAAACAACCCTATCTTTGATAAGAAATAGATTTTGGATTGTAAGAGGTAGAAATACTGTTCTAAAGATAATTTTTAATTGCATAATTTGTAAAAAAATAAATTCAAAAGGTTCCAATCAAATTATGGGACAACTACCAGCTGCCAGAGTGACTCCTACTCGTGTCTTTAATCGGGTAGGTGTGGACTTCTGTGGTCCATTTGAAATCAAAAATTTCACTGGACGAAGTAAACAGGTAAAAAAGATATTTGTGTGCATATATGTATGTTTCTCTACAAAATGCTTACATTTTGAAATTGTAAATGATTTAACTACTGCAGCATTTTTAGCAAGCCTTAAAAGATTTATAGCTAGAAGAGGTAAGCCTGCAGAAGTGTATAGTGACAATGGTCGAAATTTTGTTGGTGCCAATAGAGAATTAAAAGTGTTTCTCAGATCTTTATTTAAGTTTAAGAGTGCAGAAGAAATTGAGAATTATATGGCTAATGAAGGTATTAAGTGGTTCTTTAATCCCCCCTGCTACTCCACACTTTGGAGGACTATGGGAATCTAGTGTCAAATCTCTTAAATACCATTTGAAACGTATTGTAGGGAAAACAATTTTAAGCTATGAAGAGTTTTTAACTCTTATTGTTCAAATTGAGGCAGTTCTTAATTCTAGACCTCTTTGTCCACTTTCAAGTGATCCAAATGATGTGGAAGCATTAACTCCTGCACATTTTTTAATTGGTTCATCTTTAGTTACATTGCCTGAACCTAATTTTAATGAAACTCCAATGAATCGATTGAGCCGTTGGCAATTGGTTCAAAAAAATGACTCAACATCTTTGGAAAAAGTGGTCATCGGAGTATTTAAATAAGCTGTTAAATAGACCTAAATGGTCTAAGGGTAAAGCAGATATAAAAGAAGGTGATTTGGTGTTAATTAAAAATCCTGATAATTATTGTCCTTTAAAATGGAATTTGGCCAGAATTATCAAAATTCATCCAGGTGAAGATAAAGTAACAAGAGTGGTTACTTTAAAAGATAAAAATGGCACATATAAAAGGCCAGTAGTTAATATCGTACCTTTGCCTAGTGTTAATGAGGAAAATTAATTTTTATTGTGTATTTTGTTTGTTATCTGCTTATTGTGTGAATATTTTTAGGAAAATGTATTTTTTTTATTGTGTATTTTTTGTGATCTGCTTATTTTGTGAATATTTTTAGGAAAATGTATTTTTTTTTATTGTGTATTTTTTGTGTGATCAGTGTATAAGTGAATAATTTGAGAATTTTGTGAAAATTTGAATTCTTAAAGAGTTGAATGTGAACATGTCAACGCCGGGCGGTATGTTCGCGCCAACGCGCAAGTATACCCCTAGCGGCGAAAATAGAGTGTGTGTACGCATGCGCCTGCGAGCGCATAAGTGTGAGTCTTCAGTGTAACGCCAGAGTGGCAAGAGAGAACATCACGGCTGCGAGTGGCTGTGACTGTCGTGTAAATAAAGTGTTGTTACGTTTTCATTGTGGTTATTTATTGTGTGAGTGTGATACAGTCCGCTTGTGAAAGAAAACATGTATGAGTGGTGTCAGTGCTATTGACGACAACAACAATTATACCCTTTAATCGTCTTAACTTGTTCCTAAATAAATAAATTAATTTAAGAGATTTATTTTCCTGCATACTATTATTCACAATAAACTCTTTTAATTAGTATTCATTTTAATTCTTCTTCATTGGAGCAACAGCCCCGTGATGGGCCAAGGTCGTCTGCCTACTGGCAGATTCCGAAACATGAGATGTTGCTTTTTTTACGGGGTAGAGTAGTCATGGTACGCACAACAATCATATTAGACTGGGACCTAAGGTTTAAAGTGGATTCCGATCCACTACTAGTGTTCATCACAACTTGGCATTATGTGACTCAAAATTGTTCCTTCCCCGATATGCACTCTGTGCAGCTCTGGAGAGGCTATGGACTCCACACATCTACTGCACTCTCCTGCTCTGAGCAAGACTTTTCTCGCCGAGCGATATAGGGAGATACGTTAGATGAATGAACTCTGTTGCAGCATGTTTTGTTGTTTTCTCTATTCTTTTTTTTATTTTTCGTTGTTCTGTAACTGTTCATAATCTGCCAATGGAAATTAAAAAAAAAAAGAAACAAACTAGTGTTCATGGCACCGCCGAGGCTCGAGCCCGAAACCTGTGACGCCGAGTGAAAGAGCACTAGTCCCTCGGCCACCAGGCTCCATTCATTTTAATTGCTTAATTTAATAAAAATCAATTATATAATGCGAACATTTCCTTCATCAGAGGAACTTATATTGCTCCAGTAACCTCAAAATTATATTTTATTTAAGCATTGGTGGGCCTCGTGTCCTATTTATGTGTGTCACGCGAGATGATAAAGAATTGACATAGCCTTTCGGAAGAAAGAACCTTTAGGGATAGCATGTAGTTGCTTGCCGTATGGGAGGCAACCTGGAAAATGCCCACCAAGTTAGAGATAAGGAACCCTTTAAACAACTCTGTCGCAATCACCACGGATCTCCTCGTTTCTAAAAGCTGCACCTGATTCGAGCTCTTGCCCTCCCGCGCACCAGCTTCTCACGGCTACCATGCGCCACGATGTGCGAATCCAAAACCGCGCAAGTCCTTTTAAAATTGATTTCCATTTTTCCACATTCTTACAGATGAAGGGGGAAAAAAACGTGGGCGAAAGATAACTTGTGTTGTTGTTTCTTATTCCTGCTAAAAAATCAAACAAAAATTATAAAATTGAAAACCAAATAAAAAGTATAAAATCGAAAGCAAAATAAAAATTATAAAAACAAAAAGAATTACGGTTCTGTGATCGGCCTTTTTTTTCTGTGAGGACACTGTTAACATTTTACCTTTCAGATTCACCCATTGGCTCCCACCGTTCAGCATAATCCCTTGAGTGTGTTGGTAAACAAAGAAGTTTGTTTGTTTACGTTTTTGCAATATGTTTAGGGCATCGACAACTGGTCCCTAATTGTACCGAATTCAAAACTTAACTTTTAAATTCGTTTATTTTTTATCTTACTTTTTATCAATAGTATTTTAAATCTTTTTTTTTTTTTTTGAGTACCTACTTTAATTTGAATTTTTAGAAATTTATATCTTAAATTTTACTAACAATAATTAAGCAGCCTATTATAATTCCAAGCATATTTATGAATTAAGATGAGGAGGTTTAAGGGGTATTTCCCCCTGTTGGTACTCCGTAATTGGTACGCCAGTTGCCAGTTGCCAGTATTCCTGCTAAAAGAGTAGTGCTAAATGAGTAACAGCGGTGAGCCCTTGCTTATGGCATAAAGATTAAAAGTCTCTTCATTATCGGCTGCATTAGAACAACAACAACAAAATATCAAATACAGATGGATTTAATAAATAAAAAAAAATATTTGTTTATTTTTCCAAAACAATCCTTTTTAATTCAAATTTGTGGGTATATAATCTTTTATACACGTTATTTCTTTATTGACACACAGTCAATAATGATATTTGACTTCAAAAACCGGAAATGTTCAAAACATCGGTTAAATAACTGGTACACCATGAATTCGATAAATTTTCTAATATTTATAAACGGTGAACTTTTTGAATTACTAAAAATTTCCGTCCTTAAATTCAAAGCCAATATTTTTCTCCAACTACTAAAATTCTCAGACAAAAGTTAATTATACATTTAATAGCTTATTTTTCCAGGTGAAAAATGAAAAATTCTTTTATCTGTTAAATTTATGCCCTGCTTGCTGCTAATGCATACTATTTAATAAGACTGGAAAGAATATAATTCCTGACACACGAATTACGCCATCTCATGTCTGGATTGAGATTTTATCACTTGTGCAATAGTTTTCAAAGCTTTTACGAAAGATCGGAAAAATTGCGATTGCTTAACTACTACTTATTGAAATACAACGAAATTCGTCGAGAACATGAACGTGACAGGGTTTCGTAAATCAGACACGAAAGAAAAGCGGCGTCTTGGAAGTGCGTAAATGAAAGCACGCAGAGGAAAAACTGACTTCAATATGAAATGTTGTCACCTCTAAAAGCTCCCAAAAGAATTGGCAACGGTGTTCTATGATTAAAACGAAGAGGTTTATTATCCCAGCTGGCTGCAAAGCCCATTATTGTGTTGAGGCTTTTCGAAAACTTTAAAAGGATTGCGGGAGTTTACGTTATGAGCAGCTGAATTTTGAGTTCTCGAGCGTATTCAATAGGGTTCAAATTCGTGAAATCTTCTGGTCATGAAGATAACTATCTGTGTAGTCTAGTAAAATATTGTCTCGTAGAATGAAGGAATCATCAACTGCTCTAGCTTAAGAACAAAGGTATGAAGAATCCCATATCTGGATAAAGAATGCCATCTCTGTACAATTGAGCAGTAAAGGTGCCTTTTGAGACGATATACAGGTCAAGGCGACCATCTAAAGATTCTTGGCCGCGCTTATACGTAATCCATCAAATAGGCCAGTTTGACCAGGCTTCCACAAAAACGGCAATCTTCTTGAATCACTTTACAAATAAAACCTGGACTCATCAATTAAGAGTATAGATCTCCGTTAAACTCGCTCTTCAATTGATAGGATTAAACATTTCAATTAGTGGCCAGATGCCGAGTGACTAACTCTCGGTTGCTTGGTATACCGCTCGGTCCACTTTAAGTCGTAGCGTTGGCTGGCAACCCTACCAGTAAAAAGTCAACATCACGGAGCCAAGTCGGACTTTTACCTATGGGTGCTCCATCGCAACAGAAACGGCACCCCCTTTCCCTCCTTCCATGAGACCTCATGGTTCATGGACTTGGTCTAGATGTTGTTGTCTACCAAGTGGGATAAGAAACAACAAACCTTTCATTTAAGTGGCTTGGTGGAATAAAAAACCCAATGTTGGACGCCTCGTATACAACCCTCATGGATGAAGACTTTTCCACACAGTTTATTGGATACCAAGTCTTCAGCAGCTGATAATTGGATTAATGCAGCTGGTATGTGCCTTCTTGCAATTAGCTGCAAATAACGGTTATCTGCAGCACTCGTAGCTCTAGGCCTTCCTCGGATGTATATCCCAGAAACCGATTCTGTTCTTAGAAATTCATTTAATAAGCAATAATTACATTCAATCACATTTTTATACGGGTTGGAGTTTCCCATCGTAATTATTCAGATAAACGACATCAAGGACTCATATTTAAAACGTCGCTGTCTTATTTCTCTGCACAGATTCTACCTACTGCAGAAGATTTTATTGCGGGCTTTCGGCCGCATTGATGTTAAACGGAAGTAGTTTTCCTAATTTACATATTATTTTCTGATGCAGGATTGCTTTTTTAGTTTGCTGCTTTATTTTTGTAAAAAATGTGCTTATATTTTTGTCCACATAACTGTTAATGTTTCCTTCAGTTTTGGGAACTAATTTACATTCATAACTGGTTTTTTATGGTGGATAGGTATCTTGAGTTTAATCTGTAAATTTCTTATCTTTTGTTACTTTTTATTAATAATATATTTTTGATTGATAATTTTTTCATATGCATCATAAAAAAAAAAAAAAAAGATCACACAAAAAATACCGTTTAAAAACAAGTTTGAGTGAACTTAGTTAGATATAATATTTGTCGAAACTATTACTTCAATTTTAGAATTATAGTATATTATTTTTTATAGAAATTTAATCAACAAAGGATTTTTTATACCTTCGTAATTCAAACTTTTTCCTATAGAAATAAAACAGACTGAACAATTCCATTGTTTTACAGCAAATGATATAATCTTATAAATAACACAGTAGAAATAGAAAAGCACAGTAATAAAAAGAAAAATAACACAGTATACCTCAAAGAAATAGCACAGAATAGAAATAGAAGAAATAGCCCAAAATTCTTTTCGTCCATAACAAATCCTTCGAAAAGCATTCATTAGAAATATTTTTATTTTTGCTTTTAAATAATCATCTTGATTATTAATAAAGGGAAAATTCACGAAAAAATATACTTTAATACTACAAATCACGTAGATTGAATCTTTATTGACCAATTTATTTACAGAAGTCAACAAATTATGTGGAAATCAGATGATGTTTTTAATCTCCTTCGGACTGATTTGCCAAAGATCTGCAATGTAATTATATTATTGTGATGTCGCATTATTCTTTAAATATGCTGTGTAATTATGAAAAATTACTTAATTTTTTTCGATGTAATCGAAAATTATCTTATTTTTTCCTTAATTTTCGGAGATCAGTGTATTTCCTAATTTTCGGAATTCGCTTTCTCACGTATTTCAACAACGTGCTATTCTTTTGATATCGTTTGTTTAATTGGTGACTCAAGTGTTTCATATATTTAAAAAGGGAAAATAATACGAATTGCAGTCAAAAATTGGTATGATTGTTTGGCTTAAAAAACTCTAAGAGCTATCTCAAAGAAGTATAATTGTTTTCGTAGATATAGAAGATTGGTGGGTAAGGCATTGAGTTTCCAAACTGTGATTGAGCTTCGTTCAAATTCCCACAACAGAAATCGAATCGAACGTTTCTGTGTCTATACTTAGTGTAATATCTGGGGCTTGTAGCTAGTGTAATATTCGGCTAGTAAATTGTATCATCGGTGCTGTTTCTTTGATGAGATTGCCATAACTATCGATGGCAACCATAACTATGAATGAATGGAAAAGGATAAAATCGAAAAAAAAAAGACATTATTGATAGGGATAATGTTTGCTCTGCGTTTGAATTTATTAAAATTAAATAGATCTTTTTTTGGTGGCTGGTATTTGATTAGTAAATTGTAGCATCGGGGCTGCATGTTTGACGAGATTGCCATAACTATCAATGGCAATCATAACTGTGGATAAATGGAGAGGAAATTAATCTTGAAAAAAGGATTTTACTGATAAGGATTATGTTTGCACCCAGTTTGAATTTTGGTAAAATGAAATAAATCCTTTTTTGTAGCTAGTGTCATATTTGAAACTAGAATTTTGTACTAGAAAACTGTAGCATCGGTGCAGCTTTCATGATGACATTGCCATATCTATCGATGGCAATCTTAACTATGGATGAATGGAGAGGAAATCAATCTTGTAAAAAGGATTTTACTGATAAGAATTATATTTGCTCCCAGTTTCAATTTTCGTAAAATGAAATAAATCTTTTTTGTTATTGTTTTTTAAATAATTGTCTTGATTATTAAGGAAAAAGAAAACATGTTACACTGGGTAAAATAAGCTGGCTTACGCTGAAAAATCAGTAGACCTAAAAGTTTTTTCGTAGGACTGGAGGAGAAGAAATGTGGGTGTGAATACTCTTTCATCTAGTTCATAGACTGGTATTAATAAGTAATAATGAATTTCAGGTCAATAATGTCATTTAGGGTAATTAGTGTCAGTAATGTTTTATAATGTCATTTAGTGTAATTAATGCCAATAATGTTTAATGTCATTTAGGGTAATTAATGCCAATAACGTTTAATAATGCCATTTTAGGTAATAATGAATCTGTTACATATCTTCATTTCTTTTGCAAATAGCTTTAACCTCAAATGAAAAGGCCTGGCATTTGAAAACAACATCAGCAAATTATTGTACATCAATGGTTCCCAAATTTCTTTGTTCTACTATCCCCTTCTGAGGAAAAAATTATTTAGCGTCAATTTGTTAATCTACGTTCTTTAAATGAACAACCAGATAAATGCAAACATTTTTGTTCTTTTATGTATCTATTTATATTTATTAAAATTTATCTATCTATTTATTCTTTTATGCGTCTAGATACGAAAATATCTTAAAATATGGTAAATATAGATGTTGTAAATAAGACATCTTGAAGTTTAAATTTATACAAGTATTTATTAAAATAAATCATAATGACATTTGTACTACACAAAAAATTAAAATAATGAAGGGTAATACTAACAAAAGGGCCTGATGACCAAATAACTAGACCTCGGTGCCACAGATGTCGGGTTCGAGTTCGGGCTGTACCATAGATGTTTGTTGTGGTTCGCAATACTCTTTAAACTGTAGGTCTCGGTCTAATATATCTGTAGAACGTTCGACGTGAGGCTGACAACCCTACCCTTAAAAAGAAAACATCTTCTGTCTCGAAATCTGCCAGTAGACAGACGGCCTTGACCACTATGTGTTGGTAGCGCTAATGAGGAAGAATATTAACAAAAAACGTTAAAAATAATCCTAATGATAAAGATCCTGGTGAGATGCTATCATTGAATTAAACATAGGCTCTATTTTTGTCAGCAGAATTCTTAAATTATCGCAATTCGCTATTTGGCAATTTCTTCCTTTCTATTTTTATTTTGTTAATTTGCAAATTCACGGTAATCCACGTTACGCTCAATATGAAGAAGGAAATACAAATAAAAAAATTTACAGTACAGCCCATGATCCAAGAATAACTGTAGTTACCTGCTTTTGCAGCCAGACGTTGACGAATAGTTTTTCGAAATGTTTTGATCTTTTCTTACTTTATGTTGCCATAGCATGCTTGTTTTTATTAAACGCCCTCTAAATGCACCCAAAGCTTCCATCACTTTCCTTGATCGACCCACTGCCCCATAAGGGGTGGTATCCCTATCCATTGGCTCCCCCCGTTCAGCATAATCCTTTCAGTGTATTGGTAAACAAGTTTGTTTACGTTTTCAATAGCATTATGGCATCGAAAACGGGTCCCTCATTGTACCGAATTTAAAACTTAACTTTTAACTTCTTTTATTTTGTATTTTACTTTTTATCATTAGTACTTTTTTTTAAAATTATTTTTGAGTACCACTTTAATTTGCATTTTTAGAAACTATTATCTTTTATTTACTAACATAAATTAAGCAGCCATTATAATTCAAAGCATATATATGAATTAAGATGAGGAGGTTTCCCCCTGTTGGTACTCCGTAAACGGTACGCCAGTTGCCAGGGTGGTATCCCCCCATTGAGAATTAATGCTTTACATAAGTCCTTAGTGAAATTGTCTTAAAAATTTCTTGAGATACATAATTATCTTCTTAAAATTCGATTTTGTGGTACATTTTGAGTAATGCTACATCTGCAAAATTTCTGCTTTTAAATCGTGAACGACCTCAAATCAAGTATTTGATAACAACGATATTAAATTATTGTACATAAATTAATGGTGCAATTAAACAACAGACTTCAGGACTTACCTCAAAGATACATAACTATTATCTCAGAATTGGATTTTTCCTCATAAATCATATAACTATTGCCAGACTAAATTGGAATCATTAAATGTTGGGCATCCTATAGCTGTTTTTAACTGAGTTAAATTGTAGCTTGAATGAATTTTGTCATCGTATTATTTTTCCTCTAAATAATTTATGAACAATAAAAGATTAAATAAAGCAATAAAAGATAAAGAGTCACTATTTTGTTTGGTTTGTGCGATGCAAAAACTGGTTCTAAATTAATGTTGTCAACGAAGTGAAAGAAATATTTCTAAATTACACCCATTTTTCTCCTGGTTTTTAATGATACACAATTGAATATTTTTGTCTGATCAATGTCTATTAATTGTCAATAGAGGCGAATTATATCTAAAACGTAATTTTACAGACTGTGGTTAAATTTTGGGCTCATGATATTATGGATGACACTGCAGAATATTAATTCGATTTTTTTCTTATTATCTTTCCAAAATATTCGTCATTTGTTTACAAGCAATGCAGAAAAGGAACAGAGGATATCACAACTGAACATTAATTTAAGAACTAAAATATAAATAGATTCATAAATTCTGCTTTAAGGAAGCTTTCTGGAAATGAATAAAAAAACAAAAACAAAATGTGTTTCCTATGGCACAACTTATCTATATGATACGTACATAGTTAGATATAAAATAAATTAAAGGAATATATATAAATATGTATATATATACATATAATCTCTCTGGAACATTTCTTTTATTTATTCGTGAGTCGTGTTATATAAACATTTATAATTCCAAAATTGTTATCTAAGATTAGTACAGCTGTCTTTATCACTTCTATTTTCAATTACTAAAAGTTAAAATAAACTCAGTTTATTTTTATAAAGTCAGATTTGACTAATCGGATTATTTTGCAGGTTTCTTCCTATTCTCATCTAAATAAAGAGCAAAAAATGTATGTATAAAAAAATTAAATAAAGAAAGAACTAAACAAAGAATGCATAAATCAGTGCAAACTTTGAGTTAATTTATTTGGTATTTTAAAAATCAGTAAAAGTACATCAGAATCTTTGTGCAAAATTTTCCACATTGCCTTCAAAATTACAAGAATTTGTGCATCTTTATTTTGCAACAAACTTGACTGAGTATTTCATGTTACATTATGACAATTATTTATTACAAAAAAAGATTCGATACCCTTCGTCTTGTATTCTTATAATATTATTCTAAATTTCTTTATTTGATTTAATTTAATTAAAAAAAAAATTGAAATATAATAAAACTTGAAAAAGATAAAATTAGATTTATATATAATGGAAATAACATGCTTCAAATGTGTTACAAACTGCTAATTGATAGTAACGAAACCAAAAGGTTATTAGACAATTATTAAACTAAAACAATTAGATAAGAAAACTAAATAATTAAAAATAACATTTAGATAAAACTAAAGCCAATTGGATTATAATAAAAAAATTATTCAGTTAATTATATATAATAATCTAAAAATATAAAATATATAATATAATAATATAAAATATTATAATATAAAATATTATAATATAATAATAATATAAAATGTAATAATCTAAAAAAATATCTAAAAAATATGTGTAATTAAGTTGTTTTTAAAGAAAAAATAGCTCTGTTTAATTATATACATCATAATTGAAGGATCTAAATTTATTGTTTATATCTTACAATAGATGGCGCTTTGATAAACATAAACTGCTGAAATATATGCAATAGAAATTTTTTATCAAAAAACAAAGCAAGCGAAATAAGTGCTGCCATCTTTAATCGTTTTAGAGTATTATAAAATTACTACGGCACTTATTCCAAAATTTTATTTTTAAAATGTGTATCAGTTGTCAAATTTTAAATCTTTTCTATTTTCTTTTTAAATTTATTCTCTTATTGCTGATTTACAGCATTTTTGTGATTTGGGTGTGAAGGAATCTTCTTTAGGTATTATTTTATTAGGTATCAATACCAAACAATTGTGTGAGAATTGACCCAACAGGGATTTTAACCTCCGTTGAGCCGCTAACATAATTGTATAACATTTTTAGTTTTCTAAATTATTATAATTAAATTCTGGTTATTTTAATTTAAAATTTAAGTCTAATGGGCAAATATTTATCATAAAGTCACAGAACTATGGAAAGAAAAAAAAAAGAATACATCGTATATAACTATTGATAATATTTTATTCAACAGTATTACTTTGTTATAATATAATTAATATAATATTAATTTTTATATTAAAATAATATTCTTGAGAATATAGGACAGATATTGCCTGTTTTATTGATGAGTTTACAGTTATGAGTTCGCAACTTATGATAAACGCGCAACTTGGAACATTTAATAATAAAACGGGTTCTATGTTTCACTTTAAGTGTGACCAGTGTCCAGTTACCAGTTAGTGTGCTTAGACCAGTTACGCAGCGACCCCTAGATACGCATAGATGATTGCTGATAGCAGAGTAAACCAGACTCTTACTTCAAGTTGTTAGCGCTTTTGGTTCAACTTAGACCTGTGTGACGTTTTTTTCTAAAATGTAATTGATCAAACACAAAACACGCTCAAACATAATGGACACAGCATCAATTATAATGTGCAAATACCCAAATTGACAAGAAGTGGAGAATGGAGATACAAATATCTCACTAGTAAAATAAATATTTTTTAATGATTTCATTTTTTTAATTTCGTTTATATTTATATATTTTTATATTTCCTTTTTGTTATATATTCCTTTACAATGTGCGTTTAGTATCATTATTATTATATTATCTATGTTGACATGTACGGATAATAGTAAACACAATAATAATCTCGCATTATGTTTCAATTTTTCACTCCAAAAAATATATATATAGTGGGTCTAAATGTAATATGGGGATGTATAACATTATATGCGGCCCGTGGAGTTAAGATGCATTTCCAAAGTGACCGCATTTGGGTTGGCCACCCCTGGTGTAAATAAAGCTACTATTAATCAGGTTTTCATTATTTTGTAATAAAGTATTGGATATAGATTGTATATGTGCAGCATGGGTGCATTTCCGACCAACAGCTTGGGTGCAAAGACCCCTTAAGAGATCTTGAACAAGAAGCACGGTAGCAAAATCTTAGCCCGCAGCTGAAAAACGGAAGCAAGAAAGGTTAACAAAACCCTAAAAAAAAATAATAATAACACCATGTGAAGAGGAGTGGTGTATAGTACAACGGGCACGTGGCACACACGACACAGTACAAAGCACTGCAGGGGAGGGTGCACCTCTCGCATCCACCAGGTGTTGCGGTTGCCAGGTGGAAAGGCGTGGAGATTCAACCATCTGTTCCTCGCTCGGTATTTTTGCCCGCTTGCTTTGGGGATGCAGGGTGTTTGTTGAAAAAAGTTGCATATATTTTACGGAGCATGTTTCCATCTCTTCTTGGAAAACAGATGGCAGGGTTTCGACAGTAATGCTAACAAAGAGCTTGCAAGAAAGAAAAATAGTCCTATCTCATTTTCTTCTTTTTTATGGATCGAAGTTTTTTGTTATCTTTTAATTGAACGAAGAAATGGTTACAGGAAGAATGAATTAGATATCATTAATTGATTGAAACAAATATAAGTAAATATGAAATAAATCTATATAAGTACATAATACAGGGCGGCCATAAAATAACTTGAGTTCTTTGGAGGCCTCTGCATTTTAAACTAATGTACGGAAAGCAAAATTTAGTATACAGACTATAGAAAGCACGAAGAGATGAATTAAAAAAATTAATTCAAATGTCACCAATAGAAGAATACTCTCACAATTCTGTCACTAGAAGAGATTGTAGCACTGATGTCATTTACTTACTAGCAAACTTGCACATTTTAGGTTAATGAGACAGTTAGCCAATATTTTTGGCGGAATATTTTACGCTTCGCTCCTCGGACATTATATCATGTGACTTTTGGCTGTGGGGGTACCTTAAATCTGTTGCGTATGTTGATGGCGTTACAAATCCACATTCCTTGAAAGAGAACAAACATCCAAAGAGACAGTGTACATGTAGAGGGATCTGATGGCCGAGTGGCTAGCGCTGTGGAGTTCGGTACCACAGGTTTCGGGTTCGAATCCCGGCTGCGCCATGGATGTTTGTAGGGATTCGGAATCCACTTTAAGCCGTAGATCCCGATCTCATATGACCGTAGAGCGTCATAGAGCCCAATCCGACTTCTCTCACCCACGTCCTTCCCAAACTGTAAAGGGGTAACTCAGCTCTAGGTACAGTGGTGTAGTAGTAGTATACGTGTAGCAGTATAACTTCTAACACCAGATATATCTTGTACGCAGGGAAAGTCTATACTTTGAAAATATTGTAATTGGTCATACGGAACCTAATAATGATCATTAAACGGTTATTTTCTGTGAGTTTCCAACTATATGTCATTCATTTCTTTACGAGAATTTTTCATTATTCGAACATTTATGAATATTTGAATAATTCGTTTTCCTTTCGTTCCTTGTAATTAGAACACGTCTACCATTTTGACAATACCAAAATCTCTCCTGGCTGAGATTTTTGGTACTCTTTTTTTTTTTCTCTTGTGGAATTCATTTCTTTATACCTTCCATAGTTTTGTATGTAAAAATAAATTTTATTTTGTTTTTAATTTTAACTGCAAACACTTCCAAACAGAGAAAATTATTTTATGACCAGCCTGAAAAGAAGGTTTGTTAAATTTTAAAAAGATTTGTTTGTATAATTATTTAACCAGTAAATTTCTATCATTACTGTTTGTTATTTAAAATGAAAAGTGCAATGATTTGAAATCATTCACTATTGGAAAGCGAAATAGGGGACAGATTCAGCGTTACCCAAAAGGTATCGCATGAAAAATAGCACCCCCATTCGAAAGAAAATTACTTCCGGTTATGATTTTGTCTGTCACTTTGCGGTCATTTTGTACATTCTTTAGGCTAATTAGACCGGGATCTACAGTTTAACGTGGATTCTGAACAACAACAACAACTACTACTACACCACTAGAACAGAGTTGCCCCTTTAGAGTTTGGAAACATTAATTATACATTTAAATAATATTTAATTTGACTAGACAAAAACTTTTTAATAGACATTAAACTTCTTAATAACTGGAAATTATTTTGCGATTATAATAAATAATGTAATTTAACAAAATAAAAAAAAAAAAAAAAACAGTAAAACAATAAACAAGAGTAACAACAACAATGAAAAAAATTTTCTTGAATGGGAAGCAAAGTTTTATAAATGCTTTGACAATTTCTTTATTCTACAAACTGATGCAGTCACAAAAAAACAATATCTTTGCTTAAGGAACTCCTTCTGTAGTAGATATGAAATATCTGTTTCGTAAACGATATGCATTCCAAAAAAGCACATGTTTCTTCAGTGTTGACTTAATGTCCGATTGAGTCATTCGGTGGTGCTTTATGCTTTTGTTTTCCCAAACTAATCGCGCGAGCGTTTGTTATTTTTAATCCTTGTGGTCGCGGCGCCCGTCTTTGATTTTCTTACCCTTTAACGAAAATAAACTATTTTTTTGTTCAAACCGCATGACTCAAGAAAACCCTCAGTAATACTAATCTGTTATTGTCATTGCTCAAGCATTTGCATATACACACAAAAGTTGTTTTCTTTTTTTTTAAACTACAAGTTGCAAAATTAAAAGTTAGCGTAAAACAATACCAGGATTTTTTTTGTCTCATTAGACATTTATAAGTATATCCATTTGTATAAGATCTTTATTACAAAATAATTGGATAAAAAATTAAATAAAAATTGATCATGTTAAAAAATATTTTTATAGTTTATTCTAATTTTTGTTATAAGTTTTACATTTACTTTTGGGCCTGAATGACCGAGTGTCTAGCGCTCTGGAGCTAGGTGCTACAGATTTCGGGTTCGCTTCCCGGCGGTGCCATGGATGTTTGTAGTGTGGGATGCCAGGATTAAGTGTCAGGTGTAGTGCCAGGATTTTTTTTTTGTCTCATTAGACATTTATAGTATATCCATTTGTATAAGATCTTTATTACAAAATAATATAATTGGATAAAAAATTAAATAAAAATTGATCATGTTAAAAAATATTTTTATAATTTTTGTTATAAGTTTTACATTTATTTTTGGGCCTGAATGACCGAGTGTCTAGTGCTCTGGAGCTAGGTGCTACAGATTTCGGGTTCAATTCGCGGCGGTGCCATGGATGTTTGTAGTGTTTCGAAATTCACTTTAAACCGTAAGTTTCGGTCTCATAGGACTGTAGAACTAGGAGGAAATCCGACTTCTACCTACGGTTGCTCCATCACAACAGACACTGCCCCCTTTTCCCTTCAACCATGAGTCCATATGGGTTCGGGGGCTTGGTTTAGATGTCTACCAAGTGAGATAAGAAACAACAACACCAATTTTTATTTTTGTTATGAGTGTAATGTTCAGGTTGGACAACCAGATTATAACTGCATGTGGTTGAGATACTTGAGGCACTGGTTAGACAACTCGCAGTTTTATTGACACATTCATATAAACCACACAAATACAATTAGAGAAATACAATATTTAACACATTTAAAAACATATAATTATAGATTCGTGAAAGGATTTCACTTCTAATCCGAAAACCTGATACTCAGCTACGAGCAGGATGCGTGAATTATACTTCCAGGTGAGAATCTGTAAGCTACCTGACCATTTCTCCTGAACGCCACAGAGGGCGCTCTTGCCAGTGTATAGGGGGAAGTATGGCTACATAAGTAAATTTTGTTAAACAATAGCGATGAATAAAAGGAAAGTTTGCAGTAAATGCTACAAGAAAAGTTTTCAAAAAGCTACGTTAAATAGCTTAAATGAAATAAATAAGTTGGACGAATTTTAATATTCAGTTATAAAAGTTATAAAGGTATCCTGCATAAATGACTTCAGTTATAAAAAATGGTTTTTTTCTTTCTTGTTTAGAATAGCTAAGCATAAACGTTCAAAATTTAAAGTAGTTTAACAATAATGAAATTATTTTTAATAAATACTTGAATAAACCTTTTTAACACTAGTTTTTAGCGATGGAGAGTAGTTTTTTGTATGACATTTACAACTATGAATGTGACAGAAGTATCACTGTGATTATTTACAGTGATGAATTTAAATCTGCTATAGTAACTATGACAACAAAAACTCGCTTAACTGTGAAAACAATTTATTTGGGCAGCTTGGCAGCAATTTTTATCAGAAAAATGAAAAAATCACGATTGTGGCATCATTGTTATCGCTATGCACTTATTTCCCTCCTACACTGGTGAACTTTGTGATAAGATTTATGATTCCCATAAACAGACCACCGACGAGAGACATTTTGGAATCTTATGAGAGGAAATCTCTCATTAGGCAGCCTGACTGCAAAACTCCTATACAAACTGTCATAGCATCTCCTCGTTTCTGACTGCATTTTCCTTTATCAATGTTATGCTGAAAATGCTAATTAAATTTTATTCTTCTTTATTGACGCGACAGTTCCATGTTGAGGCAAGACCGTCTGCCTACTGGCATATTTCGAGACAGGTGTGATTTTCTTTTTAAGGGGTAGGGCTGTAGCCCCTACGCCCGAAGCTCTACAGTCATGTTAGACAGGGACCTACGGTTTCAAGTGGATTCCGGACCATTACAAACATCCATGGCACCGCCGGGACTCGAACCCGATACCTGTGGCATATATATATATATATATATATCACATCATATATATATATTCATATATATATATATATATATGAATGGACGACGACGGAATGGCGCTCTGGCGCTCGGTACCACAGGTTTCGGGTTCGAGTCCCGGCGGTGCCATGGATGTTTGTAGTGGTTCGGAATCCACTTTAAACCGTAGGTCCCGGTCTAATAGGATCGCAGAGCTTTGCGGGGGATTGTTACTCCGCGTCTGTGGCTTATCTTCAAGTTACAGGCGCCCCCTGGGTAATGCAAAGTGAGTAACATCTGTGCAGCGCTTGCCTTAAGGCATCCAAGACCAAGCTATCTAAGTGAAAGAAAAAAAAATTATCTTCATAAACATAAGGAACTCTCAAACTGTGAAAAGCCAAACCATGAAAAGCGGGATGGATCATAACAAATAAATTCAAACTACCATAAATAAAATAAAGTGGGAAAATAATATAAACTAAAAATAATTAAACAATTTGCATGAAATAGGCTTTAATTAATGGACATTTTATGCCATTATTAAGGTATCTTACATCTTATCTTATATTATATTATCTTACTTTATCTTATCTTATATTAGCCTACAAGATTATTAAGGAATATGTGTGCTTTTTTGTATTCGTTTTGTAAAAATGTAATGAACTATTTGTTTTTTTTGCTAAGATGTCACAGTTCACAGTAAAATAATTCTTAAAAACTGAAAACTGAGATTGCTTCATGTTTTGAAAACAAACTTTCGTAAAAAAAAGATTGTTTACGTCGGCTCAGGTAAATGACTGATTTTGCTTTGCAGGGAGAGATTAAATCAGAGATTTGTAAAATACGCGAAGAGAAAGAAGAAAACGTTGAAGTCATTTATTATATATTTATTTCTCTCTCTGTCTCTCTCACACACACATATATAAGTATATATTTCTTCTCGCACATATATAGGTACACATTTCACTTTCTCTCTCGCATTCACATGAAGGCACACATTTCTCACTCTCTCTCTTTCATATACACACACATTTAGGTACATATTTCCCTCTCACACACACGCTCTGATGAAAATACTTAAAAGAAATGAATTCGCCAACTCCCGGGTTCTTTTAGTTCACAAATGTTGTTAAGTTGTTGGTGGTTCAAAATAAATCAGCTCTCTTGTAAATTCTTGACTATTTTATTACACATACTAGGAATAAATAAAAACTTTGTACACTATTTACAAATTAATAGTACTGCCACACAATATAATCTCTAATGCCATAAAACTTAATCTCTCTCAATACCCCTCTCACACTTCTAAGATTACATTCTCTCTCTCGCTTTCCCAAGCGCGCTCTCAAACTCGCACCTCTTTCGCCCAATTCAATTTGGCGTCGCAGCGCCCTCTAACGATCATTCATACATCTTTTTTCCACACGCTCTCTCTCACACTCTCCCCTCGCATATAGGTACACATTTCTCTCTGACTCACACGCACTTATATACATACAAACACTTCTCTCTCTCTCTCTCATACACACATATAGGTATACATTTCTTAATCTCTCTCTAAATATCTCACACGTACACACATGTACCGAGGCCGACGTGTTATTGACAAAAGTTTTATGTTTTAGTATGCTATAAATCAGAAAACGTTAAATAAAGTACACTTTTTCTAATATTTTAAGTGTTTACCATTTTATTAAACTAGGGCTGGATTATATTCATTCCTAATATAACAGAGCGCGTCTCCCTATTTTCTAAAGAAACAAAAAGTTAGGACCAACATCCCCTTTCCTTTTCCAGTTTCCATTTCGTACTGTATCACCCCTTAGCTCTTTTTCTTGTGTGCATTTATTTTGAAAAACGCAAACATGTTACGAAGCGATTCTGAGAAATGCCTGAAAAACTTCTTCTCAAGTCATACTTTTATTTAACTACGTACTTACTGAAGATGAATATATACAAGAAATGTTACTTTGTTTATAACTGTGATAATTTTTTTTTTGTAAAATATAATAAAACATTACGAAAAGTTCATATAAAGGAGAGTTTTATTTTTTTAATTATTTTGGTGGGAAAATTTGACACAAGAAAAATTATTAATAGAATATAAATTCCGAATATTTAAAAAAAAGATTACATTTACATTTATTTATAGCTAAAAAAAATGAACCATTTCTTTTGAAAATCATTGTGTGATAATAGTAGATCTTATTCTCCCGTCACGCCAACAGCATAGAATAAAAATAGTTAACAGTAAAGTTTGATGCCAAAACTCGCCAATCGGACACGGCATATGTTGTATTACAAAGTAAAAGTCACGTGAGGAGTAGTAAGAAATCGCCAACAGTAAAGAGTGTTGCCAAAAATCACCAATCTATCATGGCACATGTTAAACTACAAAGAAAATGTCACGTGAGAAGTATGTTTGACCCCAAACTGGTAATCCTGATGCGAGCTTTATATTACTACTTTATGATAATTTAATATAAAACCAACAGTATAGAGTAGCTTAGCGCCAACAGTTTAGAGTAGTAATGACTAACAGTAAAGATAGTTGCCAAAAAAACGCCAATCTATCATCACATTGTTAAACTACAAAGTAAAAGTCTCGTGAGGAGTGCGTTTACCCCAAACTGGCAACCCTGATGCCGGTTCTATTATAATACTACTCTATGATATTTTAATGTAGAACCAAGAGTATAGAGTAGTAATCGCCAATAGCATAGAGTAATAATAGCCAACAATAAAGAGTGTTGCCAAAAATTGCTTATATATCATGGTATATGTTAAAACTACAAAGAAAGAAATTACGTGGGGAGTGCGTTTGGCCCAAATTGGAGACACTGATGAACCGTCTATTTTAATATTACTCTATGATATTTTAATATGGAACCAACAGTATAGAGTAGTAATCGGCAACAGTAAAGATTGTTGCCAAAAATCGCCAATCTATCATGGTTAAAGTCTTCAATCTATAATGTCAGTTTTAAACTACAGAGTAAAAGTCTCGTGAGAAGTATGTTTACCCAAATTGGCAACCCTGATACGCGCTGTATTATATTACTGCTCTGTGATATTTTAATAATGTTCTTTGGATTTTAAATTCGGAAATATAATACTATCATATTTTAAAATTTTTTTGAAATTTCTCCAAATCAATAAAATATGACGAGTTTTTTAAATAATCCTTATTAATCAATATTCATTACTTTTTAATGTTATATTGAATTTTCTATGGCAAGAAGTTTTTTTTATAATTATTATTAATCATTATACATATTCCGATATTATTTTTTCGTCGTCATCAATTTTTTCTACGTCGTCACCAAATTGCTTTTTTTCTGAACCAACAGCAATTTATTTTCACTCATAAATAAAACCACTATTGAGGTCAAATAACTCTCCAGAAGCTTACAGTCGTCGAAAGGCAGAGTAAACTGTCTTGCCAAAAATCGCCAATCACCGCATATGTTAAAACTACAAAGTAATAGTCACGAGAGCAGTACGTTTGCCTCAAACTGGTAACCCTGATGCTCACTCTATTATAATACTGCTCTATGATATTTTAATATAGAACCAACCGTATAGAATAGTAATCGTCAACAGTAAAGAGCGTTGCCAAAAATCGCCTATCTATTAAGTTATTTGTTGAGCTACAAAGTAAAAATCACGTGAGTAGTATGTTTGCCCCAAACTGGCAACATTCATGCGCACTCTATTATATTCCCACTGTATTATATTTTAATACTGTTTGTTTTGATTTCAAATTTTAGGATTTCCCACTAATCAATAAAATATTGATTTTATTGATTGATAGAGTTTTTTTTAATAATTATTATTCACCAATATTCATTTTTTGGATATTATTTTGAATTTTCTATAGCAAAAAGTTTTTTTTTATAATTATTATTAATCATTATACATTATTTTTCCGTCGTCATCAATTTTTCTACGCCTTGCATTTTTCTTAACCCACAACAATTTGTTTTCACTCATAAATAAAACCACTATTGAGGTCAAATAACCCTTCAGAAGCTCATAGTGGTCGAGAGGCTTTTACTACAAGTGTGCAACGCACACCTTGAAGACGCCATTTCACACTTCAGTGCAGAGAATCTCACTTCCGCAGCGACCACAAGAGCATCATTAAAAAAATAATAAATAAAAAAAAATTCGAAATCAGAACGGTGGCGTCGACACAAGTCGCCTGCCATCTTGGGAAGGAAAAACGAGATGCCCTATCATCGTTCTCTTGAAACGTCACTTGCCATCCCCCCACCCTTTTCATTCGAACACCCTGACAATTGACATGTTTAGCTTCTTCTCCCAGTGCTCTGGATTAGGGTTAGAACAATATAAGTGGTTCGTTTTCAAGTGGTGGCGTTAAAAATAGTGGAAAAGGGTTCGCTTGTTGGTTGCATCAAGAAGAAGAAAAATATCGAGTTCTGTTTTTGTTGGACTATATTTGAAATGAATTGTGGATTGTTTTGGTGCTAATTTTAAATCTGTGTTCATTGATGAATGAAGTTTGGGAAAATAAAATGAAATAAAGATTAATTTCTTGTTTTGATTTCCATGAAGGAAGTAGTTTAGATATATGCGATTGCATTTATACACTTGAAATGAAAGCAACTGTGCTTTCATATGATCACCCATGGTGGCTGCAAAACTAAAATAAACCATTTATTTTCTTAATTATCTTATTTAAATAAGAAAGAGGCTGCACATGAATTATTGTTGTTAATATTTCCCAAAGATGTGAAACAATGTTTCCTTTCTTTCTTTTTTTTTACAAATCTTAAATTAGTTCAAATGCTATTTTTAGTCTTAATAATTCTAACAAGTAATATAAAAAATTCTTTTTTAAAGTCAATTCCTCCTTTTTTTCTCACTATATTGCCGAAAGTCCTTTATAAATAATTT
This sequence comes from Caerostris darwini, assembly GCA_021605075.1. Lineage (NCBI taxonomy): Eukaryota > Metazoa > Arthropoda > Arachnida > Araneae > Araneidae > Caerostris > Caerostris darwini. The sequence continues at coordinate 22,378 of BPLQ01004299.1, forward strand.
TCATTCAATTTTTTAAGTTTATCGGGCGCCATCTATTGGTAGATATATGCAACACAAATCTAAAAAAACCTAGAATTAATTAATTAAATTAAATTACAGAATTAATATTTGAAAAAAACTGTATTAACATCCAGTGTCCTCCACTACAAGTTAAAAAAATGTATTTGAACTTGAGTGGATGAATAAAAAGTATTTTATGAACGATTAAAAATTTGAACAAGATATATATATAGGGAGAGTGTGAGCTAATAGAAGGAATTGTAAAATAGCATTTGGACATTACATAATTTTTATTATAAAATAATTGAATACCTGCAAATGCATTTCAATTTCTTAAATTGAGTAGAAAATAGCTAAAAATTTCATGAAAACTAGTCCAGTTAAAGTAATTTTAAATTATTTTTTTCCTAGGTTCATTGTATGTATAAAATTAATTAGAGTGATTAATTTTTTTAGTATTCATCATGTCAATAAAATCAATTTTATGACATTTGAAACGCGCCATTATGTTGATAGATCACAAAACTTTTTATCCCGTCCTTCATATAATTTCTTATGAGAAATTAAACGAAATGGAAATTTACGCTTTTACTCGTTGTGCTATGAACCAGCTGTGTTTGCTGTCTTCATTGTATGATAGAAGTTTCACCTTACTATCTTATCACACCTTAACCCCTGTACTCATGGGGATATGTAGCTCCTTACCTATCAAGAGGTTACTTTTGATTTGGTTTACTGGTTCGAATACCCATGTTATTACCATACCACACTTAACACCCTGTACCTGTAGCTCCTTATCTATTAAAACTTTACTTTTGTTTGGATTTATTAGAGAGTTTTTGCATATCGTATTTTTGTAATACGGTATTTTTTCTCCCTAGCGCGCATGCTCATAGGAAACATTATTACAGATACGCATGCGCAATTTCCTATGAGCATGCGCGCTAGGGAGAACAAAATACCGTATTATAAAAATACGATATGCAAAAACTCTCTATTGATTCGAATACCAACCTTACCATATCTTATCCCTTGTATCCAAGGAAATGTAGCCTCTTATCTGTTAAAAAGTTACTTTTGGTTGGATTTACTGGTTTGAATATCCATCTTACGACACCTTACCCATGTATCCAGGAGTATGTAGCCCCTTGCCGACTAAAAATTTATTTTGGTTGGAGTATATCGGAAGGGAGGATGGAATAATGAAATATCCGCCATGCCACACCTTACACACCAGGGGTATGTATGGCTATTTTTGGTCAGAATACTCATTTTACCACCTTATTATAACTAACTCCCTGTACCCAGGGGTATATAGCACCTTACTTGTTAAAAAGGTGAGGGTAGAAGAAAATAATAATATCAAAAAAATTATGGAACTACAGGAGTATATTAAACTATAATATAGAAAAGAAAAATATTTTGATATATTTTACATACTGGTACAGTTACAAAAATATACAGTATAGTTACGTAGTCATTGTCGCTGAATAGCAACAAAAATATGTTACTATGATTTTATGTAAAAGTAAGTATGAGGGAAACGAAGTGAACACAATAGAGAAGGAAAGTTCAATGTGGTAACCACCAACATTTTCATAATTTGCATAAATTTACTTTACTCAATACTATCAGATTTAACATAAAATCTTAGCGCCATTGAAACGGTATTTTCCTCAATTAAGAAGCTCAACGTATTAACCACTAGTTCTTTTTTCATATTGTGCATAAATTTATTTAAATGAATACGCTAAATTAGCAGATTTAACGTGAGAGTTTAAAATCACTACAATGGATGTTAAACTATCATGGTTTTACTAAACTACCACGCCAGTTAAACTAGCATTATTTACACTTCTGTTAAAACATGGTAATATTAACAGTTCATATTTATACAGTATCTATTTACCGTTAGCTTCATTGAAAAGTATTGAAAAGGAATAAATAAAAGTATTTAATATAAAAGTAAAGTAAAAGTAAAAAAGTATCATTGAAAAGCATTAAAAGCAAGAAAAACTATTTCCTGTTCACTTAACTAATAGTCTATCTCCACGCAATGCGTTATTTTAACTGAGTAAGCTAAACTAGGAGATTTAGGGGAAAAAAAAAAAAAAAAAAAAAAAAAAAAAAAAAAGAATCGCCAAAGAATTAACTTCAAAATAAATTAACTCAATACGCAATCATGCCAAATTTCATGCAGATAAAAAAAAACACGGCAACAAATTTTTTCAAAAATAATGGGACAGATGTTTTGGAAAGAGTGCTAAAAGTTTGAAGGTGAAATTCCAAAACGTAATTGAACTGAAACGCACCCCCCTCCACTCTTGTCTTGTTGTAATGAGTTTTAATCCGCCAAGGCGCCAGTTCCGAGATTGTTTATTTACATTGGATGCCAAAAAGCAATTTTTTTTTGTCTTGTGGCAAGCAAGCCTTACGAACTGTGTAAACAAATAAGCCTTCAGCCTCTTCTTTTTTGTTTTGAGGAAGTCAGAGGGATAGAAGTGCAGGATCCGTGGTAGCATTAGGGAAGGAAACATGTAACACAGTAGGTTCAGTTGCTGAAAGATACGGCTTAACCGTTCGACCTTATAGAATGTTTTCGTTACATGTCTCAGAGAGATTATGTAAGATGTAGATGGAATTATTGTGTTTTTCTTCGCTTGTGATATTTATTTGTCATGATATAATGAATTTATACGTGACGTGATTCTATTTAACTGTATTGTAAGATTTAAAAAAAAAGACATAACAGGTTATTTCATGTAAATTGGATGATGATGATATAGTAATGTTTTTTTGTTGTATAATATAAAAAAAAAAAAAAAAAGAAAAGAAAAGTTGTCTTTATCTTGTTATATTCAGGAAAATTAAGATATTTTATTAGAAGTTAAATATGATTAAATTTATATATATATATATATTTGTAATTCGAATAAAATTATATTTCAAAAAAAAAAAAAAAAAAAAAAAAAAAACCGATTTTATATTTTTAAAAGTATGCTATCACAAACTAAAAACAGCAAAGCATACTAATACAATAAATAGACCATTTTTCATAATATCTAAAAAGAAAACTATATCTATATAAAAAAACTATATCCAAAAAATATATAAAAATAAAAAATGTACAAAATACATATAAAAATATATTTTTTAAAAAATAAATATATTTTTATAAATATATAAAATATATGAAAAATGTATCTAAAAAAAGTATTTTTTTTTGACTCAGAAGTCTTAATTAGATTTTGATTGGAATTATTATTTAGATATTGATCACTAATCTTTAAAGAAGTATAGTTATTCAGTTTCTTTAAGTTATTAATATACGTTCCATTACATTATAAATAATTGTTCAAATAAAATCATAATTAAATATAATAAAAAAATTACAATTTCATTTAAACTATTTTAAACTTACATTCTTGTATAAATTGCACATGCACTTTCTCATAAAGAATTATATATACTATACAGTGGTACAGTTATGTATACAGTTGGTACATTAATTACTTTCTCATACAGAATTATGTAGAAGTATGTATTTTTTCAGATAAAAACATTGGTATTGTAAGAAAAAAAAATGTCTGTTTTATTACAGTTAAAAAGTTAATTTATCTATGTGTTGCGCGAGGGCTCGTGTTATATATTTATTGAAGATCCGAGGTAGGAAAACGAGTTTATTGTTTATGTTCTTCAATTACAGATTTAAGAAAGAACGCCTTTTGTTCTAATTGCTTTTTTTCTTTGGTTATAATTCAAAACTGACCGTGAATGACATCCCAGTTCAGTTAAATAGCCAAGGAATTATTGAAGGAGAGTTTCGCTTTTAATTTGCAATAGTAATTGCAGTTTACTGTAATTTGCAATTTGCTTGTAGTTTCACTTGCCTTTCAAAGTAATGAAACAGATGAACAAGAGTTGCATTTACAAAACTTGCAATTTGTACAGCTGTAGGCTATTTAAGCAATTATTAAAATAATTGTTCAAAACGTGATCAATTTTTTGTGGATATGAACGTTTATCTCTCATTACCTGAAACATGTTAGGGTAGAATTGGAAAATTAGATAGATATTCTCTATTATTTCTTGTATGGTTTGGTTTGGTTTGTCGCTCTACGGTCACTTTTTGCATACTTTGGGCTAATTAGGCCTACAAATATTCTACAGAACTTACAGTTTAAAGTGGATTCCGAACCACTCACAAATATTCATGCAACAGCCAGGATTCGAACCTGAAGTACCAACGACCAGAGCGCTAGCCAATTGCCCATCAGACCGCATTATTTATTGTAGGAAAATGTAAGAGATTTTAACATTTTAACATTAAGATTTTCCTACAAAGAATAACGCGAGAGATTTAATTTTTTAACATTTTTAATTTTCTTCTTTTTTTTTCAATAAATAGTTGCTTTTCAAGATTTCATCGAATATTAAATGTTTCACTTACAGCATATTTTATGATAAAGTACACTAAAAAAATTTTAAAAAATATAGTTTTGTTTCGGAAGTATCATTTTGACGAAACATTAAATATATAACTTTCGTAATTTTGACGTAAAGGAATGAAATTATATTATATGAAATTTTTTTTTTCTTTCTAATGCAGCTGGCAAACACTTATATGAAAACATAAACAGGAAATTTATTTGAATCAGATATTAAGTCCATTAGTTTTGCTCCTAGTAAGTTTGTGCGGCCTGATGGCCAATTGTCCAACTCACTGGCCTTTGGTATCATAGGTTTCAGGTTCGAATCATGGTAGTAGCATGAATGTTTGTGAGTGGTTCGGAATCCACATTAAACTGTAGGCCCTGTCTAACTAGCCTAAAGTGTGCACAAAATGACATAGAACGGCAAACAAAACCAAATCTAGTAAATTCGTTTTTCAAAAATATGTAAGAGTAGCCAAATCTATCAAGGCAATAGTTTTGAATGTAAATAATAAAATTTCTTATGAAATGCTGGTATAAAATATGTATAGGTTTGGTTTGTCGCTGGCTGATTAGACTGGGATCTACTGTTTAAAGTGGATTCTGAATCACTCACAAACATCCATGTCACCGTCAGTATTCGAACTTGAAGACTGTAGTATCAAAGGCAAGAACCCTCGAATATGCATAATTCCTCTTTTTAGAGTGAAAAAAATACTACTGTCTTGATATGATATACTCATAACGTTCAACGAAAATTTCAAAGAAACTATTTCTAAAGTAAATATTGTACAAGGTTGTCAGTATTCTAAAATTATAATCATTACTAAATAAGTTACTTTAATTTTTATAAAAGTGTTGCATATCATTGTATACATTAGGCACTAAATGTTTTTTGTACAGAATAACTGCTAATTCCTGAGCCAGGAAAAATTCGCACGAATTTCCTATTTTAAATAACAAAATACCTGCAAACTGAAATTTTTCAACACTTCGTCATCCTTAAAAATTGAACACCCCCTTTTGAAATATTCGAAGGAAATGTAAAATATAAGTAAAAAATAAATAAATAAATGTCACCCTTAAAAATTTGACACCAACTTTTGAAATATTCGAAGAAAATGTAAAATATAAATAAATAAATAAATATCACCATGTTACTTTAGAATCAGTTGGCAACACTATCTTTTCATGACTACGGGCATTTTTAGAATATTTTCCACCACCTTGGCCCCCCACAAGAGATCCGGGATACCAATTAAAATATGAAGCCACAAAAACCTCAAAGCTATTTCGATACAAAAAAAAGAAGAAAAAATAAAGAGAGAAATCGTTCGAATGTCACCTGCTAAATGTTCTAAGAACGATAAAACATAAACGAGAAAATTATCACAGTATTACTCTCCTGGCAGATGGCAATGCCATTTTTTTCACCAATCAGGAATTGGCGATGTTTACAATTTCTGTACTCTGAGAAAGATCCGTTATGACGAAATGTGCCAAGCTAGGCGCCATCGAGATCTCTACGAAACAAAACAGTAGTTTGAGCGAGTAACTCCCGCGCCAATGTTTTTTGGCAAGCTGTCTTACTTGTTAAGTGGTGGCTCGGGTGCTGTGTTTTTTTATTTTTATTTTTTAACCGTTGACAGCAGCTGTAGCGGGTAGGGGGATGGGTTGAATTGCGAGGAAGTTGGGGTATTGTATCTTGAGGAGTGAAAAATTCTAGGATGGTGTAGGAGGGTGGTTTTTTAAATATTTATCTTCCTTTTGTTTGCTGGAAGGGTTTTCCGAACGGGCTACCTTGTGGGTAATTAGCAGACGCTTTAGAGATGAGGCACAGAGTTCCAAGAACAACTGTTTACTTGTTCGGAGAACGCAGTGAAAAAAATTCTCGGAAGTATTTGCTAAAGTAACTTAATTGAAAAAGAGGATGTTCTGGAGATTAAGAGGTGTGACTTCCGCTCTGAAGAGTTGAAAAAAAAAAAAGAACTAAAACTTCAGCTAATTTTCTACCTTATATATTAATGAGTTGTTTAATACCAAAAAAAATATGTTTGATATGTTGAAAGAAAGTCTTGATATACGTTAAAAAATTATATATTAAAAATTATCAAAATGTTTTTTCCTTTATTAACTTTTAATTAGTTTAAATCAGGGGTGCTCAACCCAAAAGATCTGGCGAGCCACTTTGGAAATGCATCCTAACTCCGCGGGCTGCATATAAAATTATATCTTCCCGTATTAGATTTAGACCCACTATAGACATTTTTTGGAGTGCAAAATTGAAACATAATGTGTTGCTATTTTTGTATTTACTATTATTATTCTTACAAGTAAGCATATATAATTTAATAATAATGGTACTAAAAGCACATTGTAAGGAAATACATAACACTAAAAATGAAATATAAAAAATACATAAATATAAACGAAATAAAAAAAATGAAATCACAAAAAAATATATATTTTACTAGAGAGATATTTGTTTCTCCACTGTTTCACTTAGCTTTTGCAAATCGATGCGCGCGCCTCATGAGTTCGCAGAATATAATTTAATTATTCTGCGAACTCGTAACTGTAAACTCATTAATAAAACAGACAATATCTGTCCTATATTCGCAAGAATATTATTTTGAAATCAAAGTTAATGTTTTCTCCTAATTTCGACAGTTCATTTTTGAATATAGGGATGCACACATAATGTATTATTTTAATACATTGGTTTTCACTACTTTGGTCGTTATAAAATGAAGTATATTTTGTAAAAGTGTGATACATCTCACGGGCCGGAAAAATGTTCAAGGCCGCGGGTTGACCACCCCTGGTTTAATACTAAAAATAATATATTTTATAAGTTGAAAGAAAGGTTCGATATACTTTAAAAATTATAGTACATTAAATATTGAAAAAATGTTTTCTTTATTAATTTTTAATTAGTAGCGTGACGTCAACATCGACTTCAGAAAGTTTTTTTTTTTAAACTCGTATCACTTAATTAAAATGCTATATACATATATAATTTATAGCTAGCAGAAATATCGTGTTCATAATTAGAATACTTAAAAGTTCAGTTTTTTTCTTTAAGTATATTACAATGCAAAAACTTCCGAGGAGTTCTGGGTGGTTTAAACAAAGTACTTTGACCACACACTTTTATCTCGATGTTGGAGAAGCGTCGCTTTAGGTTAATCCCCATTGAAATTTTAAGCCACATATTTTATATCTAGAAATATATAATTAATAAAAAATAAAAAAAAAGAGTTAATAGTATAAATTGAGAGAAAGATAAAATTTTTTTTGAAGATTTTAAAAACAACACGTATAAATATGAAATGAGAAGAAATTATAACATTAGATGGTGCGTCTCTTTTATTCCAAAACCAAATTCACACTGCTGATGTTACATTTCTTTCTCCCTCAGCCAACTCACCCTACACAGACAGGATGTTTACATTATCGAGTGCTGGTTTCCACTTAATTTTTTTACCTTTTTTTTTTCTGACTAAGCACGTGTAGCTATTTATCCATGAGGCAACAAGGATCATTAGAGCTGAGGTTCCATCCGCTGGCGGCATTGTTGTAGACATTGTTTCAAAAAATGAAGAGACTCGCTGGCTTTTGTGATGTTCAACATCTTGCTTCGTGAGTCGAACTACCAGGAGGAAGGTTTTCTGTATTTTCTCCCATGCGATACTCAAATGCAGGGTAGTTCCTTCCTAAAAAGTCCTCCCATTAGACACTGCCCTTCTTCTTCAGCAACACGGAGCTAATATACATCCTTCTACCTACGGGTTCTCCATCACAACCGAAGCTGCCGCTTTCCCACCATCCATGAGTAGACTACTTATAGGATGTCCGTCCCGCACTGCACGACACTGAGGATTAGACACAACAACACTATTATCTAGATATATAATTAAAAAACACATTTTTATTTTAATGGGAACTGCATGATAGTAATAAAAAAATAAAAAATTAATAGGGAGAAAAAATAAAAAAATAGTCAACAAAATAGTAATAAAATAAATAGTAATAGTTAAAAAATAGTAATAAAATTTTTTTTAAATAGAAGCTTAGTTTAATAGTTTAATAATAATAAATAAATAAAAATAAAATTAAAAAAAATATTTCAATTTTTAGTAGGAGCTACATTTAACTCCTCAAAAAGCGGATGCATTTTTCCTCCCGTTGTTGTAATATATAGCAACGAGAAAAGGAGTATTTTCACTTAAAATACTCCCGATCAGAATCCCTGAAAGATGACGTCATTGTTCACGTGACCCCAAGTGAGTCATTTTACACCTTTTCTATAACCTAAGAATGGAAAAGAAAATATGCGCGCCCAAAACTGAAGAACTATTTTCGTACTTCGATTATTTTCCTATTCCTCCTTTTTTTGCTCACAGAAAGCTTATTTTTAACCCTTGTTCTTTTCTCTACCATGTATGATGTGTATTCAGTTACTATCGATTATGTATTAATGTCTGTATATTGTATTGTGTTGTCACATTTGTGTATTGATCTTTGTATTTATATCCTTTGTAATTATTTATTGATTCTTTGAAGATTATTCTTTTTTATTTTAAGTATGACAGAAATTTAAACACAATTTAAGAAAATTGTTAAGTGAAAGCTATCGATAGAAAATTTTAAGAATAGATCCACTTTCAATTTTGACGAGGAGTACACATAAAAAGGAATTTAATAATAACAAATTTCTAACCAAAAATTTTCAAATAAATTTAATAACAGTGTTATTTTTAAATGCTGGCACTTTGACCTGAGACAATTCGTCACCAGAATGGGAGAGGTGTAGCAAATTCAGCGTTATCCAGGCATCACAAAGAACCTGCTTTACTGCATCCATATTGTGTCCCCGTAATTTTGTATGAAAATACCAAGAGTGATATATGAAGGTTCGTGCCCTATTCCTTCAGATCTCAATAAAGGACATAATATATAGCAAATATTGTCATAAATAATAAAATAACATTAATATTAATAATATTAAATAATATTTTATATAATATAATATTAAATAATATTAATAATATTAAATAATATTTTATATAATATAATATTAAATAATATTAATAATATTAAATAATTGGCAGAAATAATATTTAATATTAATAAAGGACATCGATAAAGTACATTCTGGCTTATGGATTTTTCGTGATCGTTTCTTCCATACACGTAAGAGCTTTCCTTTTTTATATATCCGGTGTTGGATCAAGTCACTCATTTCTAATACTCTCTATTCATCAGGCCCCTTTTATTCCTATATGACATTGATAACTTATAATAGTATTGATATAGTTCGGCCATTTGGGTGTGAAAAGCTAAACATCCGTTTTAAAAGCGGAAATGGACGAATCGACTACTTGTTATGGGTGTCAGTCAAATATACGCGGCGCACAACAATTTTGAAAGATATAAGTTCACTAGTTATTGTGGAATGTTTTTCAACAATAACTATTATTGTTGAAAAAAATAATAATGATTTTTTTAAGAAAATCAATTATTCTTTTGATATTAATTTATTAAAATTTTAATGATTAAAAATTAAAATTATAATAATTACTGGATAATTTTTATTTTATTAACGATAGTATCATTTTGCCAAATTGCGATGTTTTGTCTGAAACCGTTCGAATTTGGTCATTTGCCAATTTCTCACACAACCGGTAGTTGGATAATGCATTAATATACATAACAGTGAACACAACAACAGCGAATCAAATACAAAAATAAGCAGAAAAAAATTAGGTCTGTATCCAGGAAATCAATAAAAAGAATACTGTTTTACTTTTTTTTTTATTGATTTCTGGAAACATTTTTTTATGTCGTTTTTGTGAATTGTTGCTTTTGTTTTATATTGTGGCGTATATATTGTATTGTCTGATATGTGTTTGCCCGTTAACTTTTTTGTTTTGTGTATATGTCTTACGAAATTCCGTTACGTCATTTTTTTTGCTAATCTTGAATCAATATACTAGTATATTCTTAAATATTTGTATTGTTCTAGTGTTTGATAAATAAAATTTTTAAATCCATTATAATTCTGATATTTTTATTTGACAGAATAATTCTGCTGCAATAAGTGCCTGTCCAATCTTTATTTTTTAATTTGTGTACTTTAATTTGTCATGAATTTTATCTAAACATTAGTTTTTTTTCGTCTACAACAAAGCCGCCAGCGGATGGAACCTCCGCCCTAATGCTCACAGAAGAGCACGTTGCCACGGAGCCACGAGTCGGGCTAATTGATGCATAAAATAACGAAATAGTTTATATTAATTTTTTTCCTTTTTATTTCTATAAAGAATTGTCAAGAATCGATTCTGTTTGAAAAAATATGACTAGGATTAGAATTAAGAAACCACAAATACAATGATAGATAAGCAAAATAATGAATTATGTTATTTTGTTGAATTTTATTTTATATATGATAATAAACTAACAAAATAGTAGAAACAACAGACAACAATTATAAAAAGAAGGTATTATAAAAACATAAATGAATTCAGCCGGACCGATAAATTTAGAATTTAATGAAAGAACAAAACGCGTAACAGTAATCTTAAAAAAAATATTACAAAAAAAAAAAAAAAAAAAAAACCTATAAAATTCAAACGATTTTTTTTTGTTGCAAAATCTCATTTGTTTTTCATTTCCAGAAAATCTTTTTTTGCAGTTTTACATTATTTAATTACATAATTGTTAATTCGTGAAAACAAATTTAAATAATTATTATGTATGAAAAAGCTCGTGAAGAAAGTGACCAAGGAACCACAGACCCTGTTTGCCAAAACAATAACGATAATTTTGTGGGTAATAATTGCCTGAAATATAAATGTGTGCAAAGTATTTGTATCTTTCTTTCTTTAAAGTGCTGTTATAATTTTATTTTTAAGGTTTGGTTAAAACTAATATGTTAATGAATACATTTAAACTGATATTTATCCAACTAATCTGCAATCTATACATATAAAAACAAATGTATGTACATATATATGATCCAGTGAAACTATTTTTTTTTCTTTGAATTGATTATTTGAAATATAAAAAATTTAAATTAGATCTTTTAGAATTATATTTAATTTTAATTTTGAAATTACAGTTAATATTTTATTTCATCAAATGCTATTGAAATTCAATATAACAAGTCACACAATGCTGTGTTATATTCATTATTTGTTAATAATAAAAAAATTTTTATGTTATCGACTAATAATAACGGTAAAACTACTTTTCTGACGATAAAATGCTATTTACAGAAAACAACTTTACAGGGGAAACATATTTGTTCGTTGTTTAGTAGATTTTATTATTCATATGGTTAGATTAATTGGTGACTTTCAGTTTGAATACTTTAGAGTGTGACATATTATTTATTTTTACCGGTTTAATTGTTGTCTTAAATGTTGTTGAAAATGAATACAGGTTGAAAAGGATTATTTTGAATTAGATGAGCAGTAAAATATAAAATTTAAAACAAGATTTCAGTCGTTTTTATTCTTTAATTATTAGTCACTATTGTGTATTTAGCTTACATTATAATTTTTTTCTCTCATGAAATATTATATATTTTTCAGTAGTATTATTTCATTTTTCACAGCACCTTTATTACATGATAAATTAAACAAACATTTTCAAAATTTTTTTTTATTTCATGATCATTTCTGATATGAGAACACAATACAACTTTCTCAAATTTTTATAAAACAAAAGTTTAAACTTCAAAAAATTCATACAAAATATTCCATTGTTTTAATACTTTTAGATAAACTCTTATATCACAACCTGCAATATAGGAGAAGCTTAATTTTTGTGATACGGATTATTGTTTTAATTAAAACCGACTAAATTTACTTTCTGTTACATCTAAAAAAGGTCTAAACTACTTAGTGAAAAGAAATATTTTTTAAAACATACTTTATTACTTTTGATATTCTTTAGAGTTTTATTAATTTACAAAAAAATTAAATTTTTTTTGAGGCTTTAGTAAAAGTGATAGTAACATATACTCAAAGTAAAAGTAATAGTATATACTCGAAAACAGTAAACGGTCAAAATTATATTAAATTAATATCAAGTTCTAAAATGCAATACAGAAAGCTGAAACAACGTATACAATTGTCCAAAGGAAAAATTTCAAATGAAATACCGATTGCTCTGTAAAGCATTCATCAAGTCTTTTATCGCGCTGCAAGGATTTACTCTCATTCTCAAATCTCGTAGTAGGACTGCTGTGTTACAAGGGATTTTTCCCGGTTTCCTAACAAGATTAAAGAAAAACCTCGCTGTAGTAATGTCATATCAGACAATAGATTCCTTTATTTAGATTATTTCTTTAAATTTCCCCACTAAAATGAAATATTTTCCCCATATTCGTCTTGACATTATTAATAGAAGAAGAAAGGGTTAAATATTTATTTAATATTTCCCCTTGAGATATTTCATGAGTTTCACATTAGGGATATTTGATATTTTAGCATCCGTGTACTTTATTTATGGTTTACACATGCAATATATATATATATATATATATATATACATGATATATATGAGGCCCGATGACTGAATGACTAGCGCTTGGTGCCACAGGTTTTGGGTTCATGCCCCGGCGGTGACATGGATCTTTGTAGTGGTTTGGAATCCACTTTAAACCGTAGGTCACGGTCTCATATGTTTGGTATATTGATTGGTGTATGGGCTGACAACCTTATCTTATAAAAAGAAAACATCTTTTGTTTCGGAATTTACCAGTAGGCGGAAGGCCATGGTCTGTCATAGACTGTAGTGTCAGGGAATTAGTTACATATATATGTATTTAAAAGAGTGTTTTCATTTTATTACTATTGCTTATATGAACATAAAATGATGATTCGTCAAATTCACATAAAAATAATGTTTGAACTTCATTGCATCGAAATATCCTATTGTATTAATACTTTTAGATAAGCTACTACTAGTATATTTACAGAGATAATACAAAATACGACAAAGGACAAGTTTATTTTTGGCGATGGGGATTTTTAAATCTAAGCTTTTTATATCACATGATTTTTTCTCTTATTTAAGACCATCCAAAATTTGTTTTTAGATCCAGCTAAAGATAATGTTTCTGAAAAGAAATTTTATTATTTCTGGTATTTCTTTTTTTTAGAGTTTTATTTGTTAACAGTCATGAAGTTGTTGTTGTCGTATTCCTCATGAGAGGAGGGAAGAGGGGTGCAGTTTCTGTTTTTGATGGAGCACTCGTAAGTAGAAGTCTGACTTCTGCTTCTTGTAGCTGAAGAAGGAGAGCACTCCTTTCGGGAGGACTTTTTAGGGGAAACTACCCCATATTTGCTTATCGTATGTAAGAAAATCAGGAAAACTCCCACCAAGTAGTCCGACTAACAAGAACAATCATGAAGTATTCTTTTCAAAATGTTTAGTAATACATACTCGAAAGCAGCGAATTGAAAAAAAATAAGATTAGAATATAAATAAATTCTAAAATACTGTACACAAACCTGACACAACATATGCGTTCAAAAGAATAATATCGAATGAGATAATAATTGTTCTTAAAAAGGCATTCATCAGGTACTTTACAGTAGTACAAATTTCCCTAATTCTCAAAACTTTTTAGTAGGAATCCGCTATCACAAGGGATTTTTCTTAGTTCTCTAATTGAGTCAAAATGAAATCTTGCAAATAGGAATGTCATGTTGAATTACGAATTTATTTATTTATAAGATTTTTAATTCTCTTATTGAAAAAAAAAACAATTTCCCATACTTTTCTTACAATGACATTCTATCAATAGGGCAAAAAAGTGATAAAATCTTTTGAATATGATTCGAGAAATTTCATAAATCTTATATTAAGAACATTTGATTTTTTTTATCATCTTTATACCTGGTCTATAATTTATATATCAAATTGAAAACATATAATTTTAAGAGTCTTTTGTCATTTTATTACTATTACAAATATGAGTACAAATCGAGGATTCTATAAATTCGCATAAAATTACAGAATTTGAACTTCATAAATGGGGCTTGATGAGTCGAGTAACTAGCGCTCTGGTGTTCAGTCCCATCAGTTTTCGGGTTAGAGTTTTGGCGATGCCATGGATATTTGTAGTGGTTAGGAATTGACTTTAAATTGTAGGTCCCTGTCTAATATAACTATAGAACCTTGGGCGTAGGGCTGACAATTCTATCCTATAAACAGAAAACATATCCTTTCTCGAAATCTGCCAGCAGGCAAAAGGCTTTGACCCACCATGAAGCTGTTGAGTCAATGATGAAAATGAACTCCATAAATGGATAAAAAGATATATAATTGTATTAATAAATTGTTATGGTTGCAAAAACACTTTTTGTGATACGGTTGATAGCTTAGCTCTTGAAAGCATTTTAGACCATTACAAGAAATTTCCCTAATTTTCAAATCTTGTTGAAAGACTATTGTGTAAAAAAGGATTTTTCCCAATTCTTTAACCACGTCACGTTTTTCTATACCCTTCTTATGATGACATTCTATTAATAGCAGAAAAAATTGTTAAATCTTTTGAATTTAATTTTTTTCCTTTAGAAATTTCATGTTAGCAACATTTTGATTTTTCTCAAACACTTTGTATCTGATTAATGAATTGATCAACATCATCATCAGTGGGCCAATGCTGTCTGCCTACTGGCAGATTTCGAGACAGAAGATGTTTTCTTTTGACGTGGTAGGGCTGTCAGCCCGATGCCCAAGATTAATTATTAATTGTATGCTAAAAGTAAATATATATATATATATATTAAAGAAATTTTCTCTTTTCCTTTAATTATTATTATTATTGATATGAGCATAAAATTTGAAATTCCTCTAATTTTAATAAAATAAAGGTTTATACTTCAAAAATGCATAAAGAGATAACCGAAATGTATTGATATTTTTAGATAAGCTGCTCTATATCAAATTGGAATAAATGGATATTTTACTTTTTGCAATACAGATTATTACTTTGATTTAAATCTAAAATTTCCGAAACATGCGTCTTCACTTCCATTTTTAGAAGATCTATATTAGAAAATGCTCTTTGTGAAGTATTTTATTACTTTAGAAATTTTTAGAGCTTAATAATTTTACAAAATATATCTATCTATCTACCTAACACACACACACACACACACACACACACACACACACACACACACACACACATATATATATATATATATATATATATATATACATATATGATGGCCGCATGAGAGCTTAGTGACGCAGGTTTCGGGTTTGAGTCCCAGCGGTCCCATGGATGTTTGTAGTGACTCGGAATCCACTTTAAACCGTAAGGACCCTGTATAAAAATGACTGTAGGGCGTTGGGCTAAGGACTGACATCTCAAAAGAAATAAAGTAAAAAGAAATCATCTCCTGTCTCGAAATCTGCCAGTAGGCAGAAGGCCTTGACCCATCATAGGGTTGTTGCGCCAATGAGAACGTTGATATATATATATATATACTACATATATATTCCTTTAAATCTTTGTCAAAAGGTTTAATATATGTACAAAAAAGTAAATGGGCAAAAGATATTAAAATATTGATAAATTCTAAAATACTTTCCGAATACCTGCCCCAACATATGTTCAAAAGAAAAATATCAAATGAGATAAAGATTTCTGTTTAAAGCATTCATCAAGTCTTTTGTAGTGCCACCAGGATTTTCATTAATTTTATAAACCTTATTGTAGGAATTTTGGTAACAAGGGAATTTTCCAGTTCTGCAACCAGGTCAAAATGAAACCTTGCAGTAGGAATATCATGTCGAAACAATAGATTCCTTTACTTAAGATTTTTAAGGGCATGGAAAAAATATTTCCTTTTAAAAGGAAATATTTTTTCCATACTCTTCTTAAAATAATATACTATTAAATAGCATACAATCGCTGGTTCGTATTGAATCTGCTATGATTAAATTATTTGACCATTTTGAAATGTTAAACTAAAACGGATGAAAATTTCATAATAATCAAAATTAGTATTAGTAAGCAGTTTTATTCTGGCAACTGTAGTAATATTTCTGTTCTCTTTGAATATAAACAAATATCTACAAAACCAATTTTTATTTTGAAAAATAGAATTAACTAATAAATTTTATTAATTGGAATGTTCTTAGTCAATTTCATATCACTCTTCTTAAAATAATATACTATTAAATAGCATACAATCGTTGGTTCGTATTGAATCAACTTTGGTTAAATTATTTGATAATTTTGAAATATTAAACTAACATGGATGATAATTTCATAATAATCAAATAATCAATATCAGCAAACAGTTTTATGCTGGTAACTGTGGTAATATTGAATCTTTGAATGTAAAAAAAAATCTATAAAACTAATCTTTATTTTGAAAAGTAGAATTAATTAATAAACTTTATTAATTGGAATGTTGTCAATCAATTTTCGTATCATTTGTTATGGCTTTCAGCTTCTCATGAAATGTAGAAACTATCAAAATATACAAATAATATAATATTGTTATTACCTATGGCTTTATTGGACCTCAATCAAAAAACATTTAGCCATTTTCGTTAGAAACAAAAAGAAACTATAAACAAATCAAATTTGCAAAGGAAAAAGACTAGGTATTCCTTACAAAAATATTCACGAGGTCTTAAAAATAGTTAAAAACGAGTTAAATGTTCTAAGGATAACAATTTAAGAAGCTAGAATAATAAAAGTCCATGTGATCAGGACATGTGGCCATCCAATTAAGTGTACACACATCACCATTCTGTTGTAAGTTAGAGTCTAGTTCCGAGCAAGCAAGTAGATGAGCCTTATTCATTTTCTCTGCTTAACATAAAACATATATTTCAGAGTTTTGCAATCCCTATTTTGGCCAGATGTTCGACCAAGCAGTTTTGTTTAAATAATAATAATATGCAAAGTACTCTAATGTATAATTAAATTAAAATAATATGATTCTGTGTACAACAAAACAAAATTAAAATAATATGATTCTGTATAGAACAAAACAAAATTAAAATAATATGATTCTGTATAAAAAAAAATTTTAATAAATTAAAGTGAAACAAATTCTGTGAAACAAAATTTAAATAAATTAAACATATTAATCAGAAAAAGTTAATACCCAACAGAGTAAAAACCCAATTAAGATCTCTTCCCACATTTATCAATGGCTACTAAGTTCAACATGAGAAAAAACAAACAATTAATTTCCAATAACATCCCTGTTTACTTTTTAAGAAACTTTTAAATATTGATAACAGTAAACAGATGCCTCTTAAACAGTGTAACTTTTATCCATCCCAAAAAACGAAAACGCAGTGGACCTTGAATTTCGTCTCCACCCAGACGAATTACGACGTTACTTGTCCATAAAAAAACAATATTTATAACCTCAGTTTATATTTAAATCCCAAATTAATTGATTCGCCACTTACGAGTTACAAGTGGATAAAGTAAACAATTCTAATAAGTCATCTCTCAACAATTGCTCACTTTGGATGTCGACTGATTTCAACCCAACCAATCAATCCTCGGATCCATCCTGCCTGGAAACATTCATCGATTCGGGGTCAGTGTGGACAAAGGGCCCCACTGTTTTGACCGCAGCCTCAACAGGCGTGGGAAGAGAGGAGCGAGGCGACGTCTGGCCCAGAACCAAAGGCACGCGCCGTGAAGTCGCCTGCCTAGCTCCCCCCTTCCTCTCATCACCGGCATTACCCTCCCGAATCTTGCGGATGGTAGATCAGTCAGCTGTTGATCTTCAACCACACCAGTCGATTATTTAAACTCACCAAGATTCACTCTCCCTCATTGCCTAGAGCTATTACACAGCGATTGGTTATAGAGAAGGTGCTTATCATTGGTTAGATTGTGCCATTCTTAGACGTCAAAAAGGCTAATCGATATTTTGGACTAGGGGGACTCTGTATTGATTTTCTTTCTCCAGTTTTGTGCACGTTTTCCGTGTATTCTTTCGTGTGGACGTTTTCCTGTCAAATAAGGATGATGCAAAAGTTACCTTTTGTAAGAATATTGGTGCTCGGCGCCCAAGAAGTTGGAAAAACTGGTAAGTAATCTTATTATAAGTATTATTTTACAATTTATATAAACATAAGACTATATTTTGTGTACAATATGGTGAAGGAAACGCCATATTGGAAAGCTTTCGGTATGGATTATAAAAGATGTGCAATTGAAAATGACAGCTCAATAGTATATATCTTAAGAAATACATTTTTAAAGTTGAGAATTGATTGCTATTTAATAAGTAATAAATATTACTCACAATTTTTTTTTGTTATAATAAGATGGACAAAATTTGTGCTCAATGTGCTGGAAAAAATCAATAACGAAATCAATAATACTTTACTTCTGTTGAGGTAAAGAAGCGCGATTTTTAAAAAATAAAAATAAAATCTGTTGTTCTTTAAGTATATTGGAATTGGCACCAAATTAATAAAATACTTTATAACAATCAAAAGTTCATTTGTGTATATAATTAAGATTTTATTGCTTGAAGGATTTTTAATTTTTCATAGAAGATCATTTAAATGATATTTGTTTACTTACATGGGGTGAATTGTATGCTTTAACATTTAAATAAATTTTTTAAAGTGTATTACTTTTTTTTAATACATGCAAACCTGTAATTAAAAGATTAGAAATGAAATATATAACATATATATTTTTTCAATTTTGTGTACGATTTTTCTTGGTTTCTTTTAAAAATTTAATATTACAAATTTTGTTATGACTGATATATGTGGTAACTGATCTGAATTGTTTATTTCATTTGTTATTTCATTTTTTTTTCATCTGAATTGTTTATTTCATTTATTTTCAATGAAATCATATAAACATAACTGCGAAATATTGATTTTTGGCAACATGCCATAATTCATCATTTACTATTTCCATAATACTCAAGAGTATAAGTCTTAAAAGAATTAAATAAATTTCGATTTAAAATATATTTATATAAATACGTATCTGCACAACAAAATGTGTGTATTTTATTAAAATTACCTTAATTGATTGAGTTACTTCTGTTTAATCTGCTACTTTGCATAAATTAATTCTTAAAGGTTCAAATTCAAAAAATTAAGTCCAGTCGTAAATCTTTTAACTGTGATTTGTTTCATAATACAGAGTGTGCATAAAGTCTATTTACAATTTTAAATTTCTTTTACAAAAATAAATGAAGACAGATTAGTGAAAATTACTATATAATGAGAAGTAGTAATTAAAAATTAATAATTAATTAATTTTTTTGTCTCATTTAATATTAATTTAATACATTTCTGGGCACCAAGGTACGTCAAGGTGGGGCTCGATTTCTTGATATGTCCATTGTAGCATATCATGTCATCATGTCACCTCGTAGAAAAATTCGATAGGATTAATATGTGGTGTACTAATATAGTATCCATGGTTATGTCAAAGATACTGTGCGTCAAAAAAAAGGTACGAGACATTAGTAAAGCAGAGGTTCACTGATGTCTTTGCCACCATTCATAAGGTTATCGTGCTACAACGAATATGACAACCATCTTGATGTACTTCGTACAATTAATGATGTCCATAGAGATGTAGTAAATTAAGTTAAAATTAAATGAGTCCGAAAATACACTTTATATATGTATCATTTTACAATAAATATTTTTTGTCTTTTCATTTACCTTTGTAACAAATTATTTATATTGTAAAGAGACTTTATGGAGACCATCCATAAAATGCAGATAATGCATTGCACTTTTAGGTAAAAAAATTTAGCTAATATTGTTATATAAAATAAAAATGGAATATTTGTATTTAAAATATTTTAAAGTTCATGTTAGGAATTCCATACTTTCGCTTAAAAATTTTAACGAACAATTTATTTTCGATATTTTCCTTTATATGTGCATAATACAAAAGCTTTGCCATTGTGATTTAACATTATTTTGCAATCGTATACTTTCTTCGATTACAATATACAGTTGATAGAAATCTTATTATAAAAAGCAATAGTAGAAATAATTACATCACATGTATTTCACAGCGCGTAGTCTTTCTGTTAAATACATACGAAAATCTGTTACACAAATAATGAATATTATTTCCAGAATTATAATCGTTGTTCTATATACTTGTTGTATATCTTTTTTTTAATACCAAATTTTATAAACTAGAATTATTACAAATGATAATCATAAGGTGTCAAATATCTTTATTTGCCCAGATTAAGATTATGAAGAGTTTTTAAAGAAATATGTTTTAAGAGTATATTTATTGTCTTTTTAACTATCATAATTTCCTGTAAAAGTTTATATTACTTGGAGATCTCTTTATGTAACAAATACATAGGAATCACATGAAGTATTTTCTAAAAAAAAACTAGAACCCATCTAGAGATAGTAGGTTAATGATCCTCACCAAACTTGGTATATAAACATTTGCCGAACCTCTTACTCATATACAAATATATACATACACATATGCATGCCTTAAACTTGCGTCACGTCGTACAAAAAGTTACCTACAGAATTATAGCCAAGTTTTTTTTCTGTTAAATCCAGCCGAATACAATAATCTAAAATTAAAACTCTTTTCTTAAATTAGATTTTCACTGCCCTAACTTTAGAACTGTTTTTCCTGTAGTAAGTGGGTGAGTTACGTATTAATTTTTATTTTCGTCATTAAAATCCGCTCTACCCTTCGGTTCCTGTAGTGCAGCTGCGGATGTGCAACCTCCTCTCCATTGACTCTTCCGCCTCGTAATCCTCGCTTCCTTCCGAGATGCAGGGTGTAGGGAAAAAAAAAGAGAAAATGTCCGACCTTGACAGTTACTAGTCCATGCTCATTTTCATTCTTTTCTAGAGAAAATGACGTCAAGGAAACTAGATGGCGCCGGCTTGGAGTTGGTTTCCTTTTTTTCAATTTTTCCCCCCCTTTTTTTTTCTATATTATGTGAGGATGGGTTTTTTTCCCTACCGTGTCTTCTCCTAATGCACTTTTGTTTTCATTTTGATTTAATTTTTCTGCTCTTTTTCAATAATAGTAGTAAAAAAGATTATTTCTTTGTTTTGTTTGGAAGTAAGTCTTAAAAAAATTAAAACGAACAATATCTTTGTTCAAAATCTGTAATGTAAATTAAAATTAATGTTGTGAATGAAAGAGGTAAAAGATGGTTGTTTAATTTCCCACGGCAAAGTTAATAGATAGATAGATAGAGAGAGGATAACCGTTAGAATAAAAAGGATAACAGATATGACAGATAGGCTAACATGTTTAGGATAATTAGAGAGAATAAATGTTAGAATACAGAGGATAACACAGATAAGATAACAAATTTAGTAATTAGAGAGAATAACAGAGAACAGATAGGATAATTAGAGAGGATGGGAATGATGCGGGTGAAAAGAAGTCTGATTCTTTCTAATAGGACTGCAGAGCGTTGGGCTTAGGGCTAATAACCCTGCCCTGTAAAATGAAACCATGTCCTTTCTCGAAATCTACCTGTGGGCAGACGGCCTTGGCCCACCATGGGGCTGCAGTGCCAAGGAGTTAGTTAATTATCTAAAATTTTTGTTCTGTCTCTCTCTTTTTTTTGTTTTACTAGAACAAAAATAATTTTGTTGGATAAAATACGAGGAAAAAAACCCACCCCTATTTGATTTAAAAAAATATTTAAAAAGCAAAGATAAAGATGTAAATGATAAATATCTGAAATATTTTTTACATTATTTAATTACAAAAAAAAAAAAGAAAAAGAAACCAACGATTTATTTCCACATTACAAAACAAGAAAACTTTAATAATAATTTTTTATTATGAAAAAACTAATTAAATAATAATTAAACTCATTTTCTATCGTTCATTAATTCTTGAATACATAAATAAAATATTCCGTTTCAGATTAATAAGCAAAAAAAAAAAAAAAAAAAAAAAAAAAAAAAATGAATTCGGAATGAATGCTTCGAAAATCCACCTGCTCGTAAGTTTCAGGAAGATCGTTTGCTCGAGCCCCTCAGATTGGCGGGAATTCGCTGACTCCGCCAGATCTGCTTTCAACCAGTTCTGCCAAATATCGTTTTACGGCTGGTGAGTGGCCAATTTGCGAGAAAGTTGAGCTGGCATCTTGGCTTCTTGTGATTTCCGTCGTTTTTTTTTACATGTAAAGTTTGCAAGGGGTAAATTTTTCTTGTTTATGCCATGAGGCATGCTCTTGTTTGGGGGACGATTAACTTGAATCCGCCCACGCATTGATGATATTAGGTAATGGAGTAATATTAAAAAAACTAAAACACTTTTGAAATATTTGACTTAATGCCTAGATATGCATTATGATGATTCATGAATGAAGGTATATTTGAAAAGTGTGATGCATTTTTTGTTAGACATAATTAATTACTGAGAGATAAAAACCAGTCATTTATTAAATAATTTATTTTATCAGTTTTTAAAAGTTTGTCACTATGATTTAAATTATGGTTAATTTTTTATTTAATGTTTACCAAGTAATTGTTCTGTCAGAACTTTTTTTTCCACAAAATAAATGTTTAAAAAAATATTTTTTTAAAATTTATATATTAACATTATTAATTATTTTTTTCAATCAAAATAAAATAAAGACATCAACAAATATTTTTTTTAATTCTTCTGTACTCCTTGAGGCTAGATGGCCAAGTGGCTACCTCTCTGGCCTTTGGTACCACGAACGCCATGTTCGAATCCTGGCGGTGGCATGGATGTTTGAGTGGTTCGGAATCCACGTTAAACTGTAGATCCTGCTTTAATATGACCTTGAGGTTTAGTCAGTCTTCAGCCCTCGTGGTTCCTCTTTAAAGTGAAGCTGTATATTAACTTTAGCCATGTACCAGTCGCCTGCGACAGGGTCTTCTGGACCTGGTGTAGGCTTTCCTGCACCAGGGGGATTAGTAAGAACAACATAATAGCACATTTGTGAATTAAGCATTTTTTTTAATTTGCTTTGCATTTTCATAATAGTAAAAGGTGAAATAAAAAAAAATTCTTAAAATGTAATTTTTGGAGTTGTCCCATCTATTTTTCAGTTCATAAATCACTTTGAAATTCATGTACCCGTGAGTTGTGAGATATTTTAAGATGAAAAAAAATTCCCCAACATAACCTTCCAAAGAATACTGAGAGGTCAAAAAGCAAAGTAAAGCAAAACACCATTCAACTTAAACACTCTTCCTTGGTTTTCCTTAAAAAAAATTTTTTTTTTAAATTTATTTTTTTAAGAAAAAGGTGTGTCGTAACTCCTCAGTTGCAAAAAAAATAAAAATAAAATAATAATAAATAAATAAATAATAAAAAAAAATAGTAAAATAAAAAAAATAATAATAACGATTATCAGGGGAGAAGAACATGCTCTAAACAGAGAAAACAGGAAGTTTAAAACTCTAAATTGCAATACTTCTCAAGGGAAAAGTCTATCCATCTCGAAATCTGGAAAACATCCCTAACGAAAGAAGAAGCACTTCTTACTGCTTATCTCTGAGAGTGAGAAAAACATTTCAAGAGGGAATAAAAGCATTTCCCGATGATTTATTTCCCTACTCCTCCCCTACTAGGTACATTTCTGCCTTGTTAAAAATTTCTAACGGGACGACCTTCAGGGAAAAAAAAAAAAAAACAGGGAAGAAACGTGAAAAATAAAATAAAAAGTGCGCGTCATTGATGCTATCTATATCTCGTTGGGTGCGTGGTGTTTTCTAGGGGGGTTGTTTTGCTTTAAATTTTTCTTTTTTCTTTACTGAAATAAACAGCTGCATTGGATGAGATTTTAATGCTTTTGTCCTTCCAATTCTCCAGTAATGGGGGAATAAATTTGCTGGCTTCTTGGTTATTACGTTTTTATTTTTTCAGTTTTTAGGGAATAGTTCCTGTTCCTAGATGCTCGGAATTCTTTGTTGACTAAGTTCACAATCTTCCTGAAACATGCATTGAGATTCACTGTTAGAAACTCATTCAAAAAATTCAAGTTTAATTAATTTTATATCGTTTTATATCTTAATATATTCTAAATTCCAAAAACGGATTCAGAATTGATTTTTAAATGTGTAGAATAACTTGGTATCAAAATTATCTTAAGTACGCTTAGCTATTAGTTTTTAATAGTTTTGTTTTATTAATGCAGCGTATCAAGTGCAAGAAGTTCATAAAAATATTTATCTTTAATTAGATTTTTTATAAATTGTTGTGTTAATGTTATCTTTTTATTTGTCTTTCTTTTACATCTTAAAAAGCTAAAATTACGATTTAAATGTATAATAAAAATAAGAAGTCATATAAAATGCAAAATTATTAAAATAATATTATAACAAGAATACTATAAAACTAACGATTCAAAGATTTCAAATAATAAAAATTAATAAGTTAAAAAATTATCAATTTTGATAAAAATAAATTAAAAAAAAAAAAAATAGAATAAATAGCAGAATAATAAATAAATAACCAAAATAAAAAAATAAATAACAGATTAAATAAAATAGAATAAAAATAAACACAAAATCATTCAATTGTTACTATAACAAACATAATATAAAAATGTTAAAAATCATTCAAAATTTTTATCATTATTTCTTGGGTAAATGAAAAAATTATTGATTTATCAAAGTAATTAGCCCTGGGTTTGACACTGGGTTAAAAAAAAAAATTGACTTCATTGTATTTTTTATTCTTACTTAAAAGCAGAATGATACCCTATCATAATTTTTGATCATTTAAAAGTACTTAAATGATCACGTGATTATATTTTATTTAATCTTAGCTTTCTCACGGTGTAGATGTTAATCACTTGTACGAATTCACAAAAAAGCTAATGACTTTTATAGAACACTTAAGTTCATTCTAGAAAAACTAGCACCAAGACTTTAGCTTGATACTTTCAAAAAATGTTTAAAAGAAAGAACTCAAACATAACCGATATGAATACGTATTCTTCAAAACCAAACAAGGGAAACAAATAAATCAACACACACCATCGTGTAAGTTAACACTTGAGATTTCCCACGCCACCACCCCGTATCATTTACTTTTTCATTTCGAAATCTCTTGACGTAAATTAAATTGCTCCCTTTTTGCCACAGATCAATTGTTTGACAAAATCGCGCCAATAGCGCAACAGGACGACGTCTGTCCGGCTCCAGTTGGCGCCTTCTGACGTCACGGATCGCCATTACGCACCGTTCTGTCAGAGAGGCCTCATTGTTCGAATCGAATGTTTTTTTTTTACTTCTTCTTCCTCACGCGGGTATCACGTGTTGATTCGTGGGTGGATGCTTTTCCACACATATAAAGAAGTTTTCATATTTGTGAAATTTTCCCACAGAAAATGCAGACGAGTTACGAAACCGCTTGAATTTTTTTTTTTTGTTTGAAAATTGGCAAA
Source organism: Caerostris darwini (assembly GCA_021605075.1). Classification (NCBI taxonomy): domain Eukaryota; kingdom Metazoa; phylum Arthropoda; class Arachnida; order Araneae; family Araneidae; genus Caerostris; species Caerostris darwini. The sequence goes on from BPLQ01004299.1 coordinate 48,239, forward strand.
TTAAAATTTTGAAAGTGAAGTTTTAATTATGTTATTTCCTTACTAGTATAAAAATATTTACTTTTTTTATTGAATGAATTTTATTTAAAAAAAAGCACCTTTTCTTTATCGAAATTATTTTAATTAGAACGAATTTCGCATAATATTGAGTAAAAAATGATTGAGCATGTAATATTGTAATCTTAATTCAAATTTAAAATTATGACAGGCATCGTTTTTGAATTTCAGTTTTTTTAGTTTGCGTAACCATAAAATTAGCAAAATTACTTTTGAAACTGTTTGATTTTTGTTATAAAAAAGTATTAAAATCCATTCATTACTTTTACAGAAACAATAAGGATTATATTAAACTAATAAATGGGAGTTCAATATAAAATTTCTGAATAATAATTAAAAATTAAGTTTCTTTTGATAAATTCTATTGCTGTGTAATTATGACGTATGATAATAATTATGTGACGGAATAATGACGTATGACATATAAATTATGATAATATACTAAAACATTGTGATTATAAATTCTAATATTCCATTATCCTTTCTTAACAATAAATTATAAAATTACTAAAGTAAGCATTATTAAATAACACCATAAATAAAAATAAAAAAATAAAAATGAATTTTGTAGTTCCTTTATTCATTATTTTTTTAATTAACTTAAATTCGATGCAATTGGATGTTTTTTTTTATCATTACGAAATTGTCTTTATATTTGTCTTCATTTTTATCATACATTATTAATTGAGGATTAAACGTAATTTTATTAAATAATTTTATTTATTCATCATATTATTTTCTTAAAAAGAAAATTATAGACTCGACTCGAAAGATAATAAGACTCGAAACCTAAATAAGATAACGGCAAGGTAAATAAAAACTATCGTTCATAATTCCAAATACCATTTAAAAAGCTTACCCATAAATTATTTCTTCTTTTTTTTAATTGAAAAATGTATATTTACTTAAAGGTAAATGAAAGGAAGACATATATCATTACTATAGAACGTATTCCTACTAAAGATTTATGGGCCAGCGTGAATAAAAACATAACCATTATACTTAAAGAATTATTGAGCTTTCAGATATCTTCCCACGCATTCTTACATATCATTTCTTTTTGAGTGACAGCTAATTCTCGGGGGAGGGGGGGAGGATTGTCAAAAGTTCAACAAAAGAAAGAGAAGAAGTATTTTATTTTCGGACTCCCGCATTCCAACTTGCGTTCTCCCGCGGTTCTAATTTTGTTCTTAATGTGACGTCACCGCCTTCCCCTATCTCGATGGAATAAGCACTCGAAAAAGCCCTCGAGATCTGTTATTAAGAATCGGTGATTTTAATTTCATTTTTTTTATTGGTGTACAAAGAACTACCTTCATTAGAAGAATTAAGGCGCAATTTCAGGAATTCGATTCGAAAACGTCTGCTGGCGAGACTGTTGCCATTTTTTTTTCATTGAGGAATAAATGGAGGATGTTTAAAATACCAAAGTAAAGTGTTTTGTTTAGAGTGTTTACGTAAGGAAGAATCACGAAATTTCTTGTAAATAAAAATGTAAGAAAGGCGGATTTAAAAAAAAATGACATAGTATGATTAAAGATTTTAAATCTTAAAATGCGTTTAAAGTTTCGTTTTTCAAGAATATTATTTTGAAACTTTATGAATTAAATTATATATATTTTGTTTATTTGATTTGTAAAGAAAATTTTGATTATTTTCAATATATAATGAATTACTAAATAAAAAATAATCTCACTTAATTAAAATGATTTCTAACAATAACATTCTATTGTATGGTAAAGTTCTATTAAATAAACCTTTTTTAACTATACCATTTCAGTTAGAGTGTTTATGTAAGGAGAATACGAAATTCTTGAATCAGCGGTTTTTAAAAAAAATATTTAAATATCCTCAATGTAAGGAAGAAATAAAATATTTAAATAGAAATATTTAAATATTCTAAATAATAAATTTCAATTACTATTGAAATTCTTTTATGAGTAATTATTATGAGTAATTATTTTATTAGTACTAAATGTTATTTAAATAAAATAGTTACTAATAAACTCTCAAGGCAAATTTTATATTAATTTTTGTAAGTGAAAGAGAACAAACTGTATATAAAAAAATTCATACTAAGTTGAAAAGAAAGCATTCATTTTCACAGCATGTCGCTATTAATTGTCTACGGTGGCATTCTTAATTATTAATGGCGGATTTGAGCTTATTTTTGGCCATTTTATGAAGGTCCTCAAAATTATTGTGTAAATACCTCAGTAGATTTTGAGATAAGTTACTGATATTTTGTGAAGGCTTTTCGGAATCCTTTAGTTCAAAACGTCGGTGGATTTTAATGGTGGCTGATGTCGGTGGCCTTTCAACCATTTCCTGAAGGTCCCTGTAAGCTAAGATAGTTACAAGCCATAAACTTCGCCCTTACACTCATCGTTCGTCAAGCGGGTCATGGTTATGTAGAATTAAGAGGACTTAAGTAATCATGGGCATGGACTGTCATCAATTGTCGAAGTCTTTTCGTCTGAGGTCGAAAAAAGATTGAAGTTCTGCCAAGATCGGTAACCCCATTTTATGACCTCCCATGTAAACACTACAGGTACACACGGCAACCTCATTCTTAATACCTGGTGTAACTCTGGTTATTTTTTACCTCATGTCCTATATTGTAATGAAATCTTCCTTGATACATGAGTGTCTGTTGAAGAAAAAAAAAAGGGGAAACGAATTGGAAGCCTTTTTTGCTGGTGTCTTTGTGAAACCTTCTGGAAAGACACTGCTGACAGCTATGTTAGCTGTCCCAAGCGCATATTAAATCACTCAACAACGGGTAAAAGCTCTAGACAGCAAGTTCCAAATTAAGAACATGGTAGAAGACAAACCTTTAGTGATGGATTTTCTAACCCATTTAAGAGATCACTGTTTTTTTAAAAAAAATATGTTTCTAAATTGGGAAAACTCTTTATTCACGAAAAGTGATAAAAACCTTACTTATCTTATGTCGTTAAACAGACATTTTTGAAAAAGAAAAATTTTAGGAAATATTCTATTATTAGATTTTAAAAGTAAGTTCAAAAATAATAAATTTCTTTGATGAAACTTTAATGATTTTAAATCTGTTATATTGTTTCTTACTAATAAATCAGCCATTTTTACAAGATGATTTTATTTTACAATAAAATAATTTAGCTCCATTATAAAGTAGAATGGTATAACTTAACTCTTAAAGTGCAATAAATTGTTTAACATTTAAATATTTTAATGGTTTAGGTTTTTATTCATTATATTGTAAGATTATTACTTATTTTAAATACAATACATATAGCTTATTTTATAATATTTTTTAACATTGTTCATGAATGAATATACATTTTAATCTTTTGTGAAATATTTATTATAATAAATGAGTTAATCTTTTATTCTTTTTGATAACTTATCATTTATAAATGATCGTTAGACATTTTATAAATTAAAAATTTTAATCAAATTATAAAAATTAATATCTCGTCTATGAAATTTATATGGCAGCTACCTTTTTCTGCTCTTTTTTAGTGTGGGATGTATATATTTAAAAAAACAACAACTGCAATTGCGGTAGGTGAGCGAGTGTTATCTGCTACTCCTCGTGTTGAAAAATTTGATTCGTAGTTCTATTTCTGACTTGTCGTTCAGGACGACGAGATACAAATGAGAGAACATGTAGTTTTTAATCAATCCAGTGAACTGTTTTTTCAAAGTACATCTTGTGAAAAAAAAAATGAAAATGGCCTTTTTTTTTTCGTTCGGAGTTGAGGAATGCACAAAAGAAGCATGTTTTTTTTTTCGTGCACAAAATTGTTTTCTTTTACTTTTTGTACAACGTGTTTATTTTATATTTCAATATTTTTTTATCTTTTACTTTTTCTACAACATGTTTATTTTATATTTCAATATTTTTTTAATTTACTGCATGGAAATTAAATATTTTTCTTTTTTCTTACAGCTGTGACAGTCCGCTTCTTAACACAGAGATTCATAGGAGAATATGATTCTCAAAAAGGTAATTATTATTATTATTATTACTATTATGAATAATTAAAAACTATTTTTTGAAATGTATTTTTTACGTAAAATAAAAATGAATGCAATTGTATTTTAAGGAATTAAAAGAATTTATCATTGAAAAATCATTTTTAATTTAAAAAAAATTATTATTTTTTTCGTAAAAACTTTTAAACTATTATGTGTAGTGTATTGGGTTCAAAATGTAGCATATTAATTGTTCAAATATTAAAAAAACATTTATTTTTTCATTATTATGTCAGTGAGTAATATCATCTAATTTCTTTTTTAGATTTCGTATACACTTCCACAACTCCAGTTACTGGATTTCCTATTGATATTGAAATTACAGACACCTCCAGGGATCAAGTAAGTAGAAAATACGAACCGATAAATAAAATTAAAATTTAAAAATGAATTTACCTATAATAATAACAAAAAAAAAAAAAAAAAAAAATGTAAAATGTAGTGATAAATAGAAAAATGCGCAGTATTTAGTATTTTATGTCTCTATTTTCCATTTTGTGACATAGAATTTCAGCAACTCTTGCATTTTTGTTTTTGACAATGAAGATTTGCAAATGAAATGTTAATTAGAAGAATCATATTAAAAATTTTTATTAATAAATGGAGACGACCACATGATTTAAGAGTGATGAACTGTTAAATTTTTACTGCAACCAAGTTCGTCTTCTGATCTCAAAATAATAATAATAATTAAAACTAGACAAATTTAAAGGAACATTCCTACAAGACATTAGTTCAGTTTCTCAGGTGCTATTGTGATAAGGCATTATTTCATTCGGAAAATAGATCGTTCTAAATAAAGGACGATCTGATCCTCATAATGAATTTTAAGGGGGTTGGGCAATTAACTTTTATAGGACGTTCATCATGATCGTTCAGTGAATCTCTCCATCTGACAGTGGAACTAGTCTGCCGGAATTGCTGTTACCTTCAACTGTTTCTTTTTTTTTTTTCTGAGCCATGAGAAAGAATTACGATTTGTTATCAAGTTGGTTCCAACTCGGAATTGTCTCCACGAGTTCTGGCAGGTCTCGTTCTTTGGTGAACAAAACCTACTTGAGACGGACGGGTACACTGGCGACGTGCCAGTATCGGTAAAGCACATGTTGGTTTGAGACTTGTCCATGTGATCGAGACGATCTGAGATTATCTAAGCTGCCATTTGTTGTCCCGAGTCTTTTTCTATGTTTGGATGTCGTCCAAGGAATCCAAACTCTGCTGGGGGTCAGTGCACCACCTTTTGACATCATTTGAAAGAAGATCTGCTTTTTGTTCCATTGACTATTCTAACTCTTGCGCATTCATTTGTTCAAATAAAACAACCAAGAAATATCTTCCAGACTATTCTAACTCTACAATTCTTATATATTCATTTGTTCAAGTGCAACCGAGACATATTTTCTAACAGATATTTTGATAAGTTTAGCAGATAATGTCAGTCATTATTAAAAGTGTGGTATCATTATTAAAGGACTCTATTTTATATTTTGGAAACTCCTTTTATTTAACGATTTTTTAAAATTTAAAGCTATAACTTCGTGATAATTAAGTGACTCTCATCAATTAAATGCTATTTAAACGTTTGTGTTGAAAGTGAGTTTTCTTACACTACATTCTACTCAAATTTAATCCATCACGTTCAATAAGTACTTATGCCAAAGAAATAAAAATTATCTCTCTCTCTCTCTATATATATATATTAAGGAATCTAATGATAAATATTCTGTTCTAATCCTTTTTCACCCTTAGTGTAATTATATTTTGCAACAATCATTAGTAACATTAGTTATTGAAGCCAGGCATGAGTTTGATTTGACTCAAATTTGTGTATTCGATTGTAAAATTAATAATAAATATTATCTTTAATAAGATATATACACTTTACTTTTAAATATAAATCTTAATATTATACCTGGCATTAAAATGTTTAAAGTTAAATATTAAGGTTATTAAATCTTTACGGGGTGCAAATGGATATGATAATTTTTTTTATATTTAAAATCCTTTTTAGTTTACTTGAATAGTGTTTACTCTTTTTTTGTCTTTTCTATGTGTTAGTTTATTTGTATGATGTCTAATGAATTTCGTCTTTGTCTTTTCAGACGGATGCTATTCCGGAAGACAAGTTTCTCGATAATTCAGCATTCATTGTCGTCTACAGCATCTGTTCCAGAAGCAGTTTCCTCATAGCCGCCGACTGTTGTAGAAATCTTCTACTACGGGGGCAGCCCATTCTCCTGCTGGCCAACAAGAGAGATCTGGAGCACATTCGAGAAGTTTCCACGGAAGAAGGACAATCTCTAGCCAAAGAGTTGGGCGGAGTCCATTTCGCTGAGGTATCTGCTGCAGACAGTTTTGCAGAAGTCGTGGATGCCTTCCGATTGGTCCTCAGCGAAACCTGCACCAAATATAACATAAGCTGCTCTCCAACTAACACGGCTTCAAGGCGAAAGAAGTCCGTGGTCTCAGTCTCTAAGATCATCTATGCCATGTTTGGTCGAGGTGGCAGTGGCATGATGTCCGATTCCCACAGCCAGAAGAAGAGACCATCCCTGTCCTTATGAGAAACGGCCTCCACCTCAACTGCTGGAGAATGCTCCAAGGATACCAGCGAAGTTCCTACCGATGGTAATGTCGATAAAAGTGAAGCCAAATCAGAAAGCATCTAAAAGAAAACACCAGACTGGACTTAATGAATACGATGGACGTATTTGAAAATCTGAAACAAGTGCTACCACCGTATACAAGTATCCACTGACCACTCACTTTGTGATTACTTTTATACCTAAAGTAGCTCAATAACACTGAAATGAATGTTTGACTAAATGTTATTCAAATACCAAACAAACAACGTGTTTTTAAGAGATCTTTCAAAATTTTCTGATGCTATTTGGATAAATAGAGTTTCCAGAAAAGATGCTTTCTCAATGCTGCGTACATTGAATTCATTAATAGTTACGGGTCTCAAATATGGCTGTTAACTTTTTCATGTTTTTCCTTTTTTATACCGTATTTATAATGGCTGTTTGTTTTTAAAGATTAATGTTTCTTTATTATTCTCCGTACTTTTCAATTTTGTATCACAAATTTTCAAAATATTTTTGAGAACCAATATTTATCTTGTACTCCTAATTTTGTTACCATTTCTAATGTGGATACGATTTTCAATATCTTTTTTAATTCAGGCTTGGCCTGAGCTTATTTTAAGTTTTTTTTTTTAAATTTTGGATTAAATATCTTTGTAAAAAAATTTTCATATAAAAGAAAATTTTTCACAATTGTTAAAAATGGAATATGCAACAATATTTAAAAAAAGAATTGTAAACATTATTTATAGTTAGGGATTGATGTTTTCTAAATCTTAGAACAGCTTTTAATCTACTATTTTTCAGAATATTCTCTCTAGTCATAACAAGAATTTTCTTTAGAAGCAGTTAGATTAATCTGAAATAATTATAAATAGGTTAGGAAATTATTAACAGAAGTTTAAAATATGAAATAATTATTGGAATAATAATTGCTAATGTGTAAATATTTTAATCTCTCTATGTGCCCTTAAATTGAATAATTCTTGTAAGAAAAATATCAATATGATAATGCTTCATAGATTAGTGATGATTTTTATCTCTAAAATTTTGGTCATTTAAAAAATATTTCTAGAATTTGAGCTGATTATCTTGCTATATTCGAACTACATTTTCTATAATTATTTATAATCTGTATAAAATTTCTGCAGTACTTAATATGTATGTCCTAGTATGAAATATTTATGGTACTTAATAGTCAAATGGTGGTCTTACTGGTCAATGGTACTTAAAAAAATCCTTGTACAACAACGCTTGTAAATATATTTATATGTAAATATATAGTTCTTCAAGAAAACCACGTCTTTCATTTGTTGTATTTTCAAGGATTTGTGTAAATAAGTGTAATTTAATGTTCTGTTTTTCTTGTTTTAATAAAACTTTTTTTGCCATACAATTTGTTTGTTATTTGACTGGAATTTAAATGAATTCTCCTTTTTAAATTTTGATTAAAAACATCTTCCAAAAAATTATTATATTACAAAAATTATTTGTTCATAAAGTTAAGTTAATAGGAAACTTTTATTTTAACATGAAAAGATAAAATTGAAAATTACATAGGAAACAAAAATGAAAATTCTCTTTTAAGAGCGAAAAAAAAAAAAAAAAAAAAAAATGATTAAATTATTTTTGCAAAGAATTTAAAAGGAATAAATTAAAACTTAATTACTTTTTGTGACGAGTTTTCAATAAATGAAAGACCCATCTAAGTTTAAATTACTTGGACGAAGAAATATTTAATTTTAAAATTAAATATTTATATCTTTATAAAAAATTTTGAGTTATAAATCCAAATTTTTAAATTTTGTCTATTTAATAATTTAAGTCGTGAAGTACTAAAGGATTTCAATTTTTTGATTTAAAAAGAATTGAACAGTTACGAATGAAATTAATCTTATTTGCATAGATTTTAAAATTACAAAAAAAAAATATATATATATATATTTATTTTTTGTGCATTCATTTTTAAATAGATTCTATAAAAAACATTTTAACAGAGAAAAGACAATTTAATCTTTTATCCGTCAAATTGTTGAAAAGGAGATAAAATTATTTTAGATCAATTAAAAAAAAATTATGAAAATAATTAACATTTTGGTATTTAAAAATTTCAATAATCTATTTCGATAAGAAAGTACACAAATTTAAATACTAATTCAAAAATTTATGACACAATTTGTTAAAAGCATTGTGTAAATAATAATAACAAATAATTTTTTTTATAAAAATATATTTGCTAATTGCATACTACAGAAACCTAACTTATCTTAAATCCTATTTGTTAAATCTTAAGTTGTCATGGAACATCAGAAAGGACTGTCGATAATTTATATCATTTCTTCCATTATATAAGAGTTGATGAAATTTGAAATTATGATGCTAGATTATGCTAAATAATTAATAAAAATTTATCAATTATTAAATTCCATTATTTAAGAAATTTAACAAAAATAAATCTTTATTAACATTTACTTTTAAAAATTTGATTTGAAATATTCTGAATTATTTTATTCTTATCAGTTAAAGAAAATTCAACGTTTAGCGCACTTTCTTATTTTAAATTATGCCTATCTGAGCAAGATTAACTCTGAACACATAGCATAGCATGCGGCAGTATGGCAAACAAAAACAAAGAGATGAGAATTAAAAAAAAAATGGAGGATGTGTAATCAAGCAGTTCCCAACCAATAAATACAAAATAAAAAATTAGGAAATTCTCTTTGGTTGATTCAAAACCGCAAAATATTTAAAAGGTTTAAAAAGGGCAACAGAATGAGGTATAAAACATGCTGAAAAATTCATAAGGTATTACAAAGGATAAATATAATTTAAACTATTTGATTTAATTTAAGGTATATATTTTTTTATACCGCATGCATCTTTAAGAAAAATCAGATTTGACATATTTAGTTTATAGTTAATAATTTCTTGAAATCTTGTTTTTTTTAAATAAAAAATAAAAATAATTCATTAAAAATTACATAAATAGCAATTCATCCTCAACCCTGTGATAATCCAAGTTTTCAATTTTTAATTGAAAAGTATCGCATAAAGAGTTGAAGTTTTATTTGAAACATATTTTCCTAAATGTTATGTATTAAATTTTGCGATTTCCTCAAAAATATCTTGTAAAGCGTTGTAATGACAGACTTCTAAGCATTAAACCGTAGCATCGCAACATACTGATGCTTTTTTTTAGAAAAAAAAAATATAATTGGTCAATTTTTTGAATGATTATCAGATTTTCATGAAAAGTTAAAACAGGTAAAAAGATTCAGTTTTAATTTAATAAAAAAAAACTAAACTTTTAAATATTAAAAAATATATTCTATTCAATAATCTCTATTTCATGGCAGACTAAAAGATCAGATCTTCGTTAATAACGTGCAAGCCCAAATTACGATATTTTTGGAAAAAAAAAAAGTTTGATTTTAAAATTGTGCTTTACAAAGTATATTTGGTTATTAAACAATGTATTAAATTACACATTATTTGTCACATTATACATACTTGAAAAAACATATTGCTCAATTTTGAAAATCAATATTTTTAGGCATGAACATAATAAAATTCAATCAAAACATTTAACATATCACATTTGTGCTCGGTGACTACAGGAATTGAACCTCGGAAATTTTCAAATATATATGTTAGAAAATTTCAGAGATCTTTGTTGTGTACAATGTGTGGCCAATTTAAAGTGATTACATATAGTTTATAATTTTTTTATAACACATACGTCGCGCAAATAATCTGAGGAATATTGCAAATAAAATTAAAGATAAAACTGTATTTAAAATACACTCATGTCCATAAATTAAGGATAATTCAGAATCACACAGAAATTGAACTCTAAAATAAAAATTTCACCTGTAGAATTATCACACACATCTTCAAGAAGAATATGCAAATTACAGGAAACCACCAGATGGCGCGGATAATACGTCACAATGACGAGAGTGTAAGAGAGGGGTATATGAGGAATGGTGGCAAAGAAGTAAAAATTGTTCACAAGCGCTTTAAAAGCCTTTCAGTGCAATAACCGCATAGTTATGATACAAAGGAAGCTTTTGGATGATTCTTTACGTGGTAGAATTATCGGACGACTGGAATGTGGACGTACCCAGCTGGAAGCATCCGAGGAACTTGGAATCGCCCAGAGTGTATCTCCAGGCTTTGGCAACGATTCCAAGATGATGCTAATGTGAGTAGATGTTACAGCACAGGTCGCCCCCGAGTTACAACGCCGAATGAGGACCGGTATTTAGCAGTTACTGCCAAAAGAAACAGACGGAGCACAGCATCAGACCTGTCTCGTCAGCTCTCTTCAGCTACCGGTACGGCAGTTTCAAGGCAGACCGTGTACAGACGCTTAGGGCACATTGGTCTATATGCTCGTAGGCCTGTCAGACGTGTTCCAGTTACCGCAACTCACTGTCGCCTGCGATTAACCTGGAGTAGAGAGCATGCATTGTGGACACTGCAACAGTGGTCTTGTGTGATGTTTTCCGACGAGTCCAGGTTTAGTTTGCCATCTGATTCTCGCCGGACTTTCATATGGAGAGCGTCAGGTACCCGTTACCACCAAGAGAACTCCATTGAACGACACCGTTACGGTGGTGCAGGATGGCTCGTTTGGGGAGGAATTATTCTTGGTTCCAGAACTGACCTGCAAGTTGAGAGTGTAACGATGACAGGCCACATCTATCGGAATGTCATTCTGGAACAACATGTACGTTTGTTTCGGGGCGCCATGGGTGCTGAATTTCTGTTTATGGATGACAACGCAAGTCCTCACCGTGCAAACATTGTAGACGAATGCCTTCAATTGGAGGATATCACCTGTATGGATTGGCCAGCATACTCACCGGACTTGAATCCAATAAAGCATGTGTGGGATATTCTTGACCGACGAATTGCAGCCCGTCAACCCCCTCCCACCTGTCAATCGGAACTTAGGAGGGCATTGCTTGATGAGTGGTGTAATATTCCCCAAGATCAGATTGATAATTTGATACTCAGCATGCCTAAGCGTTGTAAGGCCTGTATTGCATCGTCCGGGAGACATACTCCATATTAACCATCTTACTAACCATGTTATACTGTTTTTTGTAAATAGGTTCTTTTTTGAAATTTGCTCCAGGGAGTAAAAATCGCAATTTTTATTAATTATGCCAAACATATAGCATCTTTTTTGCTCTTTACCTTTTGTTTAACAAATAAACTTTACAAATAAGTCAAATTTATTTTGCTTCTGTCTCTTTCTTTGCCTGAACTTCATTATCCTTAATTTATGGACATGAGTGTATCTAGTTCATAGTGGGGTATCGGCTAAAACATTTACGACTCTTAAGTTGGATTTTCTATATTGCTTTCCGATTATTAATTCCCGACTCCTGATTCTTTCTGTAATTTTATGATCTTTACTGACGCATTTAAAAGAATTTGTGAAATAAATTCCCTTATTCTTATTGAACTCATATATCTATAAAAACAGTTTTTCCTAACAAATTATTTTTTACAACTTCAAGCACGTCACAGTGCCCAACTCGTGCATTATCGCAACTAGAGCAGCTAGTTTCGCATCCGCTGGTGGCATTGATTTAACCAATGTTTTCAGAAACGAGGAGACTCGATTTCGATTATGACAATATGTACAATCGATTGTCAAGCAGCTTGGTATTTTTTTCCGAAAAAAATTCTCGCAGATGTATTTTTCTGAGATAATACTTCTATATAATTATAAAAACAGTGATGCCTAGAGATAGGAGTGCGAGTGTTTTGAAATACGAACCTGCTACTGTAACGTCACAACTACAATTCTACAATCTCTAATTCCTGAGTCTTGTGTGAATAGTAAGAAAAACTGTTGGTCAAAATATATCTTGAACCTGATTGAGACTCAGAGCTGGAGAAAGGAAGTATCGGCCTTCTTCTGTCGAACTTTGTAATTGCTGATTGTCTCAGCAATTACTCGTTCCAATCAATTACTTAATCATCAATTACTAATCAATTACTAAATTACTGGTTTTAATCAATTATTCAATTACAATCTCCCAAAAGCCCGCAATAGATGGTTAATAAATGAAAACAAGCTACGTTAGGGGATTCGGGTTTTTATTATTTTTTTTATTATTTATTTACTTTTTTTTTTTTTTTTTTTTCTCCTATTAGTAGAAACAAAACTCTTTGGATCAGTTTCTATTCAAACGCCCTACAATTGAAAGCGACGAAAGCGTGGGGAAAAATAAAGCAAAAAGAAAAATCAGTATTATAGTCTAATTCAGGGGTCTCCAAACTACGGCCCGCGGGCCAAATCCGGCCCGCCAGTGTCATCCATCCGGCCCGCGACAACGAATAGCCTATTGTCTCTGTAATAAGTTGGATAAAAAAACACAGAATGATAATAATTCGGTTTTATTGACTTGCTAGGTAAAGCTTAATGATCAGCATAATACGCAGAAAATGTAACTTAAGCATAACCACTAACAAGTAATTGAAATGAATCCCACTAACATTATAAACTAGTGAACATCCCGCGCTTACCCTCGGCAGTTATGTTGGGGTAAAGAGTATCGCATATGTATGTATATCGATGTTTGGAATGTATATATCCTGAATCAAACATATGATTTTTATCCTGAAAATCCCTCAGGAACGGAAAAGCTAAATGAACGCGAATGAAACCGCGGGATATCAACTTGTAAAAAAACACTAATGAGATTTATGTAATTGTGATTTTTCATTGACAATAGTTTGTAATTGTGAATCTATTTTACTTGTACCAATTATTAAAAGAGATTGTAGTAATTGAACCAGCGAATTTAGCAAGCGTATGCTCGTTCAGAGCGAGTACTCGGCGATTAGTCTAACAATTATAGATAAAGGCAGAAAAATTAAAACGGTTTTAGCCCTTGGTACTTAGATTGGTACTTTAGCCCTTAGTACGGCCCTAAGGCTGGAAAGTTTGGAGACCCCTGGTCTAATCGGTTAGGACAACATGTGCTTCTTTCTTTAGATTCTCTTTTACATTCATGTAAGCACTTGATTTCATTTTGTTTCTATACAGTATTTATTCATTTGAAATACATTGTCATAAAAAAATGAAGTCGTGTTATGGGTGCTGGAATGAATCTCCTTCATTTTAATTAATTTCAGTGGGAAAAATTGAATGCTTGAGATGCGATCTATTTTGACTTACGAGGTCGGTACCACCATACACAATTAAAAAATATAATTGATTTGCAGCTTTTAACTAGAATAAATTAACCTCATTACAAACCTAAAATATAATAAGCAGATAGATTTATATGAAGAAATATAAGCAGATAGAATTTATACGACAGAAAAGAGTTATTTTTAAAAAAAAGGGCATATCAAGGAAGAAAGTTTGACCCTAAAAGACCACCATGACAGCTAATGGAAAAATTATCATCCTCTGTGAATTCATTACGAATAATGAACTGCTCATGACTGAGGTTCAGTCAATGTCATCTATAAATAAATTATTTAAGTGAGTAAGAAATTGATGGAGGACAAAAATAGAAATTTCAAAAAAATGTAATAGAGGGTAACAACAAAAAAACCCTTAAGTATCATCTTTCATGTTAGCTATCTCTATAAATTTAAATGTTTTCCTTTTTAGTAGATTGTTGTATTGACAAACATGCTCACAATTAGTTTTTGTGACTTTCATTTTAATCAAAGCCTTGCCTTGAATGAAATCTGATTAAACTTAGATTGACCAATTTCAACTTTTCTTAGAACTTCGATGGAACCATAGAGTGTTATAAAGTGACTTTTTTTTTAAAAAAAAGGGGGAATATCTTTGAGTGATATCAGTAGTTAGGGCCTGATGGCTGAGAGGCTAGCGCTCTGGCCCTCGGTACCACAGGTTTCGGATTCGAATCCCGGCGGGGCCATGGATGTTTGTAGTGATTTGGAATCCACTTTAAGCCGTAGCTCCCTGTCTCTAATGACCGTAGAGTGTCACAGAGCCCAATCAGACTTCTTCTCATCCACATCATTCCCAAACTGTAAAGGGGCAACTCAGCTCTAGGCACAGTGATGTGGTGTAGTGTAGTAGTAGTAGTAGTTGATATCAGTAGGATTAAGTACTTAAAACTTGAATTGAAATAAAAGATGGGAAGTCGTACTTCAGAGTAGGAGATCTAAATTGACAAAAGCTATTATGCAAAGCCTCAATAAGATGGTCTCTAAAGCTCATTCTCCAACAAACTTCTGAGTTTTTAAATATAAGCCAAAAAAGCATAAGCTGTCAAATAAAGCACACTTGAAAGAAATGCATGAAAAACTCCAAGTACTATGATGTGAGTAATAAAAATATTCAAGGTAGCCTTCATAGCCCACCCACAAGCATCTTCGAACGAAAGCACAGAGGGTGAAAAGTAGTGAGATCTGGGTCTTTCTCTCAGATAAAAGCCAAAAAAAGTCTCAAGTGCAATACCTAAGTAGAGATTAAGACAGGCAAGGGTTACTTAACTTCAACTTCAAAAAGGGTCTGGAGGGGCATTTCTGCAAATGGAAACACTAAACCCAGTTCGTGCAATGAGCAACTAAAATAAATTCATAATACTAAAATTAAGAATTTTTTAAAGCTTTTTTAGAAAGATGAGTTTGCCAGAGTGCATCTATTTGGAAGCAACTTTAAACCGTAGGTACCGGGGCATGAATGGCCGAATGGCTAGCACTCTGGCCCTCGGTATCACAGGTTTCGGGTTCGAGTCCCGGCGATGCCATGAATGTTTGTAGTGGTTCGGAATCCGCTTTAAACTGTAGGTCCCGGTCCAACACGATCGTAGAGCGTTGTGGAGAGTGACATATTAAAATAGGGAAAACGAACTGTTCCTATATAGGGATTATAGTCCGTGTTGTTTCACATCCCCATATACCCCTTCGATTCAGAACCGCAGGTCCCAACCTTATAGATTGTTTGTCGTAGGGGCTGACAACCCTACCCCGTAAAATGAAATCATCTCTCCTGTCTCGAAATCTGCCAGCAGGCAGACGGCCTTGGCCCCTCATGTGATTGTTGCACCAATGAAGAAGAATGTTTAAAAAAAAAGTTACAAATGATCCTGGTGAGATGTCATCGCTGAATTAAACCTCTGCTCTGTTTTTGTCAGCAGAAATCTTAAGTTATCGCGGTTCTCTACATGTTTCAATTTCTTTCCATCTATTTTTATTTTGTTAATTTGCAGAGTTCGTCTCTCTGAGGTGCCCCGGATGTTAGTAGTGATTCTGAATCCACTTTAGACCCTAGGTCCTGGTCTAATCTGGTTGTTAAACGTTGGACTGACAACCCTACTCCGTAAAAAGAAAACTTTTCCTGTTCTGAAATCTGCCAATAGGTAGACGGCCTTGGCCCATTCTGGGGCTGTTGTACCAATGAAGAAGGTGTATAACTAATAATTAAATTATTAGTTTAAGTCAGTAGGTTTAAAATATTTTACATTTGATTGTAATACCTACTCTGAATAAAAAAAAAAATCATTACATTTACTATTGAACCAAATGATATTTTAGTCCTCATTTTTATTTTACTCAACTTGCTTTTTCTGGGGGTTGTATGAACGGCAACTCTTTACGCAAAACTAGGTTGTTAGGCTCTAAAAGGACAGTTTTTACATAGCTGCAAAGTGAACTGGAAACTATAAAGGTAATAATTAATTGACAATTATTGAAACTAATAAGAATTGTTGTTGTTGTGCCCCTCATGGAAATAGGGGTGCAGCTTCTGTTCTGATAGAACACCCGTAGGTAGAAGTCTGACTTTTGGCTCCTTGACGCTCTTACAGTCCTATTAGATCGGGACCTACGGCTTAAAGTGGATTATGAATCACTACAAACATCCAGGGCACCGCCGGGACTCGAACCTGAAACCTGTGGCACCGAGTGCCAGACACTCGGCCATTCAGGCCCACTAATAAGAATTAACTAATAAGTATTTAATCCACTCGGAAAAAGTAATTGTTTAAGCATCTTTTGTAGATAAATCTAATGGAGGTCTCTCCCTGCTTTTATAAAAAAAAAAATTGCTTTTGTAAAATGTTATTGTTATCAATCGTTGTTTTCATAACAGTCTTAAATTTTCTTAGAAATATGTGGTGTCTTGAACTGATGACACATTATGCAATGTTGAACTCTTTTTGCCTTGTGTCTGCTTGTCTCAAACAATACCACGCAGCGCCAAAACAAAGAAAAAAAGAAGAGTTAGCAGTGCAACAGTTTTCAAATGTTTTGTCGTGAAAAAAACGGTGAATTTTTTATCAATTGGGAAGTGGGTAAATATAGTATTCTTTTGATATACCGCACATCTTTGAATAAGCTCTTCGAATGTTTTATTTATCAATCATCCTTTATATCGCACTGTTTTTGGCTTCAGACATAAAAAAGGATATATCGAAGGGTTACTCATGGTTAATTGTAGGAACCACTGAAATGTTTGGAGCTATATCACATAATTTCTGAAACTGTGCGAGGAAGCCCATCCTATATTTTTAATACTCATTATAAGCCTGTCTTACGTTAATGTATATTTGCGAGCATAATTATTAGGGAGATGGAAAAATAAATAGGTTTAGGAACTGGTAAAATGATATTTTCGGAACAGGTAGGATTAAATTTACGGAAATTTCAAAACACATTTATTCCGAGATGATTATGGTTATCATTGAAATTTTCTGAACTGCATGCCGAATTTTCAGAAATTTTTCACTAGCATTCAGAAATTATCCCGAATTGTTTGTTGAAATCTACCACCTTCAAACACCATCTAATCCTTTTTGCTAAACATTTGCACCAAATTAGACTCCTTATTCCCATTAGTTCTCCGTAGAGGCTCCAGCGGCCTGATGGCTAGTGGTCAGGCTGTTGGTACCACAAGCGTCAGGTTAAAATCCTAATGGCGGCATGGATGTTTGTTAGTAGTTCGGAATCAGCGTTAAATTGTACTCGTAGGTCCCTATCTAACTAGGCCAAAGTTTGCAAAAAATGACCGCAAAGCGACAAACCGATCTACATAGAATTCAATAAAAAATGAAAATAGGCACTATGGAATCAGCTAAATATGCTTTTTTTTATCACTGCCTAGAGAAATCAATTGTATTTTTTAAGCGTATTAGTTATAGAGATAGGAAAGTAATACGGCCTCAATGGCCGAGTGTCTAGTGCTCTGGAACCTTGTGCCACAGGTTTCGGGTTTGAGTCCCGGCAGTGCCATGGATGCTTGTTATGGTTCGGAATCCACTTTTTACCGTACGTCCCGGTCTAATAGGATCGTAGAGCGTTGTCTTGAGGTTTAGTCAGTTTTCACCCCTCGTGGTTCTTCTTTAAAAGTGAAGCTGCATATTTCCCTTAGCCAAGGATGTCGCCTGTGATGGGATCCTTTGGACCTGGTGTAGGCTTTTCTGCACCAGGGGATTAGTAACAAACAACAACGGAAGTAATTTTTTTTTTTAAAAGATAGACATTTTTTTTCAAAATATGTTACATAAAAATTTTGGAACTTAAAGGATCGAATTTTCGGAAAAAAAAAAAAAAAAAAATCAACTATTGTATTAATAATTATGAATTTCCAAAGAATTAAAAACCAAAAACTAGAAATGAAAACGCCAGCATTCAAATGTTTTCCCACATTTTAAATTTTGCCTAATCTATTAATTTTCTTTCGGTTTAAGATAATTTTCATCTGTTATGTTTACGCCTTCTCTTCTTACAGTTCGAGAATCACTAACTTTACTGAAACAATGCTATCAATCAAGTTACAGACCATCCTGCTACCCCCGCTTAACACCAAGCTATCTTTTCTTTTTACTGAACATTTACACTATCTCCAACTTGGCCAATCAGGAAACATTATCCTGACGAGACATCTCTCGTTAAGGACAATCTTCGACGGGTGGCCGGACCTTCGAGAAGAGATCACAAGATCATTAGCGGCTAACGATCTCGGGTGAGAGATAAGAAAAAAAAAGCCATTATCCTTCTAAGGAAGATAACCTTCAAAAATCCATTGAGTGCATCTCCTCTGCCGGTATGAACCCAGACCTTCTGGTTGAAAAATGGGTTTTAGAGTGGACGTTTAGGGCGACTGAGAGATTCTGTGTCGCCGGTACGAAGTGCTTTTGTCGTCTCATGGTTGACATTGAAATCGTGTCGTCGCATTTAGCCCAGAGATTAGGTGTACCAAGTGACGCCTCTAGAAGTATGAAAAAAACATGGTTTTATTTGTTTACTGTTTGGACGTGTGTGTTTATTAGCGGTTTAATACTATCATATTACGTCTCTGAAAGGCCTAATTTTTTAATACGCTAATAATGTGTTGAAAAGAGTTCACGGACATATAAACAAAGAAATCAGAGATTGTTTTTGTGGTAATAATAATGGAATGAGATAAATAAGTTGAAAGTTGGACTTAAGAAAATTTATCATTAAGTTTTTAATTTGATTCGTTAAAGGTGAATTTTAAATTTTAACTGACTTTTAAATTTCACAGGTAACGGAATTTATAATACAGGGTGGTTATAATTAAAGTCCCACTTTCAAAATGCTGTAAAAGAAGAACCACTCGTCACAGTGAATTCAAATTTGAACTGAAGATACTTGAAGAAGGGGAAACGGTACGGCATCAAAAAAAAAGTTCCAAGCTGTAAGCGGCATAAAGAAAGTGAATTCGGCTGCCAGTGATATTTTGAATCGAAATGATAACGTATTTGGCATGAGTTGCACATTAAACCCACTGTAGTGTTCAATGTGCTTGAGTGTTTCGGTTTTTTTTGACGGAAAAAATGACTTCCAAGTCATTCAATAGTCGTGACACTGTTAGTGAAAAGCCATCCACCTCTACAAGGTCATATAAAATCGGATGGGAAAAATCGGTGGATTGATGGCATACCGTTTCCCCCTTCTTCAAGCATCTTCAGTTCAAATTTGGAACTCAATGTGACGAGTGGTTCTTTTTTTACAGAATTTTGAAAGTGGGACTTTAATTATAATCACCCAGTATATTAATTATTTGGATACTTTAAGGACATGAATTACGAGCCCTATTGATGTAGTTATAATTGGAAATTGCTTTATTTTTAAACCATAATTTTTGGAAGATCACTTTAATATTTAATATTTTTTTCCTTTTATTCTTTATTTCATAGCACAATAACATTTTAAGGCAATTGTCCTAAGTTTGGTTTGTCGCTCTACGGTGATCTTGTGCACACGAGGGCTAAGCAGATCGGCACCTATCGGATAGGTTCCTGTCTAATAAGACTGTAGAGCATTGGACTTAAGGTTGACAACCCTACCCGTAAAAAGAAAATATATCTCCTGTTTTGAAATCTACCAGAAGGCAGATGGCTTTGGACCACCATGTGGCTGTTGCGGCAATGAAGAAGAAAATTTGTTTAGAATGGACTAATATTTATGGAGTTTAAATATGCAGACGACCAAGAAATGATGAAAAAATAATAACCCCCTCCGAAAATGGCTGGAAAACTTAAGGCAAAAAGAAAATTTTGCAAATTAAACTTTCAGCATATAAATTCAACTCTTGAAATTTGATTAATTTAATCAACTTTTATCAAAAGATTTAGAGATTGGAGCTGTTTCTTCACCATATAATTTACGGTTGTAATCATTTTGATAAACTTATTAGCATAAGCTTATCAGCATATTTTCACGTTTAAAACTGGAATTATTAAACTAGAGATGCAATCTTCAAGCAACATATCATATTTTTAAAGATTTGGAGGGCATTCTTTTTCATGAAAAAAAAATTATCATTTTTTAAAGCTTGGGAAAATTTTTTGATTCATTTCCAACTGACAGTTTCAGTTTCATTAAAAAAAAATACACATATAAATAATTAAAAAAAATATTTTCGAATTCCTGCTTGATTCCATCTATGAACCATACTAGAGAGGAAAAAAATAATAAATTAAATTCTATTCACGATTTTAATTTTATCAGTATGGATATTAATACGACCTGTAAAGGTCAAGACTTTTAAAAAGAGATTTCACATTTATTAAATTTGTCTGTATTCTATTGTATTTATAAATGGGATTTATAATTGAATTTTTTAATTCAATCATTTTATTTCTTGAAAGTATTTTCATGGTATGAAAAATATTTTTCAGGATCATTTTGAGAGTGTGATGAAATCGGATAATTACGTGAAATATAATAGTTTATTGCCTTTAGTTAATTATGATAAGATATGAATTCTGCCTCTCGGTTTCATGTTAAAGACCCGGCGGTGCCATGGATGTTTGGAGTGCTCCGAAATCCACTTCAAACCGTAGGTCCCGGTCTAATGTGGTTGTAGAGCTTTGTCTTGAGATTTAGTCAGTCTTCAGCCCTCGAGGTTCTTCGCTAAAAATCATATAATTATAATTAATAGTTATCATAATCATATAATTATTAAGTATTAGTTATAATTAATTTTGGATTTCTAATACGTATTGGGTTACCCTTGACCATGGAATAGGTTTTATTGGACCTGATGTAGGGTTTCCTGCATCAGGGGGATTAGTAACAAGAGCATATGAATTGAGAGGTATTTCAATGTCCAGTTAAAATTTCTTCAACATAATTATTGCTTTTTGGAATGCAATTATTTCTCTGAAGCTTCACACAATATCAAGTTTCATCTTCTTCGTCATTGTGCAATCGGATGACCAATTGGCTAGTTCTCTGTCATTAGTACCACAGATTTCAGGTTCGAATCCTGGCTGTGGCATGGATATTAGTAAGTGGTTCGAAATCCACTTTAAACTGCAGGTTCCGGTCTAATTAGCTTAAAGTGTGCAAAAAATGTCAGTAGAGCGACAAACAAAGTCTTCTTCATTGGCACAACAACCCCATGTTGGGCCAAGGCCGTCTGTCCACTGGCAGATTTTGAGACAGGAAACGTTTTCTTGGATTAAGTGTTTTTAGTAGACAGAGTATGGTTTAATGACAAAATAATAAAAACATCTAATAAATAGTACATTTATAAAGGATACATGTTATTCTTCTTCTACATTTGCACAACAACCCCATGGTGGGCCAAGGCCGTCTGCCTACTTGTAGAGTTCGAGACAGATGTTTTGTTATTACGGGGTAGGGATGTCAATCCGACACCCAGCAGTCATATTGGACAGGGACCTAAGTTTAAAGTGGATTAAGTTACTACAAACATCTATGTCACCGCCGGGACTCGAAGCCTGCGGCATCGAGAGTCAGAGCGCTTAATATCAGATAAGAATGTTAATGTTATCTAAATAAATACATGATAGAAATGTTAAATAAATGAATAAAATGGTTAATTAATTCAATTTCTAAATCTTATCAGGAAGTAACATATGTATGATTCACTCCTAAATCCACCGTTGACAGAATCGTTTATTTATTTTTTCGACGTACCGGAACATTATTTTTCTGTTGATGTATACACCAATTATTTTTGAGATGCGCTTAAACATTTAAAGTCAAGGATTAGATCCTTCATCAATCGCTGACTTTAAAAAGAGAATCCAGAAACCTTCGCGTTTCATTTTCACAAAGAAAAACTGTCATTAAAAAGTGTCGTACATCAGATTTGGAATCGGGAAGATGTCCAATGAAATAACAACACAGCACAAACTTGGAAACATGTCGCGTGTTTTTTGGAAGATCCATCTACCCCATGCATAACACATCTGTTTGCACGGAAAGAAACTGAATAGTTGAAATTTCTGTCAGAAACAAATGGCATTGGTTGTGCTTTTTTTTGTTTGCTTTTTGAAAAAATTAAAACTAATTTTAGCCCCCCACCAGTGAAAATCTCGGCGAATGTGGAGGATGGGGCGTTGAACTGAGGAGCCGGAAACGCAAACCTCCCTCGCAAAGGGGCAGACTCATGGAAAATTAAACCCTTGCTGATGGGTGGGATTAAGAATCTGTTCCATTGCATTTTCGTTCTAAGGTAACAGAAATGTCAGTTATCGAAATTTTCACGACAGCACTAACGCTTCCGTACAGGTTTCTGTCAGTAGCAATTGTACTGCCAAGTGAGTGCTTGAATCGTTTAGTGAAATGGCTTTTTTAAACTGTAAGATGCGGACTTCAAGAACGCATTGGAAGGGCATGTCTCCATCTGCCTTAAATCTGTCTATCTATATATAAATGAATGGGGCCTGAACGACCAAGTGGTTAGCTCTCTGGCGCTAGGTACCACAGGTTTCGGGTTCGAGTCCCGGCGGCACCATGGATGTTTGTAGTGGTTCGCAATACACTTTAAACCGTAGGTTCCGGTCTAATATGACTGTAGAGCGTTGCGGGGGTAGTGTTACTCCGTGTCCGTAGCTTACCTTCAACCTACACGCTCCTCCTGGGTAGTGCTAAGTGAGTAACGACGGTGCGGCGCTTGCCTTAAGGCATCAAAGATAACCGTCTAAGTGTTTGCCAGCTGCATTAGAACAATATATATATATAAATGGATGGATGGATAGGTATGTGTTCCAGCATAATTTAAAAACTATAATATTTAAAACCATTTTTTTCTCTGAATTTATTATTTTCTCCAAACAATTGTAAGCAATGAAAATACTTTTTAATTAAATAAAAATCTGACTCTTTTATTTCTTTATATTTTTACTCTACCAGATGATGCTAGTCTTAAAAACTTCTTTTTCATTGGCGCAACAGCTCCATGGGGGACCAAGACCATACTCCTGGCAAATTTCGAGACAGGAGAAGTTTCTTTTTTTACGGAGTAGGATTGTCCGCCTTACTTCCAATGCTCTATAGCAGTGGTCTCCAAACTACGGCCCGCGGACCAAATCCGGCCCGCCAGTGTCATTAATCCGGCTCGCGACAGCGCATAGCTCATTGTTGCTGTAATAAGTTGGATAAAAAATCACAGAAGGATACTAACTCGGTTTTATTGACTCGCCAGGTAAAGCTTAATGACAAGCATAATACGCAGAAAATTCAACTTAAGCATAACAACTAACACATAATTGAAATGAATCCCACCAACATTATAAACAAGTGACCATTCCTCGCTTATCCTCGGTGGTTATGTTGGGGTAAAGCGTATCGCATATGTATGTAGATCGATGTTTGGAATGTATATATCCCGAATCAAACATATGATACTTATCCTGAAAATCCCTCAGGGACGGAAAAGCTAAATCAACGCGAATGAAACCGCGGGGTATCCACTTACAAAAAAAAAATACTAATGAGATTTATGTAATTGTGACAATAGTTTGTATCGCTCAGAGAAATTATAGATAATGGCAGAAAAATTAAAACGGATTTGGCCCTTGGTACTTTCTAGAATAAACAGTATGGCTCTAAGGCTGGAAAGTTTGGAGACCCCTGCTCCATAGTAATATTAGGCTGTGATCTACTGTTTAAGGTGGATTCCGAACCACTACAAACATCCATGGCGCCGCCGGGATTCGAGCCTAAAATCTGCGACACAGAGCGCCAGTCATTCGGCTATCAAGCCTCTCGTTCTAAAACCTGATAGGTGCTATTACCTAAATTATTGTAAAAAATGACAATACCGTTTTATTTGTAAAGTTATTTTCCATACTAGCATTATTATAACCTTAAAAATAACTGCTAACAGAAAAGGTGAAAAACATTAAACATTAGAGGTGAAGAAAATCATTGGATAAGAATACTTGCTTTATTTAGCCAATTTACGTAAGGAGTATTATTTAAATGTTAAACTTTTTATTCTGCACAAATATTATTCGTCATAATACTTACCAAAACCAACAATGTTTTGGGTCTGATAGCCGAGTGACTAGCTCGCTGGCACTTGGGGTTACAGGTTTCGGGTTCAAGTCCCGGAGGTAGCATGGGAGTTTATAGTGGTTCCGAATCCACTTTAAATGGCAGGTCCAAGTCTAATAGGACTGTAGAGCATTGGGCGTAGGGTTGACAACCCTACCCTTTAAAAAGAAAACATCTGTTTCGAAATCTGTCAGTAAGCAGATGACCTTGGCCCACCAAAGGCTGTAGTTCCAGGTGGTTAGTTAGTTTAAGAAACTATGGATGTACATCTATCCTATCTGTACTTATTGATGGTTTTCATTTTAGTCCGTCTAGCGAAGAGAATTTTCATGCTACAGGTACTGTTCTAACGCTATAGATGGTTTTTCACTATGGAGATCGCATTCTAAGAAAAAAAAAAAAAAAAATGGTGTTGCTCTTCGAAATTTTCGAAATCGTAGCCTGTAACCGTAACTGTTATTTTTCATATGATATTTGAGCGCATACCACAAAAAATCGTAAAGCAAAATTTCATTCAGTTTCTGGGAATGGTATGATAGTCCTCTTATATCGAGAAATTCCCTAGAATAATCCTCTGTACATATACACAGTCCAGTCACATTAATGTGACCACCACCTACTTTCGACGTCAACGTGAAATAACCCATCCCAAAAGGCAGGTGGCAGCCCATTGCAGTGGAGCGTATATAAAGAATACCACTTAAAGCCAGAGTATACAAGAGTGTATATTCTGGCTTTTGACAGGTGGTCACATTAATGTGACTGGACTGTGTATATTTGTGCAACAGCCATCTGTTATGAAGAAACATGATGGTGTTGGCTTATTGGGGAAGTTGGTCATGGCTGGACGAAGACTGATTAATCTGTACAGGATGCTGGAGATCTCATTTTTAATTCACGAGTTTGCGAACATCACTATGAAAAAGTATGCATATATTTAACAGAAGGTAAATCAGAAAGGAAACATCATACAAGAACCATACTAAAAGCAAAATAACAATAATTAAAAAGATTAATTTACTAAAAAAATGAAAGTGAAATGAACAAAAACTTCTTGCCTGAAAATGCAATAATCCATTTTAATTAAACTTATGAACAGAAAAAAAGAGCATTAAAACTTAAATTATCAATTACGAAACGTATAACATTTCTTAAGAAAATATTTTTTTATCAATTTCTGATCTTTTCATTTGCTGATCCAGTATTTGAATTTTTAGTTAGCATATATTTAGCATTTTTAATTTATTTTGAAATATTTGAGTTTTAAATTTTTCACGTTACTTCATTCCTTTGTATAAAAGCCTCCCAAGTTTCCATAAATTTATTTTATTTTTGTATAAAATGTTTGTTTCTTTCTGGCGCTGAAACCAACTTGCATTCGTCATAAAATTTTTAGGCGGTGGATTATTATTTTTTTCTAATGCAGCTGGAAATACAGAGACAATTAATCTCTATGCCATAAGAAAGGGCTGCACCACTATTCTTCATTCAGCAATACTCAGGGGGCACATGTAGCTTGAAGTTATGCTAGGGATGCTAGTAAGACTACCCCCACAATCTTATTAGATCGGGACCTTCTGTTTAAAGTGGATTCCCAACCACTACAAACATCCAAAGCACTGACCATGCTTCGAACCCGAAACCTGTGGTACCAAGCGCCAGAGAGCTAGCCATCACGACCTAGGCGGTGGATTAATTGGAATACATTTTTACAAAAATTTCCAAAAGAAGACTTCTACAAATTGTAGCACAACAGCTTTTAATCTGTACTGAGAATTTTCAAGGTTTCATTTAATGTATAATCCATAGATGTAGCAAGAAATTATACACTGTTATATTTATTCAATGAATTCCATTCATTATTTCGTCAAAAATAGATGTCGTAAAATCGTACAAATTTTGAAATTGTTGGCAGCTATAAATGCGAAATTACGAATGAAGTTATAATCTATAGATAGATTCGTCACAATGTCTATGAATGAAATAATAAAACCTCAAAATTCTATTTTAAAACTACTAGAGGTAATAGCTTAAATTTAGCCCCTAAATACATTCAACCATAGTTTGGCAGCTGGAAGTTTGGCATGAGGTGGCATTTCAAATGAAGAGGACTGATCTTCGTCTACGCCTAGCTGGTTGTAATTAAAGAAAAAAATGGCAAACTAAAGTGCTTTTTGGCAACATGCTTTTATGCAAGTTTTTTTTTTCTCGTTTTCTTAATTACATGCAAATGAAAACAAGTGCAGTCCTGTACAAGTCATTTCCTTTTGTTTCCATTTCATGCCCCAACTTCTTTATTATGCTAATTAGTGTCGTATTAGTAGTGAATGATGACAAGTACCTAGGTTTAGAATTTCCCAAATTAGAAGATAATTTTTTTTCCAGTAATCATTAGATTAACATATGTGCTGTATTAGTCACTCTATGTGTATCAATAGAGGACAGTCACTCTAAATAATAAATTGGAAACATTTTTTACCCTTCTGATGTCCAGTTTTTTTTTAAAATTCCTCTGATGCCCTCTATATGTTTATTCTTTTGATGCATCTATTTTTTTTTAATTCTTCTGATGCATTTCTGTTCTTTAACCTTTTGATGTCATTCCCATGAGATATTTGCGCCACCTTATACCCTGTATATTATATATCCATTCCCATTAGATTTTGTATGGAAGAAGAATTTAGTAAGTCCAATTCAACTGAACGTCGTGAAATAAGCCGAGGAATAATACGTTGGGTTTCTGAATCGTCAAACCTCACAATCATTGTTGAAAGGAAAGTTCATTTTTCTATGCCTGGAAATAATTAATAAAACCATAGATAAGAAAATGTGCTGCCCCCCTCAGTATTCTCACTTCAAATCGTTGAGATTTGCGTGCAAGTTTACCCTTGAATCTATTACATATCTAGAATTAGAATGGTGAATAAGTTCTATTCAAAGCGTTTAACAGACATACAAATGCATACAACATACATACGAGAAAGCAACATATAAACATTAGAAAACAACTTACAGACATAAAAAAAATCCCAGACATTAAAAAACAAACAATAAACACAACATGCAGATATTTGAAAACAGCAAACAGACATTACAAAACAACAAATTGCACTGGAAAACAAACAATAAAAACAACATTCAGACATTTGAAAACAGTAAACAGACATTAGAAAACAACAAATAGGCACTAGAAAACAAACAATAAACACAACATTACAGCATTTGAAAACAGCAATTAGAAAACAGCACACAGACATTAGAAAACAACAAATAGTCATTAGAAAACAACAAATAAACATTAGTAAGCAACATGCAGACATTAAAAACAATATACAGACATAAAAAAACAACAAACATTACTAAATAACATACAGACTTTAGAAAACAACATGCAGTCATTAGAAAACAACATACATTTAAAAAAAACAGACATTAAACACGACATACAAACCTTTGAAAACAACAAACGGATATTACAAAATAACAGACTTTAGGAAACAATATACAGACTTTAGAAAACAACAAATAATAATTAGAAAACAAATTTTTCATGATTTCATTCATCTCAAATACAATTTTTTTTTCTCTTTAGAATCGCAAGTATCAATTTCTTTCACGATTTTAATAACTTTTATAACAAAAACATTACTGCCACCGATCACTAAGATCGTATTTTATATTCTTGGACTTCAAAGCTGGGGAAAAAAAGCAACCTCTGTAGCTATAAAAATGGAAAATTCGATAGCCTCGTTTTAACTACTTTTACGAGCGTCGAGGTGAAAATGTCCTTGCTCCTAATGAGGCTCAAAGGAATTCGTATAGCTACTTCCTGCGAACAATACCGTTTTGCAACCATCTTCGTTTTTATGTTCTCGGGTCATAACTTTCTGGTTATCATCCATGTCCTACACAAGATGTTTAGGGGTTTGCTGTCTTGGAAAAGAAACGTTACAAAATAAAATCAAAACAAGAAGAATTTTTTCTTTGGAGATATATATCATCTGTATTTTAGATAGGATAATTTATAGCATGGATGCTCTTAAGCTAGATGAGATGGAAGATAGAGTTTAAATCCGATTTTGATTGTCGGTTGGTTCCTGGAACAGTTAATTTTTTATGAGATCGAGTTACAGTTTTGATATCTCATAATTCATTCGCTATTTTTTATCTGAAATGTATCGAGGGCAAAAATAAGGATATTAATTCATAATCTAGTTTTATGACGGCATTTTTTTGTGTGTAAGTGAGCGTTAAGTCGTGGGAACATTCTGAGATTTGATTTTAAAGATTCACAGATACATGGAAAATTAATTTAATGGAATATTATTTTCTTTGGAATAAAAAAATAATGAATTACTAGTCCACTAGAAATGATTAACATTGAAAGAAAATGCTACTTTATATACTTTTGAGTAACAGGATTATTACATACCTGGAGGACTTCTGGAGGATTGCCTAGCATTTGTATGTCTTATGGATGGAAGAAACCTATAAATTCTCACTAGGCAGCCTGATTATTAATCGCGAAGTTCACATATGCAGACACAATCGCAATAGTCTATTCATTTCTGAAGGCAGTGACTGCATAGCCTGCCTGAAGCAGATGCGATTCTATGCTCTTTTGCACAACTGATTGCATGCTTTACTAGCGAAAAAATACTAAAAAATGTCTTTATGATTTAGACTATGAGCCCCTTCAACGTAGAAATCTGACACGTTCACTCTTATACATATATAGATTTTTTACGCCTATAAATACTTTAAGACTTTTGCTGCCGATCTCGTGCCAGCACGTGATTTGAATTCAAAAGCCAATGCTATGTCAATTATACTCTAGTGCGTGGTGTGTAGTGATATCTCACATTCTAGCTACGCTTTCGCCCGGGAAGAATTGCACCTCCTCTCCATTTATTCTCTTCAATTGACAAACAATATATGCTAGGCATGTCTGCTGGTATTGGCGTGGAGTAAGGTTAGAAAATAGTTTTAAAGATATGTGGTTTCGAATTTATAGCTATATTAGCTATTAAAAAAATCTTGTTATATGAGTTGTAGAGATAATATTTATGGAGGGCCTTCACGCCCCCCCCAAAAAAAAATTGCAAACTAATCAGTCTCTAATAAATGCTGAAATTGCAAATGTGATGGTTGAGCTTTATGACAACTATGAAGAATTCATGCCTCCTTAAGATTTGCAGTAATAATATCATTGCAATCAAATTATAATAATTATTTATATTAAATATTTTCTAATGATAAAGTATTATACAAAAATAATCCATTTTGTTACTTATTTTCATTATTTACTTCATTTCTATACATCACGCCCAGAGAATAATGTGGCATTTAGGTAGTAGTTTTACCTCTAGTGCCTATCACGCGCTCATTGATATTTTATCAGGAAAGGTCTACATATTACTTAGTAATCAGTATGATTCACATACTCGTGTTTTATTGTAACTTTTCAGTTATATTCGTTACAAAACAAGTAATGTAAGTAGTCTTCTGGTTAAAATCCATTTTTACTGCTAACTATCACCAACATCTTGACGCGACCACGTGACCGACAGCGAAAGGGTTAAATGAAGTCTTCCACTAACAATATAAAAAGTAACATAAGACAAGTTAGAACAAGAACAGACTATAAAAATTATTTCCAAAATAATAAATTAAATTGTTAAATGTTTCTATTAAGATTTTAAAATTACTATGAAATTCCTAAGAATCAACAATGTATATTACTGCTTAGAAGAGAAAGACAACTGCATGATTATAAAAAAAACACACACACATTTTTTGTTTTGCCATTTCTGAATATTTCTTTACAGTCAAGATCATATAACATTTTAAATAACTTTAATTTATTACTAACGTTATAATTTTAATTATAAAATTAAAAATTAAATGATATTTCAATACGCATTAATAATTAAAAAGATTATATTTAAATACTTGAATATCTTTTTAATATAACTGTAAAAAATTTAAATAAAAACATTTTGCTAAACTGTTATTTTTTCATCTCTTAACCAATTTTTTATAAATATTGTTAAATAAAAGAATTTTTTCTAAGATTTCACAAAAATCTATTTTTTTTTTTTAAATTTCACTCTTCTTAATAAAATTGAAACAAAATTTGATAATAATTAGGAATAACATTTAGTAAAAATCTGATTATAAATTATTAATACAAATAAATAAAATTTAATATTTAAATATAAATAATTTAAAAAAATTAATATGTTAGAAACTAAGATTTTATTTTATTTTTCTTCCATTTCATTTTGTAATTTCATATGACTTATAATTCTTACTGTAGAAATTCGATGCCTATTTCTATTTAGTATAGAAATTATTCATTATCTTTTAATTACTGTAACATTAATTAATATCTACCTGAGAGATTACACTGAAACAAATAATATTGTAATTATCTTAAATTATATTACACTTAGCATGGCAGTTAATAGATGAGTTTCATTATGCGACTAAAGATATTATCAATGAATAATTTTCATTTCAGCCAACATGGAAAAAATAATAAAAAAAGATAAAAATAAATAAATAAATAAATGAAAAAAAACAAAAACAAATTTTGACGCTATTTTATGCCAAAAAATATAATGGAACATATATCTTAATGAAATTTTAACAACCCTAACAATAATCACAAAAGTGCGTCAAATAGCACGTGTGGTTTTTACTGTAAAAATAAATGGGTATACTAATCTATTTAAAAAAAAAAATAAATAAATAAATATCAACAAGTAGAACAATCAATAAAGTTACGTGGCGACATCTAGTGGGAAATATGTTTACTATTTGCAATAATGATATTGCTAAAGAGATGTCAAGATACCTTTTTTTAATAAAACTGTTATATAATTTCGAAATTTTTACTCGAATTTAAAAAAGCAAGCAATAAAAAATAATAGTAATATGTAAATGAAAAACAATTGAATTAAATTTATCAAATTATGAAATGTATAATTAAACGAAATGTAAATGAATAAAATGAGCATTTAATTAAAAGGAAACTGAAATTTTTTTTGTTAATATATTATATCAATATTATTAGAAAAAGTAACTATTTTAATAGATAAAGTGCCAAACAATTCAATCAAGATCAATGGACTATTTTTAACTGTACAACGTGTATATGTTTCATAAATCTGTAATAAATAAAAAATTGCAAAAAAAAAAAAATTTTGTAAAATAATGTATTTTATTAAATTTAAAATTTGGTTTGTAATAATAAATTTAAGTAATATTGCATATATTTTTTGTGAAAACAAATAAAAAGTGAAATAGTTTATGACATTAATAAGGAATAAATTATACTATTAATAATGAAATAAATTATAATATTAATGATGAAATAAATTATAATAATTTATGAAATAGATTCATTGTTCAACTATTTATATCATTAATAAATTATACCCTTTTTTTCTGTTCCTCATTCTTCCATTTTCCATATATTTTCCCGTGCCCATAATACTTTGAAGAGCGAAAAAAATATGTTATGAAAATCATCTCAAAAGTCTTGAAATCAGAAATGGGTATCACTTGACATATTATTAAATGAATGTATATTTTTAGACTCTGAAAAAAAAAAAAAAAAAAAAAAGGAATGCATCAAAATGTAAATAAATTATCTTCGAGAGAAAGATTTATTTATAAGTGATGGAATGGAAATTCTTTATTTTAATAGGAATGTAAAGAAATGCCCCGTGAAAAATTTATTAATATACATTTCTGTTTAAATTTAAATCTTGTAGTGTATTTGACCAAAATTAATTTGTAATTTAAAACTGTACCTTCTTTAAATTAAAAAATGGTAAAATGTCTTACTGAAGAAAAATATTCTTTCGTAATCCCTAATTGGAATACCCTTTTTTTTTATTATCTAAAATAGCAAATAGCATTAAAATTAATTAACTGAATTTTTTTTATTTCCATTGGCAAGTTTACAAAACAACAGATATCATAAAAAAAAAAAATAAATAAAAAAAAAGATACAAAGAACAAGATAGAAACAAAATTACATCAGTTAATCCACCCACTTAAGTCTGGCAATCCAATAACGCTTCCATAAAGAAACAGGAGGCAGTACTTATCCATTTTTTGCTGGTTATCGCACAGGAGACAGAGAGGGTCAGGAGGCAGTTTAATTCAGTGAAGGTGCTTGCGGAGACAATCATGACCATAGAAAGCCATAGCAATGCCACCGATTTTGCTCTAGGCCATTCAGGGATATATCATGAATAGGATCGCACCAGGACTTGTGACTCTTTCTAGCGGCAGCATCCTCAAAAAAGGAGCACCTAAAGCTCTTTTTAATTACCGCCTTCACGTAATGTTAGGCCAACCCCTGGTTATTTAGCTGTAAAACAGAGGCCCCCTTTTTTGCCACGAATTCAGCGGCCTCGTTTCCCTGAAATCCGCAGTGGGCCGGGATCCACTACAGGCCGACTGTTTTATTTTGATCTGATAACCGTGCCAGAAGAATAACCGAATTTATTCGCAAAAATTATTTACACAAGTGATCATTGCATTAATATTTATAAGACCTTTAAAAATACCTTCAAAAAGACTTTAGTTAATAAAGAAACTGAATTCTAAAAGTAATATAACTGTAATTTTGTATAAACCAGAATTCTGTCTGTCTTAAATAGTCAAAGAAAATTATGAATTTAAAATTAATTTAATTATAGTTTAATCGGCTGCTAACGGCTAACTGTCCACTGCTGCTAACCATAATGCATATAGATAAATTCCTACTCAGTCTTATTGCAATACCGCAAAAATAAAATCCACTTTATTACACAACCACAAGCCTTATTACACAATCTCGTTCAAACTCAGCTGTTAATACTGCCTTCCTTGTCTCGTGAAAAGCATCCTTAACTAAAATACATCTAACAACGTCCAATCTGGAGAAGATTAAATGCAAAGGTATTGCTTGTTATACCGGGGTATAAAAGGGGTAATAAAGGAATTCTATATTTGGAAAAAATATTAAAAAAACTTGTCATTGTTTATAAATGAAATACTTACTATTATATAATAAACAAATTTCCTACGAAGAATCATTTACGCGAATCAATATAATATGATGTGTATGATACTAAATGATTTACAAAAAATGGTATTAAAATTAAATGAATTAATTCGCTAAAATATATGGAAAAAATATTAATAATAATTGTTTATAATTGAAGTACTTATTATTATATAATAAACAAATTTCCTACAAAGATTCATTTACATGAATCAATATAACACGATAAGTATGGATACTAACTAAATGATAAATGAGTTACAATTTACGAAAGAAAAGGAAAACATTTACAACTATGTTATAAACCATAGATAGTAAAACAATGCCTAAAAATAATATTGAATTGATCATTCATGGAAATTGATCATCATTAACATCATTGTAATTAATATTACTCTCTTTATTTTGTTAACAAAGTTATTTAAGATATTTAGGTTGAAAAATTGCATACAAAATTAGATGTTAATGTTTCGTATCCATTTGCTGTTTTTGAATTAAATTTTGTAAACTTTTCAGTATTGAAATAGAATTAATTTATGAGATAATAGCGCAATGTTATCATCAATATTAAGATAAATATTAGACTATCTATTTGCAAAATTCTCAAAGTAATAATTGTGCTAAAACGTATTTTAAGATGAAGGAAAAAAAAAATAATTGTACCAAATAAACAATTGCAAACAAGCATTAATTAAACTAATAATAAGGGCTATTAAGTGTTTTTGGACAACTCCCTCTCAATGGTTGCCAACAGCAACCGTTGCCTTGTTATATAATCAAGACAAATAGATCTAATAAATAAACGCTAAAAAGAATTTAAATGCTTTTCCATCGGAGTCAAATACGAAGGGAGTGTACGGAATGTTGATGGATCTGCAGGGCAGAATGTTGTTATAAATATGTCCGACGTGATCCGAAGATTAGAATGGTGGAACACACATGCACGTAATTGCATAGACAAGTTTGTTCTTGTAAATCTCCCACATGGTGATAAATGATCCCAAAATCTCGCACTCATTACTGGCGCTACACATAGATTTATGAAAATTTGAACCAAATTGAAAATTTTTCTTGAAGTATTCAAAGATTAATTATTTAAAATAGTGGTTTGGTTTTATATTACTACGTGATGTGAATATGCATCACAACAAAAGACTTCAATGTACTAAGTATCACATATCAACATCCTATGCAAATTGATGTATAACAATATCAGATCCACCTACTAGTTTTGATGTAGGTCATTTAATTATGCGAAAGAGACATAAGATGAATTCAGATAACGATTAGTACCTGCTGATAATGTATCGAAATTAAAGGAAAAGTTTATTTAGGTTTTTTAACTGTTTTTGTACACTTTAGGTTTGTAATCGTGTCCTCATCATTCATTAAAATTCGATAGGAATTTTGAATGCCTACGTGTATTTTAAACGTAATATGCTTTAAACGACACCATTTCTAAGAAAGAAAAACAGTAGACATTATCCATAGCCATTGGAATATCATTACCATTAAGAATATCCATACCATTTTAGAATATCATTAAGAATATCATTGCTATTTTAGAATATCATTAAGATTATCCATACCCTTTTAGAATATCATTAAGAATATCCATACCATTTTAGAATATCATTAAGAATATGCATACCGTTTCAAAATAACATTATATTTTTAGAAAACCATTTTAATACACTCCTGATCTTTTTTGCAATAGGAAGGGCATGCAAAG
The DNA here is from genome assembly GCA_021605075.1 of Caerostris darwini. Taxonomy (NCBI): domain Eukaryota; kingdom Metazoa; phylum Arthropoda; class Arachnida; order Araneae; family Araneidae; genus Caerostris; species Caerostris darwini. The sequence goes on from BPLQ01004299.1 coordinate 83,487, forward strand.
TCAAAATGTAGTAACAATACATTTCATTTTCTTTGCCATAATAGATAATTCTTATAATTCTTTGCCATTAAATTAATTATTAATTCTTTAATTATAGAAAATTATTAAAGCATTATTAGCAAAGAATTAATTAATCATTAATTCTTTGCTATTCTAATTGATAATTCTTTGCCATAACGTGCGCAAAGTAAAACTGCATACTAGTAATATATTTACAATTGTATTAGCAATATATTTCTAAATCTTCTTTGCCATAGGAAGGGCTTAAAATGTATTAGCAATATATTTCTAAATATTCCTTGCAATAGGAAGGGCATGCAAAGTAGAAATGTATTAGAAAAATATTTCTGTAATAGCATGTTAGAAATGTATACTACTAACAGCTTTTAAATCTTCTTTGTAATATGTTTTAATTGCCACAATTTCTTAGATGAAAATTCGTAGAAATCGTAAAATACCATTACTATTTTAGAATACCCTTAAGAATATCATTACCTTTTTGGAATACGATTAAGAATATCATTACCATTTTAGAATACCATCAAGAATATCATTGCCCTTTTAGAATACCATTTTACTATGTTTCTAAATATTTGCCATAGGAAGGACATGCAAAGTAAAAATGTATTAGCAATATGTTTCTGGAATACGATGTTAGAAATGTATATTAGTAATTCCTTTCCAAATCTTTTTTGTAATATGTTTTAAATGATAAAATTTTTAAGAAGGAAATCAGTAGACATTATAGAATATCATCGGTAGGAAAGAATATTCAGGAATATGCCCATATTTTTTAATATAAATTTTTATTGAAGCTGAGAATAATCTATTTAGAAAAATAATACATATGGAATCTTTCAAGAAAATTATACTTTTTTTTGGTATATTCAATAAAATGAACGTTGGGTCTTGACCTCTTGAAAACATTCCTTAATTACAAACAAGTAATGTCATAAAGATAATAATTTTAATCAAAGTAAATGATGTTTTTTTTACATATAAAATACTCAAAATATTTGCCAATTTTTCTTTATCTTTGAAATCCTATTCGAATTTGTTCACTTCTTTATTGTAATGTTACGTGCATTTAATTTTTTATTTACTTAGTATAGAATCATCCAATTGAAAATTATAAGTACATTAAAAAAAGTGAAAGTCATATGAAAATAATCAAAGGATAGGTATGCAATTTATTTTGGCCTTAACAAAAATTGTGTTGATTGTTTATTGCCATTTAAATAAAATTATCATTGCACTGTATTGTTTAAAATAATCTCCATGCTTTGTTCAAAATCGTTCTGTAAATGACCTTAAAACATACACAGCCCATCCATTTTAGCCCTCTGTTTGGCAAAAAAATCTTACAGCAAATATAATTGTTTAAAAATATTTTATAAACATTCTTGTTATTATTTTCCTAACTCATATATAAATTTATAGAAAACAATAGAACATAAATGGTGTTTTTTATATTTGTTTAATATATAAGAAAACAGGTGCCATAATGAAATGCATTATATGAGCAATAAGGAAATGAAAATTATCAAAAACTGAAATTTTTTTTAAAAACATAATTAAAATGAAAATTCTTACCAACAATAAATAAATTGGGATTCAATTCAAACTTCTTTAGAAACAGCAATAAAATAAATAAAAAAACTTTATTATTTAAAAATATTTTGCATTAGTAAATAAATTATAAGATAATAATTTTTAGAGGATTAAACTAACCAAACTTATCGTAACTGAATAGAAGGTTATTAGTCCTATAGATAATTCAAATAGGCTTGAAGCTAAAATGTTAAAGAATTATTTTTTGAAATTAGGATTCTGAAATGTGAGTGTGAATATAGTAGCAAAGATCTGATTTTGGTGGCAAATTATTTAAAGTTTATATTGGTTAGTTTTGGTGGCAAATGTATAAATCCAGCCAAAACGCACTTTTTAACCTCGTAGAAAAATGTTTGAACTTTTAGAAATATATTCTTATTTGTAGCCAAAACTTTTACAGGAAAATATTTTTAAAAAAATTCATTTTTTAACTTTCAAATTTTTTGATAAACAATCCGTAAAGAATCAAAAACTGAAAAGTGTTTTCAGTTTGTAAATTAAATTTAATCATATTTGGTACTCTACATACATGATCATTACTTTAAAAATTTTGAAGCGTTTTTTTTTCAAATTGTTTGAAATTTTTTTTTTTTTGAAAAAATGGCTACAGACTTTTCAATTCATAGTTGCTATTTCGAATTCAAAAGTAGTTTCTTTCTATATCTATGGAACGGCGGCGGCGGCATGGATGTTTGTGAGTGGCTCGGAATCCACGTTAAACTGTAGGTCCCGGCCTGTTTAGCCTAAAGTGTGCATAAGCTGACCGTATATATGCTGACCGTAAGTGTGCATAAGCTGACCGTAAACCATATCTATGGAGCATCTACAACTTTAAAATTGTTTAAAATTGCTTTCCAAAATTTTTAAGGTCACTTAGATGAGATGTGAGCCAAAACTAACCGAACTGCATGAGATAATATGCTTCTTTTAAGTTTCAACTAAAATTGTCATCGAATGGGCTATTCTTTTAAATGCTTTCAAGGAAATTACGAGTTTTCATGAAGAAATAAAATCATGCAAAGTGAAGCAAGAAGAAATTGCGTTCGTAAATGAGATTACAAAAAAATCAAAGCAGGAAAAGATGGATTCTAATCAGAAATCTGAGAAGGCTGGAAACCAGAGCACATGGGAGATAAGGACAATAAAAAAAGAAGAAAAAGTGCTATGGGCAGCAAAAGCTGAAAGTGTGACTAATAAAAAAAAGAAACAAAAGAAATGAATGATAAAATTAACATACATATATGTATATATATGAAGTGAGAAAAACTTTACAAGTATTACCTAATTTCCAAGTAAATACTTAACTATCGTAAATATTTTTTGTTCTAATGCAGCTGACAAACACTTAGACAGCTGTCTTGGATGCCTTAAAGCAAGTGCTGCACCGACATTACTCACTTAGCACTACCCAGGAGGTGCGTGTAGCTTGAAGATAGGCTACGGACGCGGAGTAACACTACCCCCGCAACGCTCTACGATCCTGTTAGGACCGGGACCTACGGTTTAAAGTGGATTTAAGATAGTTTAGTTAAACAATTTAAAATAATGTAATAATTTTAATAATGGGCATAGATAATTATTTTGATGTGTAGAATCAATTACAAATATCAATATAATTAAATAATTAGAAATTCTTTAAGGAATTGATAGTAAAATTAAGAATGAAAAATTAGTTGTAAAAATAACTATATTTATAAAAATTTTAACTTCAAAATCTTTTGTGACGTTTTTATAATTTTTAAAGAAAATATTTAATATTTGTTTAATAAAAAATTACATCATATTATCAGAAAAAAGTAAAGTATTTATACATTATAAATACTTCATTGTTTTATATAATTGATCATATCGATATTGATAATATCATTTATTTTATACAATTGTTCTGATTGATGCAAATGAAATCGATTTTTTTATCTTTAGGGTCATTTTTAAAATTAAATTATTTATTTTCTTATTAATTAAAGTGTAAAATATTATTTATTTTCTTATTAGTGCTAGTAAATATAAAATGATTTATAAATTGTCAAATAGATCCAGAATTTTTCTATGTAAATTTAATTTATCTTATATTTATTTCATTTGTATATTTAATTTATCGACATATTTAATTGTAAATTTAATTTATTGTATAAATATTTCATTTGTATATTTAATTTATCTACCTATTTAATTTATCGTATACATATATATTTCATTTGTATATTTAATTTATCGGCGTATTTAATAGTCAATTTAAATTATCGTATACATATTTATTTCATTTGTGTATTTAATTTCTTGTTTGTATATTTATTTTGCATATTTAATTTATCAGTTTCATTTTTGGTAAATGTTTGTAGCAAAAATGGCACGGAAATCATTTATTGGTCAAATTCTTCCCTTGTTCCACTTATACATGTCACAAACATTTCACTAGTGAGTTACGGCATTCAGAAGAATTTTAAGGTTAGCTGTCCTGGTTTTTCATGTTGCATGCCGGAAAACTCAGAAGACTCCAATGAAAAAGATCGATTGTCAAAATGAGATGCTTAAACATGTTGTCAGCTCTAGTCACTGTTTACATTCTGAAAGTAGTGATTCAGATACGCTCCGCAAGCGGATTCTAACTTGGGTCTTTAGGCACGCAAGATGTATTGGATTCCACTTTACCCAAAAGCCCAACATCCATTCTCATTAGAAATATTGTTACTGTTGTTGTTCAACATTAGTGGGCCTCATATCCCCCCTTCATCTTCTGTTATCAGTAAAAACATGATCACAGCAATCTTTCACAGCAAGTTGTTATTAGAAAAAACGCGATCACAATCATCTTGAGCTATCAATAAAAAAAAAATTCTCAGCAGTCTTGTGTTATCAGTAAAAACAGGATCTCAGCAATCTTGTGTTGTCAATAAAAACATGATCACAACAATGACCAGCACACTGACGGATGATTAGGAAAAGACATAGCATTCCGGGAAGAATTTTAGAGATAATTATCTCACATTTACCTTCTCGTATGACAAAAAAGAAAGAAACCTCTCACAAGGCAGTCCGACTATAGGCACGAGAAGTTTTACATATACACTGACACAATCGCCACCGAGTCTCCTTGCCTGTGAAGCTACTGACAGCAACGGATGCTGCCAGCGAATTCAAAACCTGAGCTTTTTTTGCACGCTAGCTGCTGGACCATGAGTCAAGCTGAAAAAATATCAATAAAGATTTTAAATAAATTCATTATCCAGAATTTGAAAAAAGGACACAAAAATTGGATTTAGTAATTAAAATTAAAAAAAGTATTTTAAAATACTACAAAATATGTTGTATCTTGTGCAAAATACTACAAAATAAGTGGTAACATATGCAGCCAACCGTGGGGCCCGATGGCCGAATGGCTAGCGCTCTGGCGTTCGGTACCACAGGTATCGGGTTCCAATCCCGTCTTTGCCCATGGATGTTGTAGTGGTTCGCAATCCACTTTAAGCCGTAGGTCTCGGTCCTAGCAGGATCGTAGAGCGTTGCAGGGGAATTGTTACTCCGCGTCCGTGGCTTACCATCAAGTTACACGCGCCCCCATGGTAATGCAAAGTGAGTACGTCTGTGCAGCGCTTGCCTTAAGGCATCCAAGACCAAGCTGTCTAAGTGTTCGCCAGCTGCATTAGAAAGAAAAAAAAACATGCAGTCAACTTGCAGGAGAATCAGTAAGAACAACTTGCAGAATCAGAACTCTTATCAGAATTAAAGATTGAATTCTGATGACATATTGCAGTCACTGCTTTCAGATATGAAGAGACTCAATGGCGATTACAACGGCATGTCTTGCATTGATGGCCGGGCTGCTCTGCTTTCCCATGACAATGTGAGAGAGATATTCCTTAAGTAGTTTTCTACGGGATAATAAAATCTCATATAATCGAACACTAGCTAATCAGAAGCCTGATTTCCAGACCATTTAAGTTTTTTATTGGCTGGTTTTTGATGGTGTGAGATTTTAGTATCAGGTAGAAATCCACCTTAAAAATAAAAGGAAGAAATCCTTGGGATGGGTCTTATATGTAAGTTGTACAAAAGGCCAATCAATCTATAAAAAAATACTAGGTAATCGGAAGTCTGATCCGGCCCATTCAAGGTTTCTATTGGCTGACTTTCTATGATGTGAGATTTTAGTATCAGGTAGACATCCACCATAAAAAGGGAAGGAAGGAAATGATTTCCAATGGGTGGTTCCTCTATATAAAGTGGTACACGAGGCCAACCAATTTATAACAAAAAAAAATTTCAATAGTTTATTATAATACATTATTTCGAACAACGATTTAAAAAATAAATCGTTGCAAAAAGCATAGAATTGCATGCTTTCAAGTCTATAGAGCATGCATACGATATTTTGATGATGATTAATGCTCGGTCTATTTATTATTATTACTTTTAAAAAGGATATTTTGTCTATTGTGCCTTCTGAAGTGAGCTCCACGCCTTGTTTTTCTACTACTACCGCTTTCTAGTGCGTCGTTCTTTCTTTCTTCCAGCAACCATCTCGTTGTGTGACCCAATTCTCGATGACTGGCCCGTTCGGGTTTAATGAAAGATTTTCGAATCTTCAATTTGCGCTATTTACCTTACATTGTTTATAATTCGTACCTTGACATTCGCTAAAGACTTGTTTCGCGGGTTTTTTCTTTCTAGAATAATTTGTGGAATGTGTTTGTTTACAATAATTGCATTTAGTGCTATACATTAGAATGTGCTTACAAACAAGTAATATAATTTTTTTTTTTTTTTTAAAGTCAATTCCTACCTTTTTTTTCACTCTATTGCAGATTAAATAATTTTCATTCATTTTTTAAGTTTATCTGGCGCCATCTATTGGTAGATATATGCAAGTTAAAGTAAAAAAAAGAAAACTAAAACTAATTAATTAAATTGAATGAATGAATTAATATTTGAAAAAACTGTATTAACATCCAGTGTCCTCCACTGCAAGTTCAAAAATAACAAAAATGAACAAAAAGGATGAACAAAAAGTATTTTATGAACGATTGAAAATTTGAACAAGATATATATATAGGGAGAATGTGAGCTAATAGAAGGAATTGAAAAAATACGAGTAGACAAGAATTTTTTTACTTCAATGATAATCTTCTAAAATTTATTTTGTTTGTTATTACATTATGAATTTAATAATAGTCGAAATTTATTTTCATTATATGTTGCAGTTTATAAGTTCATAAACAATGATTTTTCACAATGTTTGTTATAATATATTTATGATTCGATTATATACATTTGGAAAAAAAATTACTATATAGGTCAAATAATTTTTTGAATTGCTATTCATTAAAAATCCTACATTTATAAAAATTGTATTAAAAATAGTAATTTTTAGAACTTGTATATGGGAGCGGCCTGGTGACCAAGTGTGCTAGCTATCTGGCCATAGGTTCCAGGTTCGAATCCTGGCGGTGGCATGGATGTTTGTGAGTGGTTCGGAATCCACTTAAAACTGTAGATCCCGGTCTATTTAGCCCTCGTGTGCACAAGGTGATAGTAAAGCGACAAATCAAACCAATCTATACGGGAATTAGATAAAGACAGAATGAAATGTATTCCATGAATGTGTATAGACCTGAAATTTGTTATTTCTATGATATGGATGCCTCACAATCATAAAATAAAACAATTTATTACAGAATACTAAATGCATTTAAAATTTCATAATTCAGTGACATTTTTAGTCGTGAAATATATTTGGAAAAAATTACTAATTAATTCATTCTATTTTAAATTTGTGATTTAATGTAACATTAATAACGCAATAACTTAATATAACATTAACTTATAATTAATAACTTAACATAACATTAATAACTAAACAAATTGCATGTTATTTTCAAGTGGAAGCATTGTAACTTTTTCCAGCTTTCATGTTAGCTACGCACGTGTTATTGGGCTATGAATCGGATATGCCACAAGAATTACGTCACAAAAATTTCCTTTTCATTTGATTTGGAGAATTGAATGGACTTAAACTTTCGAAAGTTGAATTGACTTAAGTTTCCGATTTTTTTTATTACTTTTCTTTTGTGTACATCGGAAGCTTTCGTGCTCCATTCATGCATATCACGGACAGCTTCATCACATTTCTTAATATAAGAATTGTATACGTGAATATAGTGATGCTAATACACACTTTGTGACATAGCGCTCTGGCATGTATCACTACTTTCTCGTTCGAGTCCCGGTGGTGCCACGGATGTTTGCAGTGGTTGGGAATCCAGTTTAAACCGTAGGTCCTAGTATAATACAAATGTAGAGCGTTGGGCGCAGCGTTGATAACTCTATCCCATAAAAAGAAAACATTTCCTGTTTCGAAATCTTCCAGCAGGCAGACGACCTTGGCCCACCATGGGCTGTTGCGCCAATGAAAATGAAGGGGATAATAAACATTTTGACAAATAAATAAATAAATAAAAATAAATAAATAAACAAATAAATAATAATAATAATAATAATAATCCAATTAAAACATTGAATTAAAAAAAATCTATTCAACAACATTAGACGTAATATGCTATATTTCTGAATTTGTGCCTCTTAATTTAATGTGTAATCCTTTCTAATTTAAAAAAAAGTGTATATTTATTTACTTTGAGATAAATTATTTTCCTTCATGCTTTCAGATAATTTGTATTCTTTCACTGTTTGAGGTAAAGTGTTTTCTTTCGTGTTTTGAGATAAATTGTTTTCCTTCATGTTTTGAAATAAATTGTATTCCTTTATGCTTTGAGGTAAATTGTTTTTTCCATGGTTTGAGGAAAATTGCATTCCTTTATGCTTTGAAGTAAATTGTTTCTTTCATTCTTTGAGGTAAATTGTATTCTTTATGCTTTCAGGTAAATTGTTTTAAGTTCATTAACTGAAAAGTTTTCCATTGTACACACATTTGCCCATTTATAAAATCCAAAAAAAATTGCATATCTTCTTGTTTGGGAATAAATTATTTTCCTTCATGCTTTGAGAAAAATTATGTTCCTTTATGGTTTAGTGTAAATTGCATTCTTTTACGGTTTGAGGTAAATTGTTTTCTTTCATGACTTGAGGCAAATTGCATTCCTTTATTCTTTGAAATAAATTGTATTCTTTCAGTGGCTTGAGATAAATTATTTCGTGGTAAATTGTATTCCTTTATGCTTTGATACAAATTGTATTCCTTTATGCTTTGAGATAAATTGTATTCTTTCATGGTTTGAGATAAATTGTATTCTTTCATGGTTTGAGATAAATTTTATTCTTTCATGGTTAGGGATAAATTATTTCATGATAAATTGTATTCTTTTGTGCTTTGAGATAAATTGTTTTCCTTCATGTTTTAAGATAAATTGTATTCCTTTATGCTTTGAGGTAAATTGCATTCTTTCAAGGTTTGAGGTAAATTGTTTTCTTTCATTCTTTGAGTTAAATTGTATTGTTTATGTTTTCAGATAAATTTTTCAATAAGTGAAAAGTTTTTCCATTGATTTAATCATTTATAAAATCCAGATTGGAGAATAATTTGTATTGATTAAACAAGATTGCAGAAGAAATAAAACTAGAAATTAGAACAAAATATAAAGTTTAGAGAATTGTTTCGGATCAATTGCTAAACAAACAAAATAAAAATAACCATAGAAAGTGGCTTTATTCTAAATTATTCATTAGATTAATTTTTCTTTAAAATTTTAAGCTTTCCAAAATAAGTTTCTAAGAAAGCATAAAGTTTTCACGTGGGATTCAACATTTTTTTATTATTAGATATTACGATATTTAATTTTTTCATACAGCAAATTAAATATTTTTTTTTTTCCTTTTTAACTAGGGCAAAAAAGAGAAAATAATGTCGATTGGAAAATTGAAGGGCAAAAAGAAAATTCATTACCTTACTTATCTTATCACCATATTATTACTCACTTAGCATATTATTATCTTTGCAATCAATGTTGTACTTGAATACGGTTCATTAAATATTAATGCCAAGTTTAACATAAAAAATAGGGCAGGATTCTCATTTTGATACATAACATTAATGAAGAATAATGTAAATAATATATAGCAAAGAATTTAGAATAAGTATTCGTTAAATTTTTATATTTTAATAATTTTGCTCATAAGAATGCTTAAAAAATTTCAAAGGAAACAAGGAATAAAAGGAATATTTTATAGAACATATTTGTCTTAAAAACTGAAGAAAGGATATTTTAGAATCATGCGGTTAATTTTGCCAAATATTTTTATTAAAGGATTATATGTAATTAACTGCACATACAAAATTAATTGTAATGGTTTTATTAAAGAAAACTTGGGAAGTATTTTCCAATTTTATGTAAACACATTTATATAAAGAAAAATATTTTTCGTAATTATGTAATTCGTAATTGACAGTGGAATCATACTTACCCTGTTAATTGTTATAGAAATATGTGCACCATTATGACAATTGTGTGCGTTATATTATGACAATTTCGTTCTTGATAAAGAACGAATAATAGAACAATCAAAAATGAAATGAATTACTCCAGAACATATCAGAGAATATGGTGCAATGCGCTCAATTGTATTTATTAAAGTAAGAGCATTTCCACCTTTTATTTGATAAATTAATTCTGCAAAATAATTGTATAGTTCTAAATTCCCTCAATTATTTTTTGTTGGGAAAGGTTTTACAAAAATCGCTCAAACATACAGAGTGAAAAGAACATTCTATAATCAACATTTTAACAAGAATGAAATTGATGTTAGAGGCTATTAAATGTCAAAATATCTGCTATTCAAGTATTCTCTGGCACAAAGTGAATAAATGTGTTAAAAAATGGAGGACCTTTCCAACTTTTTTTTTAATAAAATGATTCTTGCGTTTGCATAAAGATTATTTTATAAGGTGTAAAGATTTTAATACTTGTGTTTGCATAAAGGTTACTCAGAGAGGAAATTAAAGGATTAGGAAAAGTTTTATACAACAAGCCGTGCTAAAAACACTAAATGGATGGGAATAATGAGTAATGACAACGCAATACATCAAGAATTAATGTTCGTATTTCAGACAGAGAACATCACAGAATATGGTACAAAGTGTGCAGTGGTGCTAATAAATTGAAGGACATTTTCAATGTTTATTGATTAAAATGATTGTTCTAGATTGATTTTATAATTCTAAACTCCATGCATATTATTGACTGTGAAAGGATTTACCAAAATATCTCGCAAAATCATGGATGAATTCCTATTCATATTCACCGTGCAATAAAGAACTGAAATCAAGAATGAATAATGTTGTATCCGAGAAACATCACAGTGTTTAACAACGAGTATATTGTGAAAATGGTTTTATAAAGTGTTTAATTACGGTGAAATTTATAACTTCTTTCTGACAAAATCATTCTGTAAGATCAATCCCTGTATATATTTGATGTGATTTATTAAAAAATTATAGCGGATCGTTCTATATACACACTTATTAAAGAATAACTGCAGGGAAAAAAATACAGTTAATAAATTAATAATTCCTCACCATAATTTCAAAATGCATTTTATCTCAAAAAAAATTGCAAGTGCGATGATTAATCTTCCTTTTTATCCAACTCAATCCGTAAGGTTTACCATCTAGTAATGAGGTGATTCCTTGGCACATCCAGCAAGAGTGATAGATTGAACCTACCGGACTCTCACATACCCGATTCTTTTCATATGGGGATTATTCACCCACCGAATACAGATGGCTCATTTGAGAAGTCAGAGATCTCTGAGATAAGGAGAGATGAAACAACCAGAAACATGACAAACCCGACGGGTCGTGAGGTGAATATGAGACCAGGAATAATCGTTCATCCACCCTGTATCGGATGGCAACTTAACTTTCCAAAGAATTTCGACACTTGACACCAAATTCATTTGCATATGTCGTTGCCGTGTCACAACACTCGGTGACGGACAGTTTGAAGAAGAGGTTCTTAATTGGACATTAATGAATGCTGGTTCTTGAAAGAAGTACGAGAAAAAAGGTTTGTGGTGTTGAGATATTCGAATGGGAAAAAAAGGGTTGAAATGTTTGATATATGGAATGCAAATCTGTGAGTTGACAAGAGGGTAGAAGTGTATTTCCAAGAGAAAGTTATGAAGTTCAATGGGACTTTGACAGTTGAATTTGTCTGCTTTGGATTGATTTGCATAATTGTAATTACATAAAATATCTTTTATATAGCATGTACTCCAAACCTCGTTAAATATATGTATTTGTATTGCTGAATAAAAAAAAAAAAAAAAAAATTAACAGAATCGAACCAATTTCATAATTTCTTTTAATATATTAGAAACTTTTTTTTTCAGAGTAATGACCTTTATCGGTTAAAAATTACACCTGTTAAATTGATTGAACTTTTGGGATTTTTTTTTTTACTATGAGAGCTTTGTCGCTCATTGTGCCAATCCTGCAGTCATCGATCTCGTTATTGAGAGGTAATGTAGTTAAAGAATCAAATCGTAACAATCAATCGTAACAATCAAATCGTAAGAATCAATCTGAGAATCAATCTTAAGAATCAAATCGTAAGAATCAATCGTGAGAATCAAATGTAAGAATCTAATCGTGAGAATCAACAGTAAGAACCAATCGTGAGAATCAAATCGTAATCATTAATCGTGAGAATCAAATCGCAAAAGTCAATCATAATCAATCGTGAGAATAAAATCATATGAATCCATCGTGAAAAACAAATCGTAAGAATCAATCCTGGGAATCAAATGTAAGAATCTAATCGTGAGAATCAATCTTAAGAATCAAATCGTAAGAATCAATCGTGAGAATCAATCGTAACAATCAAATCGTAAGAATCAATCCTGAGAATTAAATCGTACTCAATCAATCATAAGAATCAAACGTGGAAAACAAATCGTAAGAATCAATAGTTAAAATCAATTGTGAGAATCAAATCGTAAGAATAAAATCGTGAGAATAAAATCGTAAGAACCAATCGTGAGAATAACATCGTAAGAATCAATAGTTAGAATCGCACAACTGTTAGAGATAAAGGATATTCGTGGAACAAAATTAATGAATATAATTAAAATAAATTCTCCATAAAACAAACCAGGTATAATTTCCACTAATAATACCATAATTTATCAGTGAAAAAACAAAACAATTAAACAATTATCTTGAATAAGTTTCTTTTTTAATCTTCAATTTGTTGTTGTCTTAAGTGATTCTCATAATTTCAGTAAAGATTACAAATTGATTTTACAAATTACCATGGTTTCATGTCAGCAAAATAATAACTGCGTTGGATCTAGTACATTATCTTACATTAATCAATCGGGCTTCTAGATGTCGACCAAGATGAAATCGTGTTTGGACTTCCGAATTGATTGAATTTGATTCTAGACCCGCACTCAAAGTTCCACTGTCTTATGTTGGGAATGAGTGTTAAATTACTTTTGTTTCATAATAAAAATTTTGTTCTGGGAAACGATTATATTTATGTATAATATTCAAGTCTGAAATCACTATTTAGATCTTTTTGCATGCTATTAATGCAAAATAAAAAAATTTTTTTTTGGTCTTTTATGAAAAAGATTAAAGAAGGTCAAAGTGAAACATGAATATTTTTTATAAGCAATTTTATTTATTGAGGATTATATTCATAAAATTATTGCATTTCATTCGATTGATCCATTCGAATAAATTTTATTGCAAAATTTTCTGAGATATTTGCATATAATATTAGTAAATAAATATCTTTTTTTTTATTAAATTACTTTTTATAACAAATTATTATAAAAAAAATATCACGAACAAATTTTTCTGTCTGTCATTTTCGTTTCAATTGTATTAGTACTTATTGTATTTCTTCAATCAAAAATTTTGTTTGAATTTTATTGAATGTATTTCATATTTTAATAATTGCATTTATGTAATAGACAATTAAACAATTAATAAAATTATAAAAATATTTTTGTGTAAAAATTATTAATTTTACAAAAAAAAAAAAAATGAAAATTTTAGTTTTGAATCTAATTTTTGTCAATTTTTTTTTCTACGTTATTCTCGTCCACAACTTACCGGTTAAAATTTTATTTTATTATTCTAAATTGTTATTATTATTTTCGATAAATGAGGCCATGTTTTTTTTTAAGTTTACGAATTGGCGCCACAAGATTGGTTGAGGTAAAAAAAAAATCAAATTAAATAAATTTGAGAAAAAAAAAAGCTAATAACAACAACAATAACAGAAAAAATTGAACTAATCGTTCCTTCTCAAGAAATGAAAAGAATGGAACGATAAATCTTTTTCTCGCCCCAAAGAAACTTAACGGTTTAAAATTGATGACTAATCTGCAAACGGATGGGCAAACAACAATCAGCCCAAAACATCTCGCAAGCACGGAACGGGTCAACTAGGAAGACCGATCTCAATCGGGCACCAATCATCAGAATCCGCAATTCCAATCTTCTCGATTCTCTTCGAACGAACGGGTTTTTTTACTAACCGATCCCACTCCGGGCGAAGAATAGAACGAAGTACAAACTCTGCAGGGGTGCATCAACCTGGATGACGGGGGGGAGGAAGGGAGTGAGAGAAGTCACCTGTTGGATTCGGCGCGGATCTTTCAGTTCGTTTCGTTGTTGGCGAAGCGACATCAACACAGTGTTACGAAGATGACCAATTTAAGCGGATCCCGGCTGAAAGTTCTGATTCTTGGCGCTAGGGGAGTCGGAAAGTCAGGTGAGTTACGTTTTTTATTGTTATCGTTATGCAATTTTTTTTTGTTATATGGCGTGTGAAAGGAAATAAAAAAAAAGAATGGAAGTGATTTTTAAAAAAAATATTAAACGATGCGAACAATTTGATTATTGGTATTATTTGCAAAATAAGAACTCAAGAAGTCTTTTTTATCGTTTGGTAATTTTTTTTAATTATATAGCGTGTGAAAGTAAATAATTAAAAAAAAAAATGGAAGTGATTTTAAAAGAAGTATTAAAAATTATTAAATGATGCAAACAATTTGATTCTGGGTATTATTTACAGAATAAGAATTCAGAATAAGAAAATAAGAATTCGGTCTTTATTATCGTTTGGTCATTTTTTATTATTATTATTATTATATGGCGTGTGGAAGAACACTAAAAAAAGAATGTTGATATTTAAAGAAGTAATAAAAACTATTAAATATTTGATTTCTAATCATATACGATTTGATTTCTAATCATTTTATGTCAAATAATCGTTAGCAATAGAAGGCTGATAAATTATTATTTATGAACGTGCAATTTTTCATTCAACGTGCAATTTGATTATTGTTCTTGTTATTTTTAATATTTATTTTAAAATCGATTAAATATTTTGTAATTTAATAAGGTAAGTTTTTATACGATATCTTTATGAATTTATTTTGTAAATGTTAGGAAAGAAATAAAAATTAATTTTTTGTATGATAAAGATCTTATAAAAATATTCATTTTAAGTAAACATGAACAATTTTCTTTGTGACTGAGAAATGTATTTATTCGTTATAGAAACTGTAGTTGATTATGAAGTTATTTTTCAACATCTTAAAAAATATTATTTTTAATTTAATTAATTTGTTTTAATTAGAGTTAAATAAATATTAACGCTGTTTATTCATAAGTATTTTTTGAAGAAGTATTCATTATATTTTTATTCATAAGAATTATTATTTTAGACAATGTTTTTTTAATTCTAGAGAAAGAAATTTTTAACAGAAAGAATATTGAAACCTTAAGAATAAATTATAAATAGTCAATATTTCCGAAAATTAGTTTACTTTCTAATGTTTATTAATTTTAATTTAGTAGAAGTTTAATGACATTCAGATAACTATAACAAAAATATATTTATTTATTATGATTCTTTTTTACTTTTTCTGAAATTTTTAAACTAAACTTTTGAATTCAATTTCAGCTTGTTCAGCAAAATATTTTTTTATTGTGAAATGCCGATGCAAAATAAAATTAATGAAAAAGTTAAAAAATATTTTTAACTGAAATTTAATTTACTAATATTAATTCATTAAATATATTCATTAACATTTTATTTTCGAATTTTTCTGTTATATCAACGCGCTATCTAAATTTCCTTTTGATCAAATGCAAAAAAAAATATTAAATTTAATTAATAAAATCAATTTGTCTATTTTTTTGGGGGTTTTATGTAATGGATTCTTTTAATTTTTTTTCATTCTTATTACAATGGATGATATTTGGTTATCTGTTTTGATAATCATTATAAATATAACTTATTTTGTGATAGTTCTCAAAGCTAATTAATTTTTAAACAAGAAATTCTTAATATAATTCAAGATTATATTGTTGATTTCTTATATTTCTTAATTAATAAAAGGTTGAATATTAAACAATAACAATACTCAAATGTGATTTAAATTAATAAAGTTAATATAACAGAAATCAATATAATGGAAAAAAATCACAATCTATATAACGTAAAAAACTTGATTTAAAGTATTATGAGAGATTTAATTTTTACAGTAAGATTTATTGTTATTGTATCTGTTAACAAATTTCAATTAATAAACTTTAATGTTAAATAAGGAGAAATTAAATATTTAATAATTATTTAATAAACTTATTATTTTTTATTATTAATAATCATTTAATAAACTTATTAATTTTTATTATTAATAATTATTTAATAAACTTATTATTTATTATTATTAATAATTATTTAATAAACTTATTATTTATTATTATTTAATAAACTTTAATGTTTATTGAATAATAAGCATGCGCTATAACAGTTTTAAAGAATTTTTTAATTAATTTTTAGCTTGAAACATATTTTTTAGTGATAAATTCTATTTAAGCATGTTTTTCACTACATTTTTTTTTATAAACTTTTGGAAAATTATCGATCTTAAAAAAAAAGCGTGCATTTTATATATATACCGGCCAAATCATCTCTTGGAAAGTACACCAATTTTTAGTGGAGAAAGTGATGGCTCGTCATCCTGGAAAAATTTGATGCTCAATTACCCAGATCAGCGCGTTCCTTGGGAGAAAACCTAGAAAACTCCCAACATGTGCTTTAATCACAATTGCCATCTTCTTATTCCAGAAAACAACGATCCAAATGATCAGAATTTATTAACAATTGGTGAGATTCGGTTAATTTTTGATCGTATATTGATACATTATCTAAAAATTTTCACATTTATTAAAATTTTAGATATGAAATATAATCATGCAGTTTTAATTACTTTTCCGGATCTGTAATTGTTTGTTAGGGGTTCGGATTCCACGTTTAATTGTAGGACCCAGTCTAATTAGCTTAAAGTGTGCAAAAAAGGACCATAGAGCGACAAACCAAACCCAAACCCAGATCTGTAATAGCATGCAGTTGCACAAGCTGGAACGTAGATTATTTTTTTTTATTTATTTCCAATGGCAGATTACGAACAGTTACAGAAAAAAAAACCATACAACAACAACAACAAAATAATACAACAAAGCATGCTGAAACAGAGCTCATGAATCTAACACTAATGCTAAGTTGCAGATCTTTTCACTCCCACTCAAGAGGGGAGGTAGATCTTTTGCGCACCCAGTAGATTATTATTACTGGTATTATTTATGAGATCCATATAGAGATCATTTAAATTTTTAATTTCCCCCAAAACAATTTGAATGCCATGTTGATATTTCAACGACCGCAGTTGCAGTAAATGCTTGTAGCCTTTCATATTGTTCTTTTTTTTATCCCGGAACAATCACCATTCTTGTTCCATAACAAGTAGATTTTATTAAATTAAATTTAAAATTCTAGTTTCAATGAATATTTAATATCAATTATAGAATATTTTCTTTATTTGAAATCGCGTAAATCAGTGTAATTGAAATCGTGTATTATTTATGAGATCCGAATAGAGATTATTTAAATTTCTAATTTCCCCAAAACAATTAGATTTCCATGTTGATATTTCAACGACAGCAGTTGCAGTGAATGCTTTTAGCCTTTCATATTTGCTCTTTCTTCACCCGGGAACAATCGTCATTCTTATACCAGAAAGCATAGATTCAAATGAATTATTAAAAATTGAAAATATTTGATGAATGCTTAACCGAATATTGATACATTATCTAAAAATCAGAAATATGGCTGAAATGTTTTAGTATAAAATATAATCATCCTACAATTTTAATAACATTTCCGGATCTATAAAAATGGATCTTTGAAAATTGCGGATCAGTATAATTGCACAAACTGGGAAGTTAAAAAAAATTTCAAGTAGATTTTACTGAATGAAATTTAAAATTCTAATATACAATGCGTATTTAATATTTATAGTGAATATTTACTTCAAAAAAAGTTATAGATGCTAATCATTGTAATAGAAATCGTGTATTATTTATGAGATCCATATTGAGATCATTTAAGGCTCGTTCCCACCGAGGCGAGAGACGTGAAGATGCAAGAGGCAAGCGACCAAATTTTTTCGACCCCTTCACAGCGAAACGTCAGAAATAGCATTACGCATAGTGAAAAACCGCTTGAAGTTGAAAGTTGGGCTACTCCACGCGGCGAACTGCAAACCGGTTTCAGGCGACCGCGGTGAGGTCAAATTTTGGTCGCTTGCATCTTGTCGCCTTGGTGAGCACGAGCCTTTAAATTTCTAATTTCTCCTCAAAACAATTGGAAAGAATTCCATGTTGATATTTCCGACAGCAGTTGCAGTGAATGCTTTTAGTCTTTCATATTTGCCCTTTCTTCACCAGAGAACAATCGTCATTCTTGTACCTGAAAGCAGAGATTGAAATGAATTATTAAAAATTGAAGAGATTTGATGAGTGCTTAGTCGAATAGTGATACATTATCTGAAATATGGCTGAACTTTTTAGGTATCAAATATCATTATACAATTTTAACTTTTCCGGATCTGTAGTAATGGATCTTTGTAAATTTGCTGATCAATGGAATTGCACAAACTGGATAAAAAAAATTTCAAGTAGATTTTACTGAATGAAATTTAAAATTCTAATATACAATGCGTATTTAATATTTACTTTAGAAAAAAAGTTGTAGATGCTAATCACTGTAATAGAAATCGTGTATTATTTATGAGATCCATATAGAGATAATTTAAATTTCTAATTTCCCCCAAAACAATTGGAAAGAATTCCATGTTGATATTTCAACGACAGCAATTGCAGTGAATGCTTTTAACCTTTCCTATTTGCTCTTTCCTCACCCGGGGAATTTAAAAGACGTATTAAATGCACCCATTCATCAAAGTACACATTTCTCCTCGCGTTCCTTTTTCACATCTGATTGCTGGCGAGATCCATCTCTGTCAGACGCGAACTGAAGTTTCCACTCTTTAGTCTGAAGTTGATTGTTTACATACATGAACCTTACACACCAAAGTGCTTGTTTGTACTGATGAAAACGAATAGACAACTGGCCACGCATCCTGCACACCTAACAAGAGGTTAATGGACTTTAGGGCCACTTACAAAAACCCTTTTCTCGTTACCTCTTGGAAGACGGAAAGTTGGCGATGTACGCATTTGTTTTTTGTGCGAGTTCATTCCATGTTGTACGCTGTTAACGTTACCCCGAGGAGAGACCATAAATTCACCCGAGGTTTCACCTCAGGTGGATTAATTGTAGACATTTAGGATGAAGACAATGAGTGACTCGTGAAAATGGAATATTGGTGATGTATGATTAATCCCCTTTGAGGAAAACTGAAAGGTCGAATTCATGTCAACTTGCATCTCTTTGATGAATAAAGTAATCGCAACTGAATAAGAGAGCGTTTTGAAATGAATTTGTTGTAGGACTACATTCTAAAAATAGGATCGACCCTGTTTTGGGAAATCAGAATCATCAAATTGTTTAATAGCTTGCGAAAATTTTTAATATTCTTATAAAATTTTTTTTTTGTATGTGCAACATCGGTGGACCTCGTATACCACTTCTGTATCCCACGAACTGCCCACCAACGAGTTATGAGGTCAGGACTTTTAGGTTTAACTGCTCCGCATTTGCGTGTCTTATGGGTTTTGTTTGTCGCTTTACGATCATTTTGTGCACACGAGGGTTAAGCAGACCAGAACCTACAGTTTAAAGTGGATTCTGAACGACTAATAAACATCCATGTCACTGCCAGGATTCGAATCTGAAACCTGTGATACCAAAGGCCAGAGTGTCGTATGGGAGAAAACCCATAAGACCATCAATCATTCCGATTATCGTTAGGAGACGTTTTATACACATATTATTACAATAGCCGTCGAGTCTCCTCCTTTCTGAAAGTAGCGACTACGCCTACTGATTTCATTGACGATTCAAAATAAAATGCCGCCAACGGATTCGAACCTGGGCCCTGCTGCACGATGACTGCGCACGTTGCCACTAGGCTTATGTAATGCATTGCATACATAAGCAGTTCATATGAAAGTGGATTATTTTAGATTTACTAATTTGAGTCTGAGATATTCATTAATATATCCAAATTATTGGCAACTTTTACTGAATAATTCATTGGAATACTTTGCTAAGTAATGCCATCTAGCTGATTAAGTCAATCTCTTTGTAAATTTTGATACTGCAAGGAGAGACTACTATAGAGATTTGGCATTACAAACAAAATTAAAATCAAAACGATGCAAATACATTAAAATAGAAATAACCAAAGATGCTGGACTTGTTGTCTAACGGGACTAGCTTGCTGGTTTTCAAGTGTTACACTCCCATTGGCATCCTGCTTTGCTGTAACTCTCTTTAAGATATGGTGACTACTATGACAGTTTATTTATATATTTTTCATATCGGTAATTGAACTATCGAATTGAAATTTTCATTTTGGTATACGTCACGCAAATATGACGCAATTTCTTCGAAAACTCCTGTCGGTAAGTAACAATATCTTTTTCCGTCTTTCTTATGGAAATACAAGAGACTACGAAGTCTCTAATGTAAAAGAAATTTCTATGAAGATATTTATTAGTTTCATGTGCATTTTAGTTAGTATGTACATTTTGAATGCATTTGATATGTAGCACTTTATGAGGCCTACTTTACATGTTTCCCAATGAAAAGTATGTCACACTTTAAACATAGAACGATATGCAACAAAATATGCAAGACAAAATAACAATATTTTTTTAATATTGAAATTGACATTCCATGAAATAAAATTTAATGTAATCGTAAAAGAGTTGATTATTGTTGGATTTTTGTATAGTTTTGAATCGTCCATGACTATAATAAAAAAAAATTAGCCAGCTTTGTTATTTGCAGATGAAATAGGGAAAATAACAAGTTAAAGTTTAAAAAAAAATATATTTCGAGATTTAAAAAAAAAAAAACTCTTTAACCATTTAATCTTATTTTTCCTTATATTTGAAGAACAATATTTATTTTCTTTGTGGAGTTGGGTTTAACGTATTGCATCTTCTTCTTGCTGAACGCTGATTAATTTCCATGTGCCAGTCAACTAAGGGTTGGATGGCCGGGGTCACGAACTGGTCATTAGCTTCTGGGCACACCCAGCAAATAACCCTAAGTACCACTTCAAGATAACCTAATAAGATATTTACAAAGGACTAATGCTTTTTGTTTGGCGTAAACTTTATTCAGAAGAGTAATCAAATCAAGCCATCAATCCCACACTATTAAAATTACTGTATACTTATTTATTTTAAAACATTTTATCCTGAGAGGTCGTTCATTTTGTTTCTGCAATGGAAGTTTTTTTTATTTTAGAGAGGAGATGAAAAATAAATAAAACTGTTTAAGTGACAAAATAATTATTTTAGATGAACCTTAAATGTTGGTCAAATGCCGATGATTAAGTAACAAGCTATTATTCATATCAGAATATAAATCATTATAGTGTACTTAGCTCGAATATAAAAGACTTCTGTTTGTTTTGTAATGTTTCTTTCGAAAGTAGTATGAAAACGAACAAGATATCAATACCACAATATTAAAAATTACTTATATGATTTAATAAATTTTGATTTCAAGTTTTATACCATAATTGGAATAATTAATTTTATTCAAAAACATATCGAAAAATTTTTTCATTTAAAATTTAATTCCAAATGGTTTAAAACTCCGCATTCGAGACTACAAGATCTATCACGAGAGTGAATGAAAGTGCGATTCGATGCCTACTTGTATTAAAATGTGCATATAATACATACAGGCAGGAAATTCTTTTGATTCTTACTCCGCAATGGGCGCAAATGCGAGTCAAATATTCCTAAAAGTCACCACTGAAAGCAAGTAGATTAATGGCCAATTGGCTTGCGCTTTGGCCTGGAATCGAATCGTGGTGGTGACTTGGATGTTTGTTGGTGGTTAAGAATCCGCGTCAAACTGTAGGTCCCGGTCTAATTACTGTAAAGCGTGCAAAAAGTGACCGTAAAGCGACAAACCAAATCAAACTACTGAAACCAAAGAACCCTTTTGGATTCATTATTTTTCATAGTGGATTTCCTTTTGGATTCATACGAATAGGAAATTCCTTATATATAGAACATAAAGTTAACATTTACATTAGGTGCAACGGTACTGTAGAACTATGTTCATTGCTTGATTAATTACATTTGTATCAGATTCGATAAATTTTTTCTGTTTAATATAATTTTTTATTAAAAATTGTTTACAAATTTTTAATGAGTGTTTAGATTTATAGATTTGATACCTATATCAACAAAATTTCCCTCCGTCATATTGATATGGTATTTAAAATTATGAAATGCCTCTCTAGTTTGAAAGCGCGATTGAATATGCTCTGACATTGAGACACACAGGTTACTGAGGGGGATATCTCATACCGTAACTGCTGTAAGCATGTCATTTCTACTAAATTACTAGTTGGCTAACTTACCTACCCAAGTCATTCTACAAACTCTCAATCTGTGACAAATCTAGATTTGAGAGGGTTTACTATTATCAGTAAGAAGTTCATCCAGTGACAAATACTATGTGTACCCAAGTATTATCGTGTTTGGCAACTTGCCGAGCTGATCATTCGATTTCTGTCATGTTAAGGTTCTTTCACTTTTAAACTTTAACAACTGCTGATCTTTGCATTGACTGTATCATAAGATCAACTCTAATGTTAAAGTATCCATCTTCAGAAAATAAACTGCCTCAGAGTGACTACTTGTGCTAAGGTGGAGGCACCTTTGTACTTACTGCCGTTCCTGTATGTAATGGATTTTAATTATTTTCATATATGTTTGACACAAACTTTCATGCCAAATTTCGCAGCGGACTAATTCTGTCTCGGTGCAGTAATTTTTGTAGTATGAGAGTGTTTTCAACCACAGTGTTCATTATTTTTAATATAGTGAAGTTATTAAATTCCAATTATTGTTGAATTCGAACGAATGAAAAGTTTTACAATCAGCAGTTTTTTTTTTTTATTCTTCCTTATTTTTTCGATAATAGCTTGTTTAGAACTTTTTAAATCTTTAATTTAGTCATTAATAAAAATAATGAAGAATAAATTAACTAATATCCAAATAAAAAAAAAAAAGACGAAAATAACAATTTTAGAAGAAAATTTTAGACAAAGCAAATTATACTGATGATATCTCAAACTAGGCGAAATGATATTCAGAATTCTTTGTCTTTGTGTAACCTTATATTAAAATATGTAGGTCATAATTGTTTTTAAGATGCACAGGGAAATGAAGTTCAAAAAGCAATAGTAATTGACTTCCGAAATATTTCTTTTCAACGGATAAAGCAATGATCTTCTTTCTGAAATAAAATAGGTTAATGCAATTAAATAACTTTAAAGTGACAATCCTCTTGGTAAAATGAAAAAATAAATAAAGTAGACTGAATGTGAAATGAACTGCATACAATTAATAATGTATTTTGAGGTTAAATTCAATTGCTTTACTTTTGTTTGGTAAAGCTGCATTTTCGAGTGTATATTTGCTAGAATTAAAGCTTTTCTTCTTTAGATTTAAGTGCTTTACCGATAATATATATATATTAACATCATATATTGTAATAGCGATTGATAAATTTATAAGAAGTAAGCGAAATTAACTTAAAAATAAAATAATAGTATATAAATATAATGATTCAAAAATAAGCAATGCCCATAAATACGCAAAACTCATTTTACGGGAAATCTAAATAAAAATTTAAATAACACCAATTTGTAATTGTTTACAAAAACATAGTACTGCAAAGCTCGATTTTTAGATTTCTTTCAAATGTAAAAACACATTGAATGAAAAAAAGTAGTAAAATATAAAAAATAATATATATTAAAGTGTATTTAAATAATGCAGATAGATAAGAATTTTAATAGCAAATCAAAGATACCGGTTTAACTGCCTCACTAAAATAAAGGAATCGAAGTTTTTATTGTACTATTTTAAAATTATGACTAAAATATGTTTAAAAATGATTTCACTTTGAAATTTTTTTTCATTCATTGAATTTGATTTTCAATTCATTATTATTATAATTCGTGTTTATTTGAATCCGAATAATCATTATTTACAACATTTACAAACCATGCAATCAAATACATTCGTGAGAAATTTTTATATTCTTTAAAAATGTTGAAGATGTATAATTAACAACGAGAACATCTTATTACATGTGCTTGTATTTACTAGTGTAGTATATAAAATGTAAATGAAATTTTTTTTATATTGAACTATTCAAAATAATACTTAATAAAAAAAAAATCAAAATATCAATAAATCTTCAAAATAATTATTCAAAATTATTCTCTACGAACAGTCTGTTTGTGGAATAGAGAAGGTTGAATAGATTATATCTTCAGAAAAGACTTTTAGCGATAACTGTTCCACATTAGCATGTCGTGTTAGAGAAGACCCAGAAAACTACAACCAGGTAGTCTGACTTTTGATGTGATAATCTCTACCACTACCACCATATAAAATCCATAGGGTTTAGAGTGAAATAACAGCACAGCTAATAATTAAACCATTTGAAAAAATTCTTCCCATTGAAAGATAATAAGCAAAAAAGTCAGATTTCCATCTTTATTTCTAAGCAGAATTAATTTAATACATTCTTTGATTTTTATCTTCTAATATAGTTGAAGAATAAAAGTGAATTTTTTTCCTTTCCTTTCCTTTAAATCAAACGGAATTACGCTAGCAAGCTAAAGACAATCCACGCATTCATGCAGCATACGCATCATATTCTCTGCGGGTATGATTAATATCGCCATTACAATGGCACCTCTATCATTACGCTTATAATGGTCCTTATTACGATAAAAATTCGTGGGCCAGATCCGTGTCTGCATCACGTGATACCTCAAAAAACTCGACCCCTTTTTCCTCACCGAGGCGTCGTCCTAACCCTAGGGTTAGGAAAAGTGAATCTCTTTTTGACGTATGGCCGACTTTCTCTTTTTCAGACACCTGACCTCGATTCCTCTTAATCTCCCATCGCGTGTGCCTTTTTCCGAGCTTTCTCCGATGACATAACATGGTGGCGGTCCATGCCATTCCGAATATTCCGATAAATCACATCCCTTTGCCCTTGTTTACATGCCCCGGGCCGTCCGCTGTTTGCTTGGAATGCTTTTAAAGAGTTATGGGTCTGACAGTTTCAACGCGCTTTCGGGAAATGGCATGACATGGTTTGCTTACTCGGGATTGAATGATTGACCGCAAAATGGGATTGTTAGATGAAAAAAAAAAATAAATAATCAACGCCATTGAAATATTTAGAGTATAATCCTACTTGTAAATTGCGAATTTTTTCATATTACAGTGATGCTAGAGTAAAAGTTTTAATTTTTATACTTTACAGTGCATGCGAAATTAGCACGTTAGATCAAGATGTGCAGAAACTCTCTAATCATGCATCTTAAAATAGCTTAAAAAATTTTATTGTTTAATTTTTGAATTTTAAAGATAGATTTACATTATTTTACATATTTTGTCATCAGATATCTTTCAGAATTGAATCAAAATGTACCCCGCCCAATAATGTTGTTATTTTTTTATTTTATAAAAATGATTTATTCCATTAAAAATATTTAAATCAATTAATATTGTTCATTAGTATATTTCTGAAAAAAAATTGAGTAACGTATTGAGAATTTTACATAGTTTTTTTTTTTTTTTTTGGAAGCAGTTTGGGTAATCTATTTTATATCAGACAATTTGCCTCAACATTATAAACCGCAGGAAAGTCCGACAAAAGTTTCAAGACAATTAACGTGATTAAAATTTTTCTCATTAAAAATAACCCCAAAAAATAAAATGTTTTTTTTCCCTGTAAAATTTTAATTTATTCAATTGGTTCATTGTTTATTTGCCAATTATTTAAGTATCTGCTAGGTTAAAAAAATGGGGTCTGATGGCCGAGTGATTAGCGCTCTGGCGCTTTATACCACAGGTTTTGGGTTAGTCTCGGCTGTTGTATGGATGTTTGTTATGGTTTGAAATCCACTTTATAACCATAGGTCCCGGTCTAATACGACAATTGGACGTAGGGTGACAACCCTATCCCGTAAAAAGAAAACATCTCCTATCTCGAAACCTGTCAGTGGCCAGACGGCCTTGGCCCACCATGAAGCTGTTGCGCCAGTGATGATGATGAGGAAGGTTAAAAAAATACATTCTAGTTCTAAATTCCTGTATTGTCTAATTTTAGACTGTATGCATAAAGAATCGTTAAATGTAAATGGAATAAAAGAAAACTATTTCCCAGATGAGCTTTACACTTGATTATACTGTGAATTTTAATCCAGCTAAAAATTGCATTGTTTTTCGTTTCATTGAATTATAATAACCCTTCTAGTATTTATACATGAAATGTTTAATTTATTCTTATCTAGGAAAACATATATGCACAATTTATTAATACATTATGTAATCAAAGAAATGCAAATGTTTTTAATAAATAAACATAATTTTTACTTTTCATTCTCTTGTTCTATTTTATTTTAACATAAATACAAAAATAAGGTCATAGTTAATTTTATATTTCTATTTCTGAACTTTAACAAGTATATTGCACGAAAATTAAAACAAAATCTGTGAAATATTTTTACTGTTTGTATATAACATTTTTTTTTCTTTTTGAAATTGTTATAAAGTGTTATAATTATATTCAAAAATTTGAAAAATGAGTTTTTTTACTAGTTATAATACATATTTTCGCTCAAAGAAGTATGTCAAATAACATTGACTATTCACTTGGAGAATTTATTTTATTATCATTAAGGTATTTGATTAAAAACAACCACTCTGAGGCTGTTCGAATCGACTATATATGTTCTATGAAATTCTCTTTTTCTAAAACAAGTTTCTTGTTCAGTTGCTTAAAAATAAATACTCTTCGTTTTTAAAGCCCTACTTTTGACCCACTGATGGTGCAATCTACGTAAGAGTGCAAGAGGAAAAATGTTCGATTTTGCTGATAGCATATGTCACTGTGAAAATCAACTAGTGATTGTGACAGAGAATATCGTGTTAATAATAGAAAAGAATGGTTAGAGTCTTTGGGTGTTTTTTCAAAGACGTAAAAATATATATAAGGACGTTATATATGTAAGGAAGATATCCTGATTAATCCTTCCTCTTTATTAAGCTTAGAAAACAATATTGATATCTCACAGTACTCTCAAAGATAGTTGAAATATACGATGAAATAGCCATGAATGGATCACTTGATGTGAGTGCAAATGTGAAAAATGAAATTTAAAATCTTTTATAAAATATATTAAATATTTTTAAAAATTCAGCAAATAAGATAATTTTACTTTAGTTTAGCAAATTTTAAACTGTTCAACATATATCTGCGCATTTATAAATTACAAAATTTAATAAAATCCTTTGGCACTCTGGGCATATACATATATGTGCTTGAGGTTAATAGGTGTCTACCTTATGCCAGGAAAGCAGACAGCTTTGAATGTTCTCTGAATTGTTGCATTATATTTTAAAGTAAAATATAAAGAATCAAAACAAAATTTGTTAACTTGGAAGTTTACAGAGTTGACAGCCGTCGTTGGCGGGAGAGCTACGGTATTTTAAAGAATAAAAGAAAACAGAAAAAAGGAGAGAGATAAATTATGGGAAGAATTCGTGTGGCTATGTTTAGAAGTTCCGGAAAGCTCAACAGAGGATGACACAGCTTGCACACTTCCGTATCCGTGTGCAACATGTAAATCTGCCATCTACAAAGTGCAGCTTCAAGAAAAATTGCGGATCTTTATTTTTTTTTATGTGGCATTAATTCAAATTTATTGGGTTTGTTTAATATGACAGTTGCATAATTTTAAATGCGTTTTTTTGGAGCTGTTGTAAAGAGTATGTGCAGTTTTAATATATTTTCGCTTATATATTTGTAAAAACTTAATTTCCAGAAGCCAGGAAAAGACTTCGCATTATTATGCCATCTATTCAATTGCCACTGTATACTTAGAAGTTATTAAGATATTGGAGTTTTTGAGTTGCGTAATAATTTGTACTAAACGAATGAGTTTTTTTTTTTATGTTATTCAACGTTGCGAATGATGCTGTTTATTTTACTTTAAGGCTGTAAAACTAAGTTCATTATTTACTATACACGAAACAAACACATTTTACAGGCTTTATAAATTTAACGTAGCATGTCCTTTTAAGTTTTCTGAATTATCAACAACTATTTTTTATTTTGAAAATGCTTTATTAACTATATTTAAATTTTATTTTTTAATTTTCTTAGACAAGTAAACATAATCATGAATTGATGATAGCTGATGCAATGTTATTTTTGTTCGTGAGCCACTAATTATTTAAAAATTATATTATTCATAATTAATTTGGGAGTGCATTATGATTGGTGATGAGCCTGAGGACAGAATGACTAGAGCTCTGGCGTCAGAGCCACGGTTTTTCGGGTTCGAGTCCCGCCGGTGCCATGGATGTTTGTCAGTGGTTAATGTTGTCAACTAAATAAATAAATACCAAGATTGAGGTTTTCAGTGAAATAATCCTTTGAAAACTCGAAAGCTTTCTTCGGCGTAAGTTCAATCCTATATGCTCTACGATACGTGTATTTTCTACAGATTTAAAAAATAATCCTTTGTAAATTTTCTTTTTTGATGGAAATTATTTTGAGGTACAAAAAGAAACTACATAAATGAGTATTTATGCTTGAAAATTTCAATTTACTAAGCCGTTACATATACTGCTTCAAGATTTGCTGTCCATATTGAACTTATATTGATTAGCAAAACTTCTTGGTTCATCATATTAAATCTCATGGTTCAGAGATGATTAACAAGATAATGATTCACCCTAGTGAAAAATACATTATAGTTACTGTTTTTAAATTAAAGTAAATGTGGCAATGGAAAGGAAGGCAGGAATTCAGTTCGGACTAGGTTAAATTTTTCTTCCAATATAACAGGCAAATGCTAGGCAATTAATTTTAAAGATTTTCTGCAAAGCATTAAAAAAAGAAGCACAACAAACAGGTATATAGAGTGATTCAACAATCGAGGGAGAAAGTTCGGGGAGGGGTACAACTTACTAAAACATAAATTATTTGTATAGAAATGAATCGTTGAAGCCCGAACACACTTTCAAACCAATTTCTCGCAACAGCAAGGCATAATGTCAAAACTGATACCCGTCAAGTGACGAATTTCAACTAATCTGATTGACCACCCCGAAGAACACTCTATTTTATTCCCATTCTGTGTTTTCATGCACGTGACTCCAGTAGACTCAATGGAGGACCCTGCGCAGTAGGGCTATAAGCTTGCGCGAAAGGTCTACGATCTTTGGAATTGTTCGCCAATGACTCCTCCGACTCTACTTGCGCCATGACGGCCAACTGACTATAGCTCTCTGGCCGTTGTTACTGAAGGATTCAGGTTCGAATCCTGGCGATGGCATGTATGTTTGTTGGTGGTTCGGAATCCACTTTAAACGGTTTGTCCCGGTCTATTTAGTCTTCGTGCGCACAAGTTGACCGCAGAGCGACAAACCAAAAACCTCCGACTCTACCAAGCGTATATCACTGTGGGTGGTCGTCATTTTAAGCATTTATTGTAAACATTGAATCAAAGAAGAACTTTGCAATGTTGTTGTGAATAAACATATATTTCGTTTTTCTTTTATGTGCCATTTTTTTTTGTGCGTGTCTCAACGCGTCCCTTTCGGCCCTATATTTCTATAAAATATGTATGTTTTACTCAGCTATACCACATCTCAGAGTTTGCTTCATGAACGTTGAATCATACTATATATGTTTTTCATTGGATAATGCTGAATATGCTGTCGAAAGTATGCCACATTAGCAGAGATTGACTTCAGACCAAGTTGAGTTAATAGGCTTCAAATAGGATAATACTGAAAATCAACTAAAACATTTGTACTCGAAATTCAGATCATAATTGATCTCAATCTTTTTCAAAGCTAACGATTAGTATAATTTAAAATTCAAATGCTCATTTTTGTTGTATAGAATTATGTGTACTAGAAATTCATCCAGTCGAAAAACAAATACATACCCGGAAGAAGAATTTAAAAAAAAAAAAAAAGAAGTAAAAGTCACCTGTGTTAAGGGTCGCATACTTTTGAAATTCAAAATGGAATTCAATTCTTCTAGACATGCATGTTTACGCCAACAAGTTCATTGTCAGATATTTCCGCGGGAGAAGTTCTTCAATACGCCCTGCATATAATAACGGGATGTGAAGGAAATCATAAATTTTGGACCATAACCCGTTCCGAATCGCCAATTAAACTTCCATTAGCGCATCCGTTGGAACGGACTGTTGCAGAAGAGGACTACAGAAAAAAAAAAATCCGAATGACCGCTTGAAAAATAGGTTCATAGTTAATTTCATAATTACACACCGGGAGACCTTCACATGAAAACGTCTGGAACTTCATAAAGGACAGGAAATGTAGGAGCCTGAGTACGGAACTTTAAACCAGAAAATGTTTTGCTCAATGAATATGTTTACAAGCTAGGAACATTTTTTTTCTGTTATTTAAGTGATATTTATAACATCCGCCAGAAATAAATATATACTTCGACCAGGAAGATGAATATTTTTTCTTTTTCTATGAAAATAAATATATTGGATATTAGTTAAATAACCTTTCTTAATTACAATAATTTTATGTTTTTTAATTAATTTAAAAAACACACAAAAAATTACTAACATTTTAGAATTTGTAGATAATTATCGTTGCTTGGGCTTACTGTTTAAATATAATATTTCATGCATCTTTACATAAAATATTTAAAACAATAGGAAATTTACTTTGATTGTTAAAATAGAGAATCATCATAAACCACCATCATCACTTCGGTTCTTCATTGGGGCAGCAGCCCCATGGTTGGCCAAAGCCGTCTCCTACTGGCAGATTTCGAAACAGGACGGGGGTTTCTTTTTACGGGGTAGGATTTTCAACCCTACGCTCAACGCTTTATAGTCATATGAGATCGAGACCTACTGTTTAATGTGGATTCCGAACCACCACAGACCTCCATAACACCACCGGGGTTCGAATCCTGTGGCACCAAGTGCCAAACCGCTAGTCACTTGGCCATCAGACCCCACTTTTGTTATTAGAATTATTATTTACATTATTAAATGTTCAAATGTATTAAAAGTAATTCAATGGATTTGCTTTTTATACTTTTGGTATTTTTCCTATCAAGGGCTTTAGTCCGTCTTTTATATGCCCAGGAATCATGTTTTCGATTTACCTATGTGATTATTTTTTTATATCCAATTCCCCCCTCCCCCCTCTCCTTTTAATGTCTGGACTACAGACATTTTGCGTATTTTCATGGATTTTGCGGCTTCATTACATGCTTTTATATTTTGTCCATTATTATTCATTACAATTTGATTTATGTCCTATTTCAATTTTATAAAATATTTACAGATTTTGTTTCTGTTTCTCGATTAATTGCTATTTGTATTTCGTTTGATGGGACCTGATGACCGAGTGACTAACGCTCTGGCGGTCGGTGTCACATGTTTCCGTTCGAGTCCCGGCGGTGCCATGAATGTTTGTAGTGGTTCGAAATCTACTTTAACCCGACGATCCCGGTCTAATATGACTGTTGGGCATAGGGCTGACAACTTTACCCCATAAAAAGAAACAAAATTATCCTGTTTCAAAATCTGCCAGTAGGTAGACGCCCTTGGAAGTACCATGAGGCTGTTGCATCAATGAAGAAGACTTCTTTTGATTTTTTTTGTTCAGTTACATTTTTATTTAAAATGTCAATATTTATAACTCTTGTGAGTGGTCATCTACGAAAGAAAAGATTCTGGTCCTGATAATATTCGTACATTATACATATGAACCCTACCTAATGTAATAGATATATTCGCCTCCCTCTTTAGGTAAATGAGTGTCACATTTCCGGATATGTTAATCGGCTGGCAGTTACCAGTCTGCTCGGAATTCCAATGTGAATCACTGCTCGGATATCTTGTTCAGGGTGGAGATCGACTAAGGGTTGACCGTGGGGGGCGAGTATGCGGAACCGCCTCCAAGTGGGCCTCTTGGAACGTGTGTGCAAAAGCACAGCCTTCAATCGGTGTCTTATATCAAACATGATAGCTATCAGAGTTCGAAACCCATAAGATGTATGACATTTCACAATGACTCTACAGTGGCTCCATTGGTAAATGTTCGCTATTCATTTCCACGGGCGTGTGCACAAAAACTGAAAGCCTGCGACATACAAGGGTTGATAGTATAGTCTCGATTAGTATTAAATCTGGATACCCATATTCCCTCGCTGAGTTTCATAATGGGCGGTGCTGCTTAGGATCCGAATTCTTTGGCATGCCTCATGCAGTCTTCTCTCTGAAATTTTTGTATCTTGGCAAAAGCATTGACTTTTGAAATTGCTTGCTGACCAGTTGCTCAGACACCACATGAAAACACATCTCCAATGGTTATCAACATTTGGTAGATTTTTAATTTACCTTAAGAACAGATAATTTTCTTTAATGGCGCAGTTTACAGTATTGGAAGAGCTAGCATGTAATTTTTTTATTACCCAAAATTGTTTAAAAATAAGTAGATTCCTTGATATTTCATTGTAACACACCTGAACTTGAATTTCTTTTACTTGCTAAAGTCTTTCTTGATCTTCTGATAAATCTAGGTTACCACAAAAAGGATTTTTGTTGTGGGGTAATTTTGAGTCGGATTTAAGAATTTCGTTCGAAATAAAAAAAAAATACCAAAGGAATAATATCCCGATACTTCAAACGACAAAAATATGGACAGTGTCAGCTCTGTAATATACCTGATTGCCACTTGCGCATAGATTGTCAATCATCGATATTTAGCAACCTCTATTATTATTAAAGATTGTCTTCAATGGAAGATAAAACAAATTCGTTGTAGGAATTAATAATCCTCAAATCTTATTCGAATATTTAAAGATAAACATCTTAGCAATCAGTTACAGCTCGTGCTAGCTACTTGAAACTAACATTCAAATGAGCAATTTTTCAAACAGACAATTCACTTTTTTTATGTATAAAAATACGTTACATATTTACAAAAAAAATTCATGTGTCCTCTTCGAATACCAAAATAGATTTTAAAATCTGTTTGGAATTAAAATTTTATTAGAAATTATAAAAGATTGTGATTTAAAATTTATACTCATCACTTAATCATAGTTCTTACATGAAACATCAAAAGTTCCCTTGGGAAGTAACATTAGTTTGTGCTGTAAAAGATTGAATCCATTCAATAATATCTTAAATAGTAAGGAATAGGACACAAGTTACATTTTAAGTAATTATGAAATGTCTTGCTTTATACATACTATACAAAAGTGACTTCTAAAATTTTCTATGTTCCTATTCTTTGCATTGTAACAATATTAATATGTATTGTGGCAAGACTGAATCAATTCTAGCCTATAGAAAAAATAATTGCTTGAAAAATGAAAAGTCAAAAGTTTAATCTTGAACCAACATTGGCAACAGCTTTCACTTTTTTTTTATCAGCTTGAATCTAGTAAGTGGCTTATAAAGCTGTAATGATTGCATTTCGGATTCAGATTGTTTGAAGTACTCAATCCATCTAGTTACCGGATAAAGACGTTTAAGATATTAAAAAAAAAAAAAAAAAAATTCCCAACTTTCCCTCTGTGAAAGAAAGTTTATTGGTACCTATCTCTTGCCCTCTCGCCAATGCCTTTCACCTATGACCTTCTTTAATTCTTTTAAGGGGAAGGGGGGCTATTACGTACGAAGTGACCTCAATAGAGGAAGCCCCGTCGCAACATTTACTTACACCTCAAAGACTGCAGATTATGAAGATGC
The DNA here is from genome assembly GCA_021605075.1 of Caerostris darwini. Classification (NCBI taxonomy): domain Eukaryota; kingdom Metazoa; phylum Arthropoda; class Arachnida; order Araneae; family Araneidae; genus Caerostris; species Caerostris darwini. The sequence goes on from BPLQ01004299.1 coordinate 117,435, forward strand.
AATCTTTGTATAATATGTAAGAAATTGGATACTTGATGGCATACATTTTCTTTTTTTTTTCTGTACTGGGGGATGGATGGATTCAAATGCAACGACTCAATCCATCTTGTGAAAATTTCAACCACCCTTAATCGGGAGCGACAGCTGCTGTAATAATCTTTTACTTTTTCCTCGTTGTGTCTCGTGTAGGATTTTTAGGAAAACCCGCGTGGGTCGAATTGGATCAACGAACCTAGGGACAAAGAAAGGACTTGGTTGGAAATCCGCAAATAGCTTGCGGTCAGTAGGTCAACTCTCGCTGGATCCTTTCTCTTTCTGCATTGTACACATTAGAGATTATTTCTTTTTTTTTTACCTACCTTCCCTTTTTTATTTCTGTCCACAAAAAAGAAAAAGTATTGTTTTCATATTCCTGGAATAGTAAATTGTCCATCGACACTCCTGTAGTCTTTTATGGTGTAATCGTGCTAATATTTAGTTGTCCTTGTTTGGAGAAACTTTAAAAAAAAAAGTTTGGGCGAGGTTCCTAAGGGTGGAATTTAATCCTTTTTGAAGGTTGAGGTTTCGTGCATCTTCATTTTTTTACCTCCTTTCAGATTGCAGAAAGACTGTAATCATCTTTCTGGATATATATCTTTACTTTCTTAAAATACATTAGTAGTTTGTTTTTTTGTTTATTTAAATAAATTTGTTTTAAAATGTATCTAATTTCTTTGAATTGATGTATCCAATTCAAGTTTAAGGTTTGGAAATGACCTACTAGGTTTATTTTTAAACATGAACATCATTATGGAGTGCATAGCGTTTTTTAAAATAAAATAATACGAACAGTGAATAGTATTTCTATGGTTTATATTAGAAAAAGTTTAATTTTAATTTTTGAAACTCGTTCTTATTAACTTTTTAATAAGAGTTATGAAATATAATTTTTATTTTTAATTTGCAATAGCAAATTTTGTTTGAGAACTAAAATTATATTTAATTATAGTTCTCAAATATCTTATATTGTAAAAAAAAAGTTGGTTAAGGTTGATCTTGTTAGAGGTGGATTTTTTAAACTTTTTTTGATGGTTGAAAAATATGCTTGGAAATTGCATTGAAGACTTAATTTATTTAGGACATAAAATATTATTAAAACTTCATACTCCTTAAAAGTACTTCCTATAATAAAAACTTCATACTTTTATTTGCTCAAAAAAGGAATATATTTAGGTTGAAACTTTAGCGATAACAATTAAGTAAAGTTACATTTTAAGTAGCACCGTTACGAGAGCTTCATATTCTGAGTTAAAGCATTACGAGTTTTATAATTTCGTATTCAATCGGTTTCGATTAAAAATAATCATCTAGAAGTTTAGACATTATTTCAAATATTTGTACAGAGTTATTAGCGTACTTATTTTTTGATAAAAAAATCAAATATCAAACCTTGATGCTATTGAAGTAAATATAATTAAGAATTGAACAAATATAGAAATGAAATGTATTTTGAAAATTGAACTTTTTATAATAAATATTGCAATATTTTTTAAAAATGTTTTATACTGTTACATTTTTTTTCAATTTTGACATATCTAGTTTTATTCAGATAAAAATGGATTTTTAAAATTGTGCTAAATTACATTTGCATGAATTTAAAATATAAGCATATTTTAGCTTATAAATTTAACTTTATGACATAAGAAATATATCTTCTCGATTAGTGCCTATAGCGTCCAGTCAACTAAGCATTATGTGATGAATCATAAGAGTTAATTTTGCACACCATTTGTAATAATTTCTTGTAACTTCTTCTTCTCTACCATTTGCAATTTTTTGTACTACGAGAAATAATTAAATCTATCACATTTTTTTCTTGTACATAAATTCTTTATCAAAAATGTTACATTAATTTACAAAGAAATAATAAAAGTTCATATTACTTTTTATCGTTAAAATGCTGTCACCAATCTTGTTTGTAAATGATTTAATTTTATTTAACAAGCAGCTTAAGAAAAAACTTTATCATGATCCTTACCAATGCATATCCATAAAATTATTCAGAAAAATGTATTTAATAATTAATTAATTTAGTCATTGCAGTAATCTTTGGTATTATTAAGTAACTAGAGTAAAAATGTTCATACTGTTGTAACACTATCCACCAGTTACATAACAGTAAAATATATTCTGTTATAAAAAAAAAATCAATAATGATAATTACCATACATTATCCCAATGCACTAGTTTTACCTTACAGTAGGGCTTCTCTTTTTACCAATTTTGTGACTTTTTCAATTACCGACCGGAACTTTAGCAAGTAGGTTAAGACCAAATTCGTTACTGCTACCAATCATTACAGTAAAATTGTGACCTCATTTTGCCCATCATTTTTCAAAGAAAGTCTATTGTAAATCACAAATAAGGATAGTAATAGATCATCTTGCACTTTTGAAAAATTGGTTATCTTAACAGCACACTTTTTGAAGTAGTTTCTAAGATCAATTACAGCATTCTAATTAGCGAAAAAAAAAAAGCCCTAAAAATTAAAGTCGCTTTCGATTATCATTTTTAAAAATATTTTTGCCATACAGTTGAATTTTTTTTCAATGCAACAAGCTAGACTTATTTTTTGCTACTCGTAAAAAGTTATTATTGGAATATAAGTTTATTGTGTTTATCTGTGTAATTTGCTCTATGAAATCCTTTTTTCACAAATAAAATAAATTTATTTGTAATTAAATCTTGCTCTTTTTAAAATTCAATTTCAATTTTTTGCAAGTCAATTTTTTTTGTTTGTAAATCAAAACAATTCTTTAATCCTTTTCCTGTATTTACGATGGGATATTACAAATTATTACACCACTAATATAATGTAAAATATGATCCTTAGCAGTTATTTGTTGAACTCCATTAAAAATACGATATTAAAGATAATTAATCAAACTATTTCATGCGCTTGTAGGAAGTGTGTATTCGTATGTGTAATGTATATGCATGGAAATATGCATATTTTTATATTTGTGTTTTTGGATGTATTTGTTATAGACACATGTGAATTATATTATTCTTATAAATATATATGTAGAATACAAATATGCATAGTCATACGTACATATGCATATTCCTTTTTGCATATTTAAAAATTATTACATTTATAATTTGTAAATATTATAAATGCAAGCATATGTAAATATAGATATGTAAATATTTTGTTTATATAATACATACACAAGTTTAATGTATTACATAAACACAATATTTATACGCAACTAAGTGAATGTATTGAAGAACTGTGTTTACCTCCAAGTGACTTTGGCTACCGATAGATTGAATTTTAATTATAAAAAAAGGAAATTGCATTCCAAATGAATAACTTAAAATTTTCAAAAATTATTTTATTTAAGTCAACAAAATTAAAAAAAAAAACTAGTTAAAAACTGCATATTTTTTTCGTTGAATTCTAATTTATGATAAAATTTACTAAATGGTAAAAGTCGACTTAATTGTGATGAAACAAGCACGTTTTTATCTAGGTTAATTCTGTTGTCCAAGCATTTGCATTAATAACATTAACAAACAAAACAATAAAAAAACATCAACTTATAAAGCTTTCCGGTCTAGATCTCCTGCCCATATAACAATTCCCAAAATCATTTAACTTTTAAGATAATCGATTTGCATTGTTCCCCCCAGTTAATTGTCCGACAACAGAGAATGGAAAAGGCTACCATAATGATAGTCCACAAGAAGCCGGGTATATCGTAACGTTTTAATTAACTTCTGATTGAAAAGGCGTACTACTGCACACGTCTGAGCCGCTATTAGAAACAGTTCAGTGTAAAGAAAAAGGAAAGCACCTCACAGTTCCTGGACCACAAAGAAAAGAAGAATTATAAATGATTCCCATCTGTTCCACTTAGAAGAACGCATCCATTTTAAAATGATTAAGTAGTCAGGAAAAGAACAATCTCTTGGAGAGGAACACGAACCGGAAAATTATCGTCCGCCATCTTGCCATTTTTTTTATTTTCTCTTCGGTGTACGCCCCGGTAAGTTAGAAAATCAATCACCCCATCCGGAAAAAGGCCCTTCCCCTAAAAGACGCCGGCTTGTTTCAAAATTCTTGCATAACATTCTTTTTCTTCCCCTCACAAAGAGGCGCTTGTACGCAGTATGTACAATCTGATAAATGAGCTCTGTTTCGTATTCTAATGCGTGAAATAGTTTCGGTTGATAATTGGTTCGAGGTCATACTTTCTTTCTAGTGAAATCCCCCCCCCTTTTCTTACTGCATCCGAATGCGGAAGAAAGGGAGAGGGATTCGATGAAGTTTTGATTTTTTTTTTCTTTCCTTTCCTCAGGATATTATTATTGGATTTTAGTCTTCATCCGTGACATGTAACTGGGAAATAATTACACAGCACAAAATGCACCAGTTTTGATGGAGCATTGTTTAATAAATAGCTGGTCTCATGCAACTCTTCCTTATTACATATTACTCTATTTTCTTGCAAGACCCTTTTTTAATAAATATAAACGTACCCGAGTTACTTATTTAAACGTTTGGACATTTCTGAATCAGGAAAATCATTTGTAAACCTTTTTTCAATTCCCTCTATTAGCTCACACTCACCTTATATATCTTGTTCAAATTTTCAATCGTTCATAAAATACTTTTAAGTCATCCACTCAAGTTCAAATACATTTTTGAACTTGTAGTGGATGACACTGGATGTTGATACAGTTTTTTCGAATATTAATTCATTCATTAAATTTAATTAATTAATTTTAGTTTTTTTCTTTAGATTTAAGTTGCATGCATCTGCCAATAGTTGGCGCCAGATAAATTAAAAAAAATGAATGAAAATTATTTATGAAGGACTTTCTGCAATAGAGTGAAGTAAAAGTACGAATTGACTTAAATTTTTTTTTTTATATTACTTATTTTTCTTTCCTCAGGATATTATTGGATTGTAGTCTTCATCCATGACATGTAACTGGGAAATAATTGCAGAGCAAAATGCACCAGTTTTGATGGAGCATTGTTTAATAAATAGCTGGTGGCATGCAACTCTTCCTTATTACATAGTACTCTATTTTCTTGCAAGACCCTTTTTTAATAGATATAAACGTACCCGAGTTACTTATTTAAACGTTTGAACACCTCTGAATCAGGAAAATCATTTGTAAGACCTTTTTTTTATGACAATAATAATATGTTGTGGTTTTGAATTAATAATATGGCACCAAAGAAAATACAATAAAATAATGATAAAAGGGAAAGGTGGTTAAATAATTTTTTTAATAATACTTTTTTAAAGTTATATAATCGGAGCCTGTTGGCCGAGTGATGAGTGCTCTGGTTCTTGTGTGTCTTAGGTTTTAGGCTTGAGTCCCGGCCATACCAGGGGGGCTTTTAGTAGTTCAGAATCCATTTATAAACCGTACATCTCGGTTTAATATAGCTGTTGGGAGTAGGATTGACAACCCTACCCCGTAAAAAGAAAACATCTCCTGTCTTGAAATCTGTCAGTAGCCAGACTGACTTGGCCCGCCATGGGGTTGTTGTGGCAATAAAGAAGAAAGTTATATAATCAGTTAAAATTCCAATAGCCCACTAAAATATTCTTTTGTATTAGGAAAATTTGAATCGAATAAAGTAGAAAATCAGCATATATATATATATATATTAAATACTGGTAAAAAACAACACAATTCAAAACATAAAAAAAAAAAAAATTAAGAAATTAAATTAATATTTAAAGAATATTAAAAAAATAAATGACATTTCCTTCTTTATATGTCCTATTATTTTTGGTTATTAAAATATTTGTTTATTAAAGAAAATTGATTTTTCACCTGGTGTAAAATATTCATCACTGATGTGTAAGTTTTCATAAATTCCATTTTGAAGTTGGAAGTATTGCTCTAGTACACATGCGAGTGAGAAAAGGGAATGCAAATAGGAAATTTTGGAGTGCATTATCCATTCGAAGTGTAATGGATAAATGGATGGATCACTAATTTAGAGTACATTGTTATTTAAACAAAGCTTGTTTTTCTTATTTTATTGCTTTTGTGTACATTTAAATGAATATTACCTTAAGATGCATTACTTATAAGATACTCTTTCTGTAAAATCATTGCATACTAGTGATATAATCATTATCCTATTTTGGTACAGCCTGGCTTTATTAGTTAATAATTATTATTAAAAAAAACTGAATAAAATGTATTTCAGGCAAAGATTTAGCTATGTTTCGCTTATAAAAAAATTAAATATCAGACTAGGAGGCAATATTTGGTAAAGAAAAGAACAGAAAATGGAAGTTTAAAACTACGATAAATTTGATTACTGAAAAAAATTTTATTTTCCAGAAAAGCCTGTTTTTGTCAACATTAAATATCTATCTATATAATTATTCACTGCTATTATTATCACTTTTATTTTTTGCATTTCTCTTTTCATCACATTATCTGCCAAATAAAAAAAAAATTAAATCATGACACAAACCATGCATTAAAAAAACGTGTGGGGAAATGATAATATATGTTCCGTATGCAGCATTCAGGGAGTTTCTTGACATAATCCCTGCGAAAATATATTCCTCGAGAGCACACATTTTTACTTTTATCTCCCTGCAAATCCAAAAGAGAGATCTCTGTTGTCAATGAGCCTTATTTTGACACTTGTGAATCTCGCCCAGAGACCCCGGGAACTTTCATTCATATTCATGAAGCGATTGACCCCAGATAGGGGAAGTGGATTTATTTTATTCCTCTGTTATACTCAGGGTGGCCCTCTGCCGTGATGCATTGTTCACTTGTTATTGTAGCAGTTTTACGTAATGCAGGGTTGGGGTTTTTTTGAATCCTCGAGTGAGCAAGCAGTTCACCAATGCCAATCTGCGGTGGGTTCGATTTTTAAATGCGCATGCATCAAGTTAATAAAAAAAAATGCATAAATTGTTGGTTGCTATGATATTTTTTTAATCTGTGAAATTTTTAGCTTTTTAAAAGACCGTACAAAATGTTTTATGTATATTTTGTTTGTATCGTGAACTTTTCAACTATATAGAATATCACTAAAAATAAGAAGACATCCATGACTTTAAGCAATGCATTTAATTCAAGGGTTCATGAGCATTCACGGAGACGATCAGTACGCAGGCAAAATCATAGGACAGACATAAACACAGACAAAAAATATTTCAATAATATTACGATTGCACATCAGTTCATTGTCTAGTTTAAATTTTATTATCGCTATCTCTGTTTTCATAGGTGGCCATAGCAATCCACCACCGTTAATATCGTCCGTTTCGGTTTGTTACAATCTCCCCTAGATCAGTACACCATAATGTGGTTATTATAATATGAATATGCTGTGTAGCGTATGCAAAAAAAAAAAAAAAGCTAGTAGTGTATAAAAGATTACCAAATTAAACAAAAACTAAACTTTTTATCGAAATAAATGTTATGCAAGGTTTAATTAACTGGCATTTCGATGCAAACGATCAATTGACTATTTATTATTATGTCTTACGAAATTAAAATTGCCTTACCATGAGGTTGACAGCATTCATATCAACGGCAGGCTACATGCGGTCGATGTATGCCTGTATTAAAGATGAAATTGAGTAAGGGAAATTTAAGAAATAGTCTCATTTGCATATTGTATTTGAGGAAAGCCGACCAAATCAACCTGGCAAACTGACTGTTGGTGCAAGAATCTCTGTAACAATTTCGATGAACCTGTGGCTAAATGAGAATCATTAACGGAGTCGTATTATCAGGCAGTCTTCAACAAGAAGCTATTTAGCGCGGACAACTATTTGATAAGGATTGAGCTTTTATTTACACTGGAGGAAACTAAAATAATACCTGGGCTTTATATCTGTAACAGTTGGTTGTAGACATATACTTACAGTTACAAAAACGGTTTAAATGCGATAAACATTCATTTTATGCCATTTTTATATTAAAAACAAAACAATATGATGCAAAATGCCATGTATGCCTCATTTAAAGTGGTTTTTGTACAGGGAAGTATATGTATATGACCGATGGTTGCGATATAAAGGCCGGATAGGACACAGCTTGTGTAAAATACTAAGGCCTAGTAAGGGCATGTGACAATTTATAAATGCATGTTTATTGCCATTATTTATCGTTTACTACTGAAATGCATATTATTTTATTTATGAAATTTTTTATAAATACTTCATATAACATATAGCGACAAAATATCGTGCACTTTATAAATATTTCATATTATAGTTTGTTTTCCATTGCCAGAACCACTGAGTCTGACTTAAATATTACTCATTAAATGTTTCATCTGCGTCCGTAATAACTCGCAAGTGACCTAAAGTAATTTAAGGAAATAGCAAAATGCTTGTAATAACTTTGATAAAAAATAGACCAGTTAAAAACTATTTTTGTATTAATTTATTTTGCTTCTTTTATTTCATCATAATTTATAATTGCAATGCTAAAATGATAGTAAAGGGGTCTGATGGCCAAGTGACTGGCACTCGGTACCGCAGTTTCGGGCTTGAGTTCTGGCTGTGCCATGAATGTTTGCAGTGGTTTGCAATCCACTTTAAACCGTAGGTTTCGGTCTAATATGATTGGTACAGCATTGGGCGTAGGGCTGACAATCCTACCCCTAAAAGGAAACAATCTCCTGTTTCGAAATCTGCCAGTAAGCTGATGGCTTTGACCCACCATGGGACTGTTGCGCCAATGAAGAAGAACCAAAGTGCTTCGGTATTTATGATGGTTCTTTATTTTAACAATCAAAGTAAATTTCCTATTGTTTTAAATATTTCATGGAAAATTGCATGAAAAATGATATTTAAATAATAATTTATTATTGCTCTAGTAATTTATTTTTGTCTTTAAAATAAAAAAAAATTCTTAGCTTTATATAATGTCGAAAAAATTTGAATAAGGAATTGACCTAACTAAAAAACTTCTTACCAACTATTAGATAATTTCTGCTTTATAAAAAACAAACTAATTTTCCCTATTTAATTTTTTTCTTTCCCCAGCACAGTTCTGTAAAAGATGAATGCGTAATAATACACCCTTTGCGAGCAATCAAAGAGGCTTCTTCCGCCGTCCGACGAATGTGACCCACTCGTGCAAACATCCTCCAAACACTTCATGCAAACAATGGGAGATTCTAAGTGGGCAGTATTAAGAACGAAATTTGTGTTTGGCCAACACTCCAAAGTCTTGGGAAACCGGCGTCGATAACCTGGTTACGCAAAACGCTTAGCTAAACTTTTTCTCTTTCTTTATGGCAAACAAGTAGATGCCGAGACTATTATGAAATCAAATGAGGTGTTTTACCAACTCTCTGTTCAATGATAGTGCGAACAAGATGGCGTTTGATGGGTGGAGAAATTCATGGTAGTAATAGAACAGAGTTAAACTGAACTGATAAGCCGAGTCAAAAGCCATAGAACCGAGTTAAACCGATAAGCAATAGAACCAAGTAAAACTAATAAGTACAGAACCAAATTAAAAGCAATATAACTGATTTAAACTGTCAGAATAAATGTCATGTTGTTCTAATGCAGCTGGAAATACAGAGACGGTTAATCTTTATGCCATAAGCTCTTACTCATTTAGCACTACCCAAGGGACACGTGTAGCTTGAAGATAGGCTACGGACACGAGTAACATTACCTACGATCCTATTAGATCGGGGCCTACGGTTTAAAGTGGATTCCGAACCACTACAAACATCCGCCGGGACTCGAACCCGAAACCTGTGGTACCGAGAGCCAGAGCGCTAGTTACTTGGCCCCTATGATATGACATGACATACTATGTATCATCATAATAATAATACATGTTATAATATGTTATTGGTAATAATAAATAATTCTTATGATTTTACTCATATAAATTTAATAAAAACATCATTCTCAATTTAATAATGCATAAATTAACGCTTAAAAATCTAAAATGGGCATTAACGATTATTAGATCCATATTATTAATAATATTAGTATTAAGATTTATTAAAATATAATTGTTGAGTGTAACATACTACACCGTTTTATAAATTTTCATTTGTTAAAATTTTTTAAAGTTAAGGGATTTTTTGAAAAAAAAAAAAAAAAAGAAAAAAAAGATTTTCAAGTAATTTAGCTATAAATCCACAATAATAACACCTGAGTACTTTTAACATTAACGCAAAATAGTTTATAGAATTAAAAAAAAAAAACTTCTTAAAAATTATTAAAGTTTTAATTTGATTAAAAAAAAATCAAAATTTTGCTTTCATAAAATCTTATGGCATTACATATTATTAACAATTTCATACACACTACTAAACAATAACACCTGTTTTATCTATTTAATCTAGGAGAATTTTTAATAACAATTTGCATTTATGCCAATCTTATGATTTTGGGGTATTTTTAATTTTAAATTAACTGCGAGTATGCATTTTTCTTATTTTTATACGTTAGCAAAACATTGTCAACATATTAGATATTTTTATGAAATATTGAATATTATTATCAATATGAAATGCTGTTGCTATAGTTTCTAATCCTCGATATGGCCTAGCTTATACCAAATCCATAAGTCCATAAATTTTTAACAAGCCCAAGAGTAGAAGAGGTTCAGAAAGAATCTCGTCGTGTAAAATCAAGATAGTTTAAAATATTCCACTACATTCCACTGGGCGCAAAAATCTTCTGCCTTTGTTCATAGGTGAGACTCCTCAAGTGTTCTGGCGGCCTGGTGGCTAGCGCTCTGGTCTTTGGTATCCCAGGCTTCAGGTTCGAATCCTGGCGGTGGCATGGATGTTTGTGAGTGGTTCGGAATCCATGTTAAACTGTAGGTCCCGGTCTGTTTAGCCCAAAAGAGTGCATAAGATGACCGTAGAGCGACAAACCAAACCAAACCTCAAGTGTCCTCTGGCAAAATGTGATAAGCAAATTTGTTGGCTTCTATGGCACCCCAAAAAACCGGGCCCCACCAGGGTCATCTCTCGAGTACCAGTCATGAACCGGAAGGACAATCTAGAGATTCCTAATTGTCTTCCCAAACTCGGAGAGCAGATCACTAGAAGTGCGAAGCATATCGAACTGGGAAGTCTCCGAAGAAGCAACCTTTGCTACAAAATTCAGGATGGAAATGCTAGTCCTCTCTCTAAAGTTTGTTCTATTACTATGAAATACTATCAATTAATCCGAAATTGAAATGTTACATTTCTGCCAATTAAAATTAAATTTCAGAAATCTTTATCTAAATTCAATATTTTAAATTGTTTCAGAAATCGTCATTAAACAATTTAGAGAATTTCTACATATTAACTGCTACAAATATTCATTTTGCACAATGTTATTACTTGATGAACTATGGTGTTGTATGAAAACAAGATATTTCATTCATTTATATGAATACGATGTTACAAAAAATAATCATTTTGAATATCATAAATGCTTTTGAGAATATACATTTGAGAAAGGAGCATAGTATTAATCATGATAGACACAAATTATGTAATAATCATTTATTGTATTTTGAGTTATATACGAACAAACATAAAAAATTAATAACAAAAAAAAGTAGGGTGTGACATTCAAACTAAAAAGGGCAGTTCTTGGCGGCTAATGAGTTCATTCAGTATATAGAGGGCGTTGCTGATGCGCTGCAGTAGTTGTTGCCAGATAAACGAAAGGAACGGTTACATATTTTTATTAATGTGCGTTACATTTCTATAAATAGAAACCACTAATTTATTATTTATGTACTGTTTAATATCAAAATATTAGGAGAAACATAATCAATGACCTTATTTCTATTTTATGGTTCTTTATGTTTATTTATTAAACAGCTAGGGATTAAGGTTTATGAATAAAATATTGGGCAGACCTTAAAAATTTTAGGGATTCGATTTATTATTTTGTATATGGAGTGACATTTTACTGCTTAAAACTAATGCGTGTTAACGCGTGAGTCATAAAGGCGATATAATCAGTAATTTATTATTTATGGTTAAATAGTGTTATATTTTTTTATGATGTAGTTATTATTAGTTTCACAATAAATTAATTGAAGCTGGTCAAGGAAGACTTTTCAGATGTGATTCTTATAAGAATTACGATGGTTCTTGTATTAAAATGTTATCTCAATTAGGATAGTTTTATGTTTAGATTGTTTATATTATAATTAATTTTGTTTCCGTGTATATTTCTCCGTATTTATAATGAAGATAAGTAACATAATAATTGTTAATCTTTTTACAGAAATTAAAAAAAGTGTTTTTATCCTAAAAATATTTTTTTCGAAATATTTCTTTTTCTTTTTTTTTCAACTTTTAAGTTTTAAGACAAAATTTGCACCAAAGGAGAATCTAAAATTTATATTGTAATATTGTTTTGATATTTTTATGTTTCACGCTAAATTTTTCTCAACTCAGCATTATTTCACAAGTTAAATATATTTTACCAAGAGAGTTGATAGCGATAATTGTTGCAAAATCTCATTTAAATTATTTAAGAAAGAAATTTAATTTTTCGTCTGGTTTTTCTGATCTATGTTAGGGTGAACAATTTTGATTCAGAGGAGTTAAAATATATAACTTGCGTCTCTGGTGACCAATAGGGCTGCATTGTTGTCGACACTGTTTCAAAGACGAAGAGACTCGATGGCGTTTGGGATATTCAGCCTCTTCCCTCGTGAGTCGGACTACTACTACTACTACTACACCACACCACAACAGTGCGCCTAGAGATGAGTTGCTCCTTTACAATTTGGGAATGATGTGGGTGAGAAGAAGTCTAATTAGGCTCTGTGACGCTCTACGGTCATATGAGACCGGGACCTACGGTTTAAAGTGGATTCCGAATAACTACAGACATCCATGGCACCGCCGGGATTCGAACTCGAAGCCTGTGGTACCGAGCGCCACAGCGCTAGACACTCGGCCTACCTGGTGGGAGTTTTCTGGGTTTTCTCCCATACAATACGCAAATGCAGAACATCTCCCCCTAAAATTCCTACAGGAAGGCACTGCCTTTCTGCTTTTTTAGCAACTCGGACTCAAGTCAGACTTCTACCTACGGGTGCTCCATTACAACAGAAGCTGCCCCTTTTCCTTCATGAGTAGACTATTCATGGGATATCCGTCCTACACTGATAACAATGGATTAGTGGAAACAACAACCATTATATATGTTATAAACGAGACATTTTTACATAATTGCATTTTAAAATGAGCATTTTTAGTATTCTTTTAATAATAAAGTTTATTTTCTTTTTTTAAATTCTTCTTTGATTTTAATCACATGCCAAAAGTCTGTTTTATCATAACCCATTTAATACAGTACAGCATACAGTTTACTACTATGCACACAGTTAAACAGACATGAAATTTCAAAAGAAAAGTTCAAAGAGGCGTTTTAAACTGCAGTTCTTTTTTTTTTCTTGAAAGGGTGCACTTGAGAAACTGTGAATAACGAGCGTTGAGGAAATCCACTCGTTAAAAGTGCATTAACACTTAGAAAAAGAAAACAGTGCTAAAATTTAAGATGAATGGTTAGGTTTAACGAACCTAACGTGTTTTCCTAGCGAGCTTTCATTGCTTTGGCAATAAAAAATTTTTAACTTTTATTTCTACAACACAGTGGTTTTTTTTTTATTACTGAAATCCTTCACCAATATTGCTCTCTCGGAGTCAGCCAATGTCATTTTTGCACATCTTTTTTCTAAAAAAAGAATTTCAACACGATATTTATTACCGCCCTACACAAACGAAGTTCATGCCCACGCAGTCATTATAATAACACACTATCAACATCCTTACAAAGTAAGAAAAAGAAAGAAAAATCAGTTCAAACTTTAGTTAGAAGTTTTTAAAACACTTTTTTATTCTGTCATAAATGTGAAGATAAACATTTTTAAGAGGATTAAAAAAATAAATAACCACAACACCCCAAAAAAAAACTAAATAAAACATATATAAGATCACGTGTCTGCAAATTCACGTGACCTTTCAGGTCGAGGCCGATCTTTATCGGATCGGGACAACTCAACTCAACCCAACCTTTATTTTTTTCCCTTCCTCCTTCACTGTAACCGTCAAAACAAACAAGCATCGCCGATTTCATTAACAAGCCAACTTGCTACTTCATCTATTAATGCCATCCTACCTACGCCTTTTTTTTAAACTGAAAAATCTTGTTAACTCGAACTAACTTGTTTTTCACGATTACTATTTGGAACTAACACTCCTTTCAGGCCAACCAGGCACTTTATAAATGATGTTCCCATGCATTTAGCTTTCTTGCCATACTATAGAACTTCTTCACAATCATTTCAATGGAATGTTACTGGTTTGAGGTAAAACAATCAGTCTTCTTCGCCTACAAAAAAACCTATTGCAGATTGGTCATGTGGCACATTTTTCTACCAAAACCCTTTTTCCCCTTTCAAGCTGCTCCATTTAGTGGATGAGTAGTGACCATTTACTTTGAAGTCAAAAGAGAATAAAGGATTAAATGATGGATTTGCCAGGAAGCAGGTAACTCATAAATTGTTTGGAGATCAGTAGGTAAATGGATAAAAGTGTTCTTTGGGCCGAGAGATTTCAATGGAAGCATTTAGTAAAGGAGGGTTATTACAGTAGAAGATTTGGAAGGTGTTCTATTCTTCAGGCAGATTATTCTGATTTTCTAATGATGAAAAAAAGGAGTTTAATCGCGCTATTTAGCTATTATAAAAAGAAGACACGACTTAAATCTTCTGGTAAGAAGAGCTAAATGATTTCAATAGGGGAGAAAAATATTTGTATAATGAAGAAAGGGAAAAGAAAGAATCTTTGAAATGAGCAAAGTAAACGTTCCATTGTTCTTTGATAATATAGAAATAACTTAAATCCCTTCGGAATCTGAATTACTGTTATTTTTTTGTATTTGAAAGATATTAATTTTTGAATTAAGAAAAATAATTTTAAAAGTATCTTATTGTTTTGATTTCCATATGATTAATTTTATCGATTACATATTTGTGATGAATCTAATAACTAAAACGTTTGCAGTAATGTAAATGTTATGCATATGGTGACTATTCTTATACATGCTTTTATTTATAACATATGCTATTGCTCTGAATAAACTAGATTTTTTTTATCTAGTCCAAAAAAAAAAAAAAAAAAAAAAATTGCATGAAATCATTTTTTAGCTACATAAAAATGGGGATTCTATAATAAAACATTGTTTTTTTAGGAATATTAATATTTATACAAATATTAATTTTTAACTACTCATGTACTGGTATTGCAGGATAATAGAGAGTTTTTGCATACCGTATGTTAGTTACCGTAGGACGTCCGTTAGCTTTTTCTCCCTAGCGCGCATGCTCATAAGGAAACTGCGCATTCGCGCTAGGGAGAAAAAGCTAACGGACGGTATGCAAAAACTCTCTATTAACATAAATATTATCCGGCAATAACATTCTATCAATATTTTTAATTGTTCATATTTCATAGTTAACAGTATGAATGAATATAGTGTAGTGGTATGGGTACTGCCACTGGCTCGCACCACGCTGGGTAGCCAGATTGCAGTGTAGGTATGGATATGGAAATGAGTGTGGTTAAGTTGAGATACTTGAGGCACAGGTTGGAGAATTCACAGCTTTATTTGCACACGCACAGACACCACATACATACAATTAGAGACATACAATATTTAACCCATTATAGACAGGTAATTACAGATAGGACTCCACTTCTAAGCCGAAAACTCGAAACTCGGATACGCTCAGGATGGGCGAAATATACTTCCTCTCCGAGTGACAGCCAACTGATTAGCCGCCATGCTCTAAACATATTTCATCTCTGCTGAACGCCACAGGGTTCGCTCTTGTCAGTATGTAGGAGGAAGCACGGTTATACTTTGAGATATGAAGTTTATGAATCCATACATCCTTTTATCTAGATTTTTTCTGAATAATGATTTCAATTTTCATCCATATTTTTTCACAGATAAATTTATCAATGTATATGTATTTTGGAATTGACAATTGAAAACGTAAACTATATTTTGAAATTTCATTTCATTTTAATTGCTACGCAGTTCTTAATTTAAATTATCTAACTATAAATAATTACATTATTAATTTTGAAACGTTATTTATTTATCGCTTATTTTTGTATGTTGATAATATCTATTTATTCTATCGATTCTATTCGATATCTATTTTATCTGTGTATTCCATTAATGTTGCAACAAGAGAAATTAATGATTAATTAATAAAACAATGGAGAAAAACATTATCTAAAGCTCACTCCGATGAATGAGCTAACTGCATGCTTCAAAAAAGAAACGAGGAAATCGCCTTTTTGAATTCGTCTATTTACACTACTAGGTCTATTATTATCACTAAAAGAAACCAATCGAATACTAACACACTAATATTAATTAGAGCTATTAACTTAGCGTGTAAAGAAGTTATCAATTCATAACTGTACCTGAAATAGCACGTGAAGTTCCAAATTGCTTCCTAATTTTGGAAAGATGTATACTTAAGTAAGTATCACGATACGATATGAAAATAATTAAGTTTTTAAGGCATTCTTTTCTTCTTCTTCTTGAGTACTAAAGCCTGTTACAAGCCAAGGCTGTTTATCCACCATCATACTCAATCCAGCTCAATAGTTCTCCATAGTTTAACTCCAATTAACTTTAGACGCTTTTCAACATCATCCTTCCGTCGGTTAATTCCAATTAACTTTAGATCCTTTTCGACCTCATCCCTCCATCTTTATTCTACAATTCTCGAAAAAGATATATTTTTGGTTGAACATGCACAGTCATTATCTAAACACATGACGCAGCCATTTAACACCAGATGACTTTACAGTTCTCACACTATCAGTGTCACTTTATTTTCTATATATTGCATAATTGTAGAGTATCATCCACGTTTTATTTTGTAGTATTGGACTAAACATCTTTATTATTTTTCTTTCAAATATTGATTGTAGATCTTCTGCTTTGTTAAGTGTCTAACAGTCACTTACCGTAAAGGGCGACAATAGGTCTTATTAAAATTTTGTACGAGCTTAATTTGGTTTTTATGCTGAAAATTTTCAATTAAATTGGTTTTGGGAGTCTGATGGCCGAGTGACTAGCGCTCTGGCGCTTGGTGCCACAGATTTTTCGGGTTCGAGTCCGGCGGTGCCATGGAATTCTATGATGTTCGGAATCCACTTTCAACCGTAGGTCCCGGTCTAATATGACTGTCGGGTGTAAGCCTAACAATAGTATCCGTAAAAAAGAAAGCATCACCTGTCTCGAAATCTGCCAGAAAGCAGATGGCCTTGGCCCATCAAAGGGCTGTTGTGCCAATGAAGAAGTCGGTTTTTAAGACAGTACAAAATAATTAATTTATTTACAAAAATAAATAAATAAAACAAGTTCAAGTTCGTTGACTCGGTGTCAGAAAATGTTTTAAATTAATTATTTAAATATTTAGTACAATGAGCATAACCAGGCTTTAAATCACAATGAGTAGACATAAACAAGCCTTTACATCAATCATAATGTTAACCGAGTGAACCCTAAAAAAATGAATACGAAATTTGAATATCCATTGACAGTGAAAAATTATTACAGCAGCATGTAAAAAAATATATACACATAACAGCTAAATAAACTCTGAACTTCACTGCGTCACATGCCATTTATTTCTAAATGAATAACAATGCAGGAAAGAAAAGAAAAAAGAAGTCAAATCCAAATTTCGTCTGTTACCTGAGGAAATTCATCCGCGACCTCATTACCTCCTTCCGGAAGGAATTCATTCCCAAAAAAGAATTCCATAACCAAAAAACAATTTAATGGGACAAAACGAAATATCTCGATAACGTTTTGTTGACAGACATCCCGATCGCTAAAGCAGATCTTCCCTTCTTTTTGTCCAACACTTTTCCTTTTCGAGTGTAGCCTTGGCAAGGGTTTTGGCATTCCACCCACAACACTTGGCGCCAAGCTGCTGCAGACAGGTTGACTGCTTTTTACGGAAGTATTGAGTTACGAGCCAGTAGGTCATCGAAGACCCTTCCAGGGACCTCACCTGCGTTGCGACACGCCGAAAACATTTTTAGTGCCTTGCTCTTTTATCAAACAATAATGCGGAACGACCCTATGTCGCCAAAACTTGTAATTGGCGTGCGTTTACTGAAAAATCCGCCCCTCAAGAACTACGGGGAATGGGCAATTAATTTTAGTGCCCTTGCTTCTTTATAGATGTTTTTCTATGCCGAAGAAGACGACCCCCTACTGTTAAAGTGTTCTAGAAATCTCAGAATGTCTAACATGGACATAACAAATGCCTATAATATTTTAAAGTATCTTGTACGTTGTTATGATTACCTTTTGAAATCGCCCGCTTTTGGTTATAACATGCTTCTTGTACCTGACAAAAATAACCAAATATAAAAGTTATTACTTAAAATATACTCAATTCTAATATTGCAACGTGCTATTTTTGTCAAAAGCACTAAATTAATGTTTTTCATCCATAACAATTTTGAAGTTCATGAGGCCTAAATCGTTTATCAATAAAAAATGAACTTGTTAAATTTCAATATCCTATTTTCGTACCTTCAGCAAAAGTTGGGTTAATCGTTTTGACCTAGGGTCAGCGTTGATAATTTTTTAGTTTTATTTTGACACATGTTTTACTTTTGCTATTTGATTACCTTGTGCTAAGTAAGTGTTTGTATTTATTTGCTTTATGTACGCTTTTTGAAGGAATGTAGGTTATATAATTACATTCAACTGTCAAATGATTATATGGAACTATTACATAATGTCTGAAATTGTAATAAGCATTCATTTTAACTTCATATAATTCATGCCCCTTTCTTAACAGCTAGGAGTGTAATGGATGAATCATTTTAGTGGTCCTTGTTATTTATTATTTTTTTTTTACATTTTAGAGAATACAATAATTTTATGCTTAAGTGTTCTAGAAATGGTTGCTCAAAATGCTCAAATCATATTGTAACATCTTGAAGGTTCTTTGAAATAATCGTTTTGTATTCTCGAAATGGTTGCTCAAAATGTTCAAATCGTATTGAAATATCTTGAAGATACTTTAAAAAATCATTTTGTAGTGGAACAAATTTTCTTCTCTTAAAAAAATGATTATAATTATTTAGAAATTTTCAATTATTATTTTGCGATATGTTAATTTTATAAAATCCATTCAATGTATATATTTCGTAAATCTTCTGGAGATACTTGGCCCTATGCTACTAACAGCTCAGCGAAAAATTATAGTATAATCTTTCATACTTACTATTTAGTTAGGGGATGTAATTTGTTTAAATAATATATAAAGTATCAGTTACATAATCAATAATCAGTTTAGGCATCTCGCTCGAACTGGTTTAATAAAAATTCATTTTAGCATGCAATTTAAGTTTTCTATGTAACGAATTTTATCACTTGTGTGCTTGAAATTTTTATTATACATCCATATTTTGCAGTTGATTATCGGGTGTATAATATGCTCGTTTATCAAATAGCAGTGTGGAACAATTTGATGCCGCCAAAAATAACAAATGCCATGTATTATCGTTCAGAGGGGAAACCGCTTTGAAGAATCAAAAGTGAACTGGCAATTAATTTTATTGGTTTCGTCTTCAAAGATGATCCCTACTGTTAAATGGTCTCGAAATCTTTGCTCAGAATGTTCAGCTCGGTCATAAAAAAGCTACCTACTGTTTGGACATAATAAAGGCCTATTATGTTTAAAAATATTTTCTGCGTTTCACAAATAGTGACTATGTTTGAAGATCATCATTCAACAAACGACTCAAAACGGTGTGCTCGGAGTGGTCCTTTGAGTTTAGGGAATAGTCAGAAGTCGAAAGGTGTGAATACAGTGGTTGTGGAACGTTATGGGTTTAATTTTTGATCGAAAAAGTCGCGAAGAATCAAAGCAGTGTGAGCTGGCGCATTCAGTGTTTTCGGTACCCATCGAGATTGGACGCGTTTGAGGCCCAAAATGGAATGGACCGGACCGATCCTTTTTAAATTCCAACATCATCAGAAAGGTCTCTAATTGTAAATCGTCGGTTTGTAAGCACCAAAGCTTCCATTTTTTGGACGTGAGTTTCGTCGGTTGATGTTAATGGTCGACCAGAAGGAACCCCCCAAAAAAAAAAAAAACTGCCAGACCAAAAAAATTCCATATGCCCCGGGAATTTTAAATTGAAAATAGGTCTTAATTTTTGACACAGTAGTATGTTCTATACGTTCCCTTTATCTACCAAAAACAATCAAAAACCAAAATGACTATTATCATTAAAAAAAGCAAAATTCTAATTTTAGAACATGCTATTTTTGTCCAAAATAAAAAAAATGAATGTTTTCCATAAACCAAAATTTTCAAGATTCTGGTGACCCTTTGTCATTTATCAGCCTTATGATAAAAGCACGAAAATAATAACAGATCCTCCATTAGATAATATTAATCGCTTGTGAATTTCAATAAATTATTTATTTTTTTGACCTTTCAGCTTCTTTAGTGAATGAATTTGGACTTTGACCGATTTAGACCATTTTGGTTCTTTGATTTTAACACACATTTAATATTATCTAATGGATGATCTGTTGTTATTTTCGTGCTTTTATCATAAATCAGATTTTTAGAAGATTATCTGATTATGATTACTATATAATGATTACTAAATCTAACAGGTGATCTCTGCAATATTTTAAAATTTAATATATATATATATATATATACTAGCAGACCCGGCCACGTTTTGCTGTAGCTTTCTTGTATTTTGTTCAATTATTAGATACTATAATTGGTATTGTTAAGGAAGTGATTGGTAAAGATTGATGTAAAGTTCAAATAAAGCTTCAACGAATAGAAAATGTTTAATTTTTATTAATTTAATGAATGAGGTAGATAATGTAGATTTTTAACACTGTTTTATAATTATTTTATCAAATTTAATTTTTAATAATCATTACTTTCATTTATCTAAGAACTAAGCGATGAACACTATTTCTTGTTAATCTGTCTTTCGTCAAAATAAATAAATTCGTTAAATAATTTAATAAGTTGGTTATGATTCTCTAAAAGATTATCCAACAATTCTACAATAGCTCTTTTACTTGCTTGTTCGATAAAATTATACTGACATCGAGATGTCACACGTTCTTCAGAACTGCCCATAAAATAAATGTGAAGAAATTTTGCCTCTTCGTTAGGTATTGGCATCAACGACCCGATCTTATGGTACACCTGACCTTGTATTTTGAATGTACATTCAAAATTACGTCCATCGGATGAGAAACCGCAAATATTAGTTGCGCCAAATGATATCAATGGCGCCAAATGACAAAATATGAAAATCGTCGATTTTGCATTTAAATAAAAAAAAAAAAAATGTGAATAAAAACTATCCTATCTCTCAAGTTGGAACAAAACACACATTGAAAAAAAAAAAAAAAAGAAGTTAAAATCGGATTGTTAGTTTCGGAGTTCATCCCGAACAAACATCGTGACACCGGAATTATACATAATAGATATATATATGCTTTGCTTAATTTGGATAGTTCTTATATAAAAATAAAAGTTGGTGGAACATTGTATTTTATTTTATAATCTTGTATTAACGTATTTCAGCGGTTTCAATATCTTTTATTAATGTATTTGCTGTTTGCTACTGTATAAAGTTGTTTAAGTACTTACTAAATAAAAGTGGGGGCTTGATGACCGAGTGGTTAGTGGTCTGGCTCTCGTTACCACAGTTTTCTGGTTCGAGTCCCGGTGGTGCCATGGATGTTTATAGTGATTCGGAATCCCTTTAAACCGTAATTCCCGGTTTAATATCATCGTAGAGCGCTGTTGGTATAGTGTTACTCGCATCCGTAGCATATCTTCAAGCTACACGTGACCCCTGGGTAGTGCTAAATGAGTAACAGTGGTGCAGCCCTTTGCTTATGGCATAAAGATTAACTGTCTCTGTATTGCCAGCTGCATTTAGGGCATCAACTAAATAAAAATTGAATTTGTAACTTGGGAACGAATTATGTCTACGATTTAAAAATTATTATTATAAATACATTTCTCAAAAAACTATTTGGCTGATTTGCATTGAAGAATAATAAAAGGAGTTATGTTAAACAAATAAAATTAGGTTAAGTAAATAAATAATAATTTAAGTTAAATAAATAAAATTTGAAAATATACTTTTCAAATTAGTTTTAAGTAATTTCTTTATAATTATATTTTTTACAAAATTATAATTATAATGAATTATTATAACAAAATAATAATTCTTAATAATTATATATTTTTAAAAAGATTTAGTATTTGGTTATGATTTACTACAAATAACAGCAATGATTCAAAAACCGTTATTCGTAGCTTAAAAAACCAGATTGGGCAAGTCATTTGCCCTACATTTTTCTCTTGAATTCAGTAAATATATTTACTATATTTTTTCATTCTATACATTAAAAATAATATGTAATAAATTAAATAAATAAAATTTGTAGAATATACTTTTCAAATGAGTTTAAGTAATTCCTTAACCTAATTTTTTAGAAATATAATTATAAAAGTCCATAATTGTACGAGAAATTATTAAATTATAATAGAAATATAGAAAACAGAATTGGGATAATGTGTTCCATGAGTATTAAATGAACAATCCATTAGTAGTGGATGATAATTAATGCTTACTTATAGAATTTTCATTTTCAGGGAGAAACTGATCCACATTTGCATATCGAGTGGGATAAAACTTGGAAAATCAACCAGGCAGCCTAACTGCCCATGTGAGACACTTAAATACTGCTGTCATAATTATCACCTTATTTTTTAAAGATAGTGACTGTAACGTAGTTGTAATCTTGTGACTCCAAATTTGAATTTGTGATTTCCTGAATCTAAATCTGGGATCTCCTGAATCTGGATCTGTTATCTTTTGAATCTAAATCTGGGATCTCTCTGGATCTAAGTGTCACAGTTGTCGGGTTCGAGTTCCGGCGATGCCATGTGTGTTCGCAGTGGTTCGGAATCCACTTTAAACCGCAGGATCTGGTTTAATATGACTGTAGAGAGTTGGGCGTAGGGCTGATAACTCTACCCTGTAAGTAAAGAAAATATCTCCTGTCTCGAAATCTGCCAGTAGGCGGACGACCTTGGCAGAATGGGACTGTTGCGCCAACGAAGAAAAAAAAAATTTTGATCTTCTGTATCTAAATCTGCGGTTTCCTATACGCGCTATTACCTGTCTATGAATTGGATTTTTATTTTTAAAGAAATAAATTTAACTGCTTTTCCTACAGTTAATTAAATATTACATGTACCACATTCATTGTTATAAATGAATTTATATAATAAATTTTTATTTTAATTTAATAATTTATAACGCAATAATTTATTTATTTTATATTTTTTATTTATTCTTTATAATGAAGTTTTCTTTTAATTAGAATAAATATTAGAAATTTTTCATAATAAATGACCCGTTGACCTTAATTTGAAATAGATAAATAATAATTAATTATAGTAAGCGTCTACTTATAAGCATTTAATTAAATAGGAACTTTAACAAAGTAGGTTTATTCACACGTGAACTTTACATGACGTTTGATCCTTCACATAAAGTACGTCGTTAAACGGATGCAAATTTAGTTTAGCATTCGTTCAGCATTTCAAATGGGTAGACGAAGAGTAAATGAAGAATTCTGAAATGATTTGTATATGAAGAATTCTATTATTTTTGATATACATTTTTAAGATAAGGATGTATTGTGTTTATAATTTATATAATGGTCGTCAAATTAATTGAAAAAGGACAAAATAAAGTTTGACTTAATTATTTTGAAACCTGAATTATTTTAAATATATATTTTATTATGAAAAGTAAAAAAATATTAATTTAAATGTATTAAATAAAGTATCTATTTGTGGAAATTAGATGAAAAAAAAATAATAATCAAAAATGAAATAAATTTTGTAATATTTTCGAGAATTTTATTTTTCAAATTTCTTTCAAAAATATATTAAGACCGTTAATTTTTTTTTTTACAAAAGTTTATTAAAAATTATATGAAGCATGATGAAAATTGACAAATTAATTAAATAGATATCACCGTTTCTGAGACAAAATTTGTATTGAAAAGATAAATTAGTTTACGACGAGATTATTTCTAATGTTTTTAAAAATAAATGGTTTGATTTTTAATATTTTCATAGCAACACTTTCTTTTTATAATTATCACAAATTAGGCCTTAATTTGATTCAAACATTAACAGGCCTTTTTTCAACTTATAAGTAATAATATAATATAATTTATAATAAAATATAATTATTCGTATAATATATATATGTTTATATAGATATATAACGTATAATTTATGTAAAATGTTTTAAGTTTTTTTTTATTTTTTTTTTATTAGTACAAATACTATTAGCAAAGGCAAGAGTGGTATGAGAAATAGAGAATTCTTTCTTTTTAGACGTTATGTTTTAACTCGTAAAAGTACGGATCAATTCAAATAATATTGACAATTCACAAATTGTCGACGGGAGATTTTTTATTACGATCCCCAACGAATGGAATCTGTCATAAGAATCACATAGCTAGCATATAATCGAAAGAAAACTGAAGTTAAAATCCACTGTCAGCATGTGTTGTGTTAACTGCTTTCTTAAATAAGAAAGCTATTGCGACAAGTTGTGTAAGAGTCTCTCATTCCCTGGTGGGTGTTTTCTAGTTTTTCTTCCGTATGACACATTAAGTGTAGGGTAGTTACTCTTAAAAAGTCCTTTCTGAAACATCATTTCTAACTGTAGCAATTGGTGAATTGCATGTAGTATATATGAAAAGAATCGAATACGAACTACATGAGATATACATAAATAAAATCGAATACGAATTACGTTTGGTATACATAAATAGAATCGAATACTAACTGCATGCGATATACATAAGTAGAATCGAATACTAACTTTATGTGGTATACATTGAGGTATACATAAGTAGAATCGAATACGAACTGCTTGAGATATACATAAGTAGAATCGAATACGAATTGTATATGCCGTAGAACAGAATACGAACATATAGTATATGAAATCTCTGAAGTACAAAAAATATAATAATTTACATCGAATTTACTCGTTTTTTGTAGTGTGACAGTAGATCATACCATTAAAGATAGGAAATCTCGTCCCTTTGCATGTTAGCTGACGCGAAATGCTATCGAGTTACAAGTGGAGCATAAAAATTTTTTTTTCTCTGAGAAGAACCAAAGGTCATGGTATCAGAAAATAATCCCTTGAAAATGACTACAATATTATTAGAAAATTCAGCAAAGAAGCTACTTGACCTTCATTTTAGCAATTCATTTATGTACCGACTTTGGTTCACCCCACTGACTCTTTAAAGCGTAATTGCTGATAAAATATGGTAGCACCACACCTCGAAATTTAGGCGAAACACCTCGTAGTTCATCCGCAATTGCTTTATTTATCAGAGCAGCTGGAAAAAAAATTGCAGAAGACATTTTTTTTTTTATTTAATTGAGTTATCCGTGCTATGGTAGTATGTGTTCAGAATTTCTTTTCGATTAATTTTTGCGAAAGGTTAGAATTACCTCCAATGAAAAAGGGCGATGTAGTATTTCGTAATTTTTTTTTCTGTTTCAAACTTCATCATCTAGGTTTAATTTTCGGATTAAAGAAAGAAAGAAAAAAGATTGTTATAGAAACCGATGATTCAGCTCTGGCATTGAATCTAAAAATATCAATTCTTTGCCATAGAATAATACTGAAATAGGCCACTACAAGCAGATGTTTTTGAAATTGATTTTTTTTTTCTTTTGGAAAATCGATTTTCATTTTTTCTTTATTTTTTAGTAGTAGCACGATTTAATTAGTAAGGAAACTAATGCTACTTTTATAAATAAATAAAAAAATTACAGGGAAATTGTTGAAAAAATGTATGCTTTTTAAAAAATACATTTGACGGGATGTACATAAAAGCAATCGAACAGAAATAAGAGATACAATTACAGATATACCAGAATAAACTTAGATGAATTATTAAAAACAACATAAAACCTGAAGAAATTCTTTTTAAGTTAAATAGTACCAAAAAAAAAAAAAAAAAAAAAAAACTTTTTAAGCGAAATAAATCTCTTCTTCTTTGGTTCAACAGCCCATGGTGGTCCAAGACCGTCTGTCTACTGGCAGATTTCGAGACAGGAGATGTTTTCTTTTTACGAAGAGAGATGTCAGCCCTACGACCTGCAGTTATATTAGACCGGGATGTAATGTTAAAATGGATTCCAAACCACTATAAACTTCCATGGCACCGCCGAGACTCGATCTCGTAACATCGAGCTCCAGAACGCTAATCACTCGACTCTCAGGCCCCTAAATAAATCTCTAGCTTTATTTAATAATAATGTACATAAGATAATTAATTTTCTAATGCACAACATTAATAAATGATTAACTATTTGAAGATATTTATATTAAAGGAAGTGTATATCCTTTTTTTTACCTGAATTATATTCCTTAAATTCGAATTTAGTTATTCAAATTAGTTTACCAAATTTTTTAACGAGTTTTGTAAATACGCATACATAGTCTTAAAAAAACACCTTTAAATATAGTCATCATATTTAAAAATGTTTAATTTAAAAAAAGCGTATATAATTAAAACAAACTTTGCATAGATTTGCCAAATTAATGTTTTGTAAAACTTTTTTTCCCATATAATTTCATTCTAGATAATTCAACAGTATTCGAATTGCCAAGTTGCAGAATTTCCTTACACTTTATAATATATTGTATTATAAAAAAAAGTTATTTATTATAAATATTAATGTTCTTGTCAAAAAGCAATTAGATTAGAAAAACATTTTATAATGTAATAACTTAAGTGTGTAATTTACAAAAAAAAAAAAAAAAAAAAAAAAAAAAAAATGTTGTAATGAATTGAAAATATATAATTAAAAGCTTTTCACTTTCCAATTTATAATTGTTTAAATCTTTTTAATGAATTAAAAAATAATCTTTCTTTTCCTTCTAACTTAAAATTAACTTTCATTTTTATTTATTATAATTAGTTTTTTATTCTTTAATGCATTTATTTATTTTTCATTTCAGCTGTAACAGTTCGTTATTTAACCCGGAGATACATTGGAGAATACAGTTCCAGTACAGGTAAGCTGTTCAAATTCTTTGATGTTTTTAATATTTGATTCAGTATAAATAACCAAGTGAATAATGTTTTGTTTATTATAAAGTGGGATCTTGACTCATTAATTCAATCATAAAATTTATTACAAGTATTTATTTTGTTGGTTTTTTTTATAAATTTTCTTTTGATTAAAAAATGCGTCATTTTGAGCAATGAATTTTTTATTTTAAGTAAAAAATAATTTCTTAAATAAAATGTTTTGAATCATTAACAAAATAAAATTTTTTTTTATCCAACTTTATTCTCCATCGAGGAGACTTTGTTTATGTAACTCACAAATTTTATTAACATTGCGTATTTATAAATAAATAATTGAAAATTTATAAACAAACATGAAACTCGTAAAGATTGTTCTTCTAGTGGCTTTTTTCCGTTATATATTGGCGGATTCGAGTATGTATTCTATGACCATAGAACAGACAATGGAGGGAGGACATTACTTTATGGAAAGATTTTCATAGGTGGAAACATCTTATTTTTGCGAATTGTGGGGGAAAATTCGAGACATTTTAAATAGGCATCCTGAAAGTCGATACGAAACGTTTATAAACACTGTCATAGATCTTTGCAGTTCTTAAAAGAAGTAATTGCAAGGTCTCTGACAAGAAGAATCGAACCTTAATTCTATTGCATGCGGGTTGTTCACGTTACACTGGAACATAAGTTAGGTGTGGCTCTAGGGTATTCCAGTCCCAATCTTGATAGGACAGTAGTTTTCGTAAAAATAACCTTCTGTAGTAAGGTTCAATGGTTTACCGTGTTGAATTATTTATTGCCCCTTGGCGATATCCAAATTTGATACTTCCAGTGCGTCCACTTCGTGGATATCTAGAATTAGAAAAAAATTAATATAAAAAAAAAGTCGGGGTTGATATTTTTGTACCGACTCCTGACTCCGAAATCATCAAAAATGTTCGACTCCCAACCTTCGATCCAAATCATGTTATATTAAGGAAATGTCGAGACATGGATGCTGTTTTGGAGGTATGGAATATACCTTTGTGTCGAGTGAAAGCGTACATGCGGCGAGAAAAATTAATACAACACAGGTTAAAGTATTTAATGCATTTTCCTTTCACATTCATCACTTGGCATGTCTATCATACTGGGCTCTTCTTCATTGGCGCAACAGCCCCTTGGTGGACCATGGACGTCTGCCTACTGGTGGATTTCGAAACATGAGATGCTTTTTTTATTTTTGTGGTTGTCAGTTCTACGCCTAACGCTCTACAGCTATATTAGACCAAGACCTACGATTTAAAGTGGATTCTGAACTACTACAAACACTCATGACACCGGCGGGACTTTAAACCTGTGGCATGAAGCGCCAGAACCATAGGCACCGCCATACTTGGTTCATTTGCTGTTAATGTTGTTGACAAACATGAATTCCATCACTTGATAATGAAGGCATTCATGTCACCATATATGATATTTTGTCTGAGTGAGTGGGGGAAGCACTGGGCATAGTTGTATGTGGCATTTATTTATCTTGATGGAAAGGAGTACTTCAAATTTTAAGTGAGCTCGCCGAGTCTAAGCGAGAAACATCAGGCATATTAGGATGCTTCATTCGATTTTATCCTTTTTATATTACGTATAGATTGAAACATTTTGAAAGTTTTGTGCCAGACTCGTGGCTCTGTGGATAATGTGAGCCGTTGGTGAGCATTAGGGCTGAGATTCAATCCGCTGACGGCATTGTTCTAGACACTAATTAAAAAATGCGGTGACACGATGGCGTTTCTGATGTTTGGCATTTTGACTTATTAGTCAGACTGCCTGGTGGGAATTTTCCGGATTATCTCTCATGCGATACTTTTCTCTCAGATGCTGGGCAATTCCCCCTAAAAGACCTCCCGGAGGCATTGCCCTCCTTCTTCAACGACTCGGAACCAAGTCAAACTTCTACCTATGGGTGCTCCTTCACAAAAAAAGCTGTCCTCCATCCATGTGTAGACTACTCACGTGGTGTCCGTCCCACGCAATCAGACTGAGGATTAGTCATAATAACAACATTTATTATTAAAAAATAACTCGATATTTTCAACCCTTTGTAAATTGCGTATCCCGTAAAAAGTTAGCGTCACGAAAAAAAGGCAGACGTTTACCTATGGATGTTCCATCACATCAGAAGCTGCCCTTTTCCTTTCTTCCATGAGTAAATTACTCATGGTATGTCCGTCTCGCGCTGGATACTGAGGACTAGTCACAACAGCAACAATAAACAAGTATTAAATGTTTAGATTTCATTTATATTGTTATTCACGAAACTGAAAGTGAGAAAAAACAAATCATTCTTCAAATCTCACGTTCGTACAAACTGGAACGGAATCTTTCACAGTACTGAAGATTGTGCAACAATACATATTTTTGTAGCTTTAGACTGCTGCGATTGCACGAACAATGAGTATTTATAACGCACTTTTTTTGAACACTCCATCGAACGTGATGTCGCTTATCTATCTGTATTGTTTATATTTTTCGATTAGTTTAACATTTCGTGATATTCAAAAATGTATGCGTGATGCCCTAGTTTCGAAAACTGTAATGTGTTTTTGGTAGAAAATAATAATCACAATAATAATAACAAAAAAACTATAAAAAACAAAACACAACAACAATAATAATATTTTAAAGTACAAGAAGGAAACTTAAAAATTTTTTATAGCAGAAAGGCACAACACTGAGTAACCCCAGCAAGATATTCAAAGATTACACTCCAATCATTTCTTATACACTCAAGAGCCAAAACATTATGACCACCCTTAGATTTTGCAATGAACTCGCCTGGATGACGTGGAAGGCCCGTGATCAGGTGGAAGTGGTACTTAACTGCTGCTGGAGAGTCTGAAGAATCATTCTTTCACTTACTTCTGTGTGGGATGGGAACACACGCAGAAGTAAGTGAAAGGTGGCCATAATGTTTTGGCTCTTGAGTGCACAATTAAGTGCCCGCCTACAGGGGCGGAAAACCAAAAAATGACTTTTGTATCAGGGCAAATTGCATTTTTGTAGCAGCTTTCAGTAGTTTCGTAGAAGTTCAATTTACATTTTGTAGTAGATTTCTTTCTCCCTCAGTGGTTTCGTGGCAGTATATTTCTACATTTACAGTTCTTCTTCAGATTTCAAAGCATATATAATTAATTTTATAATTTTTTGTATGTTATTCGAAATTCAATACGAAACTAATTTATTGATGTATTTATAAGAAAGAAAATTAGAATTAGAATCGACTGTTAAAAATTATTTTTTATTTAATGCCTAGATAATAAAATAATTTTTTATTAAATATATATTAATAAACACATCCATTACTGAATTCGACACATTTCAGTAATGGATGTAATTATTATTATTTTAGTATTTTTTAACAGCTAACAATTTTTCTTTATCCTTCTTGCAGCTTCGAATATTTTGGAAATCTTAGCAACGGATATTTTTAATGGAAATTATTGTCCCAATTTTTAATGGATTTCATATAAAAATATGATAATTAAATAATTTAATAGAAAAAATATATTAAATTTTTCCTCTGAATTTTATTTTGGCATGCTATTTTTACATTAAATATGTTATTTTAATTAAAATATGAAATTTTAAATAAATGGTAGTAAGAAATTAAAGATTCATTTAAAATTTAAAAATATCAAAAGATATACAAGTTTTGATTGAGTAAGAAACAAAAATGTTTATTTGTTTACAATAAGTTATTTTTATTCGTATAAGAAAAATGGTGTTTTTTAGTTTTAAAATTAAATCTAAAATTATATCCAATTTTAGAAGAAAAACAAAATGTAGCACTTCTTATAAGAGTAGGTCACTGATGATCTCTTGAAAAAAGAAAGATACCAATTATTTTGTGAAAGTTTTGTTTCTCTTTCTCTACTTCAATACTATTTATTTTGCAATTAATTGTACATCTGATATATTCATTTGAAATTAATTTAGAATCAGTAAAAAATTACTTAATTTAAAATTAATTTAAACGGTAAAAAATATAAAGCTCTAGTGTGACATTATGTTTCGTTAGCGGAAAAAAAAAAATAAACACGATGGATACGAATCCTCTATAATTCGTGGGGACCTGATGGCTGAGTGGCTAGCGCTCTGGCGCTCGGTACCACAAGTTTCGGGTTCGAGTCCCGGCGGTGCCATGGATGTTTGTAGTGGTTCGGAATCCATTTTAAACTGGTCTGTTAGCCTAACGTCTGCACAAGATGACCGTAGAGCGACAAACCAAACCAATCTATAATTCGTGTTATAATACAAAGGCAAAAGTTTTGTTTTTCTGGAATGCCTAGAGAATAAAATTTCCGTACCTCTATTTACATTATTAAAATATTAAAATTGAAAATTTATTCCAAAAGGAAATCACATTTAAAGAATTCAAAACGAAATAATTAAGGCTGAGTAACTTGCCCGGGAAAAATTTAAAAGACAATCATTTAAAATAATAAACAAAAATTTAAGTTTAGTAAAATATAAAAATTAAATTTAATAATTAAGAGATTAAAAATAAGAAAGAAATTAATTATTTTATATTCTTGTTATAATACAAGAATATAAAAACTTTGTTATTTCTTTTCTTTTATTATTATTTTTTTTAGATTAAAAATTCATTATTTAGTCTCGCATAAAAATAATTGTTCTATTTTATTTTACACTAAAAGTAGCTTTTCGGAATATTTTTCTTATAAAAAAATTTTTGCGCTTGATAAATTTAAAAATAATCTTTAATACTTTTAAAATATTCTTTACACTTATTAAATTTTTAATACCGATTTTTCAATTTAATCTTTAACTTAACTTGCATGTTTTTAAGTAGATTCATTTTTAGTTTTTACTTTAATTGCATTGT
This sequence comes from Caerostris darwini, assembly GCA_021605075.1. NCBI lineage: Eukaryota > Metazoa > Arthropoda > Arachnida > Araneae > Araneidae > Caerostris > Caerostris darwini. Next base: position 149,565 of record BPLQ01004299.1, read on the forward strand.
GTTTATCTTCATAATCCAAACAAATAATCTAACTAAGCAAAAAATTCTTTTAGTATTTAGTTCCTAATTTGTTTCTTTTTGGATCTGAATTTAGTTAAAAATACAGCACTGATATAAGCCATTTGAATTTATTTTCTTCCTTTACAAATGATAGCTGACTTCCTTTACAGATTTAATTTACTTAACCTATTTGAAATGAAACCACAGACAGTAAACGTTAGCTAAATGAAGAAATAAAATATAAGAAAAAAAAAGTGTTTGCTTGTACTATAATGAAGAGTGGAGACATTTAAAAAGATACTCAGATATTCCACGCGATGTCTTCGCGAATGGTGTATCCGTGTCACCATATTCGGTTCTGGAATGACAATGTCTTGTTTGATATTCTAGTCATTTTTGTGTTCATACCGAGTGCATTCACTTCTACTGATTAGAAATCCTGCATTATCATTATCATAACACACAAAAAGAAGATATAAAATAATTACTATCTTCCAAAGTGATATATCATAATCTAAATTTATTAGTTTATCTTTTTAATTTTTGTTCTAAAGTGTTGGAGATGTAACAAATTTAAATAAACTCTTGGTTGGTATCTGTAACACTGACTTTATTTGATAACTCATTTCATTTCTATTTATTTTTTGTAAGAATAATAAAAAGAAGATAAGATTAAAAGAAGATAAGATAATAAGATTAAGATAAAAATAAAGACATTTATTTTCGTAAAGTTCGTTTTGCTGTCATTATTATTAGTTGCCGAAATTCTTATTTACAGATAGACGATGGCATTTTTATTCTATCTCTAGGGCTATTTAAAAAATGCAAGATACTGAATGGTTTTATGAGGTGCCCGAATATATTATATTTGAATCATAATCATTAGTATTAGAATAATCACGAGACGTTGTATCTTATTCAATTGCCGGTTTCTCTGAAGAAGATAAAACAGGCATCTTTATATTATTTAAAAAAAAAGAAAATATCTACTTGTGCCGGGTATTGAAATTGGGCATTAGAATATTCTTAAATAAGTTTTACATGCATGCATTAAAAGAAAATATATTAAATAATATATAATAAATTTATATGAAATATAATTAAATTATATATAATAAATATAAATTTAATAAATAAATAATACATTTACATAAATTAATATATATTAAATTAATGTTAAATTATTAAAACTGCTCATCATTATAATATTTAATTAATTATTATGTATTAAACATGTTTATTATTTATAATAATTTGCATTTAATAACTTAAAGTTTTTATATCTAGCTTAACACTGACATTTTTGTAATTGTTATAATTTCCTAGATTATTTCTGTTTAAATTTTTCATAAATAATTTTCATTTTGCTACGCCACGTTAATTTAGAAAAGAAAAATGTCTTTCTTCTCCTTAATTAGTGCAATAGCCCGATGGTGGGCCAAGGCCGTCTGCCTATTAGCAGATTTCGAGACAGGAGATGTTTTTTCTTTTTACGGGGTAGGGTTGTTATCCTTATGCTCTATAATCATATTAGATTGGGCCTGATGGCCGAATGGCTAGCGGTCTAGGTCTCGATATCACATTTTTCGGGTTCGAATCCGGGCGGTGCCATGGATGTTTGTAGTGGTTCGGAATCCACTTTAAGCCGTAGGTCCAGGTCTCATATGGCCGTAGAGTGTCACGGAGCCCAATCAGACTTCTTCTCAGCCACATCATTCCCAAATTGTAAAAGGGCAACTCAGCTCTAGGCACAGTGGTGTGGTGTGGTGTGGTGTAGTAGTAGTCATATTAGATCGGTACCTACGTTTTAAAGTAGATTCCGAATCATTACAAACAGCCAAAATACAGCAGGGTCTCGAACCCGAAACCTTTGGCATGAAGCTCCAGAGAGCTAGTCATTCGGCCATAAGGCTATACAATTTCTTTAATTATCAATTTTTTAAAGTGAAACCTATAATTTAAAAATCAATGCAACCGAAATGACGCTCTGCATTTTTAAATATTTCACATTAAATAAATAAGTCAGGCTTCTTTCAAAATATACCAATCTAATTGCAACGAATTTGCTCTAATATTCCCATTTTTTCCTTCAAAATATTATTTGCAGAATTTATTTTTATTGTACATTAAAAATTTGTAAACTAAAAGAAATATTATCACTAACGTTCTGAAAGAAATGTTTGTGTAATTGTAATTATATGGTCTCGAGAAAAAATTTCAAAGCAATTCCAGATCTCTTTCTGTTATATATTTATTATTTAAAATTAAATATTTTTCGCATGTACATTTTCGATGCATCTAATATATATGATACCTCTTTAACGTTTTCAATAAATATGTGTTCTTTTTTAATGGCGCAACAGCCCCAGGGTGGGCCATGGCTGTCTGCCTACTGGCAGATTCCGAAACATGACATGTTTACCTTTTTACGGTGAAAGATTGTCAGCCCTACGCCCAACAGTCATATTAAACCGACGCCTGAATGGTCGAGTATCTAGCGTTGTGGCGCTTGGTGCACATGTTTCGGGTTAGAGTCCCGGCTGTGCCATGGATATTTGTAGTGGTTCGGAATCCACTTTAAACCGGAGGTCTCGGTCTCATATGGCAGTATAGCGTCACAGAGCTTAATCAGACTTCTAACCCCCATAATTCCCAAACTGTAAAGGGGCAACTCGGCTCTAGGACATTGATGTGATGTGGTGTAGTAGTATCCATATTAAGCAGGGATCTACGGTTTAAAGTGAATTCCGAAAAACTACCAGCATTCATGGCACAACCGGTGGGACTCGAACCCAAATCCTGTGGCCCCGAGTGCCAAAACAATTACATTTTGCACCCACTAAGTCTCGAACCTGGGACCTTCCGCGTTTTAGGCGAATGTGGTAACCGCTACACCATGGTCACAGCTATCTATGAGTTATTAACATTAGTTTACTTAAATTAATGTATAAAATGAATTATCTGCAGTTATTCCCTTTATTTTCACTGTTTAAGTCATTGATTTTGTAAAAAGTACGATTTCCAGCGATTGCGTGGAAAATTGATAAGCATCCAAATTCGATGGATTCAAACTGAGTGACGAAAAAATATGAGAAAAATATAATTTAAAAAGGTTTTTAATTTGAATAAAAATTATTTTTACTTTTAATAATTTAACTGCATTATAACTATTAAACTTATTATTTATTTATTTTTTTTCAAATCAAATTTGAGCGCGTATGTCTGAGTAGCACCCCCAACAAGTAATAGATTCGTCCAATTCCGCTTTTAAAACGGATGTTTATCTTTCCACACAATCATTGGGAATCGAACTATAAATATATTTCGATTTGTTATTCACTGTGAATATTCAACGAAGAATTTAAAATTAAACCAAGTTAAATTTTCCTAAATAAGTAGTTTTTAGTTCACGTATTTAACAAACAAAAAATGAGATTACGGAATAAAAATAAAGAAATTACGATAGTTCAGACATAGATAATTATTTTTGTGGTGAATTGTATCATTTACAAATATTTAAACATGAAAGGAAAGAAAAAGTTTTGCTAGATATTTTAAGGTGTTGACCCATATTTGTTTGAACGTGGACAAGATTTCCAAATAAGGAACAAAAACGTGAATGAGACTTCCAGATAAATCTTATTTCTCACTACAGTGGTATGTATGGTAAACAACGGAAATACTTTCCAGGTTATCGTCGCTAATCAAACCCGTCGTTATGTATGGCACGATTTTCCTTAACATTAAATTGAAAATCGATTCATTTGTTTTTTGCTCCTACCATATTAAAAATATAGAATGAAAATTTTTTTAAATATCAATATAGGGTTAATAAAATTTATTTATTATGCAATATGATCCAAAAATCGATATACCCATAAATTCACTAATATTTTTTTCTAATGAATGAAAGTACATTGTAAATTGTAAGACGCTTATAGTTAAATTTATGTTCTATAAATAGCATTGCAGTAGATGTTCTTAATGTGAGATGTCCTCTTATTTTGACGCCAATTGGTGTAGCATCTTAATGTTATAGGTTTCTGGTACAACTTTTACATTGCGCGCTAAGAATTTAAGCTACTTGCATTAACATGTTTCAAACGAAAATCCAACTTGACCGGATAATAAGTCTCATTGATTTTTTCCGTGATATTCGAGTAAGTATTCCTTATAATTTTCTGCAATCCTTTCTTCCAATCCACTTTAGTCTAACCGAGGCTGAAGTCTGGGATCCTATACCCCGAAAATGTCGCCAATGTTGCAACCCTCGAGTATATAGTCAATTCTATTACAGTAATTTAATTAGGTTAAATAACTGTAATAGAATTGACTATATACTATATACTCATCATTATAAACAGCATACAAAATGATTAGCAAATGGTTGCAAAATGGTACAGGGTTCTAGACTTTTTCTCCTATCACTTAGGCGCTGTCTTTTACAGCATTAGCAGCCTGTTGGCCGAATGGCTAACACTCTGGCCTTTGGTATCACAGACTTCAGGTTCGAATTCTGACGGTGACATGGGTGTTTGTGAATGGTTCGGAATCCACTTTAAACTCTAGGTCTTGGTCTGTTTAGCCCTCATGTGCACAAGATGACCATAGAGTGAGAAACCAAATAGTATTAACTTCTTAAATTTCTTCACTAAATTTCGAATTTTTATGTATTTTGGTAGGTTTATTTCTCGTTGTGAATTTTTTTTTTTCAAATTCTTTACACAGAGCAGCGGAAAATGAAGTTTTCAGATATTGTTCGATTATGGAATATATTTCTTTTAGCAAGAGGACAGAAATAAAAGACTTTTTTTTTAATACGCCTTTTAACAGAGTTAAAATAAATGCAGCAGCTTGAGTATGTGGTACTATTTGTAGAACAAGAATTTAACTATATGCTTACAAGTATATACTTTCATAGGTTAAAATTTTATCATTAAATTCATTAATATATCGACATTTGAATCACACAGTATTTTCAACAAAAATTCACATAAATGAACTGTTCGTGAAAATGGTTTTTAAATATCAATTTTCCCCAAAAAGACATTTGAGCTCATTCGCTTGGACCACAATAAATATGTTTAGGGATGTTTACTTTTGCCTTTTTTTAAAAATGCTTATGAAAAAATGTCTTGTATTTTTCATTAAATAGATCTGCAATTTTGATAACACCGAAGATTCCATTTCAAGGTAATATTTTGTTCCTTCCACTTTTTCAAAATGTTTCAGTTCATTAGTGTAGGACAATTATGATGAGGGATTTTGTAGGGAGTTGTTAAGCACGATTATTAAGGAGAGGAATGCGAAGAGAGACGAACGACGTCGTAAAAGTGAATTTGAATTTAAAAAATTACAAATAATGCGCAAAAGGTTGAATTACGTGTTGGGAAACTCAAACATTGAGGTTGGGAATAGACTTCCTGATAGAGAGGAAAAACAAAACAAACACAGCTCAATATTTCATAGAATTAAGGAAAATCAGAAAGCGATTAATGAAAATCAGAAAGCGATTAATGAAAATCAGGAAACTCAAAATATTAATACTGCTCAAATCCCTTCTGCAATGTTTTCAGAACGACACATAACAAAAGAGATTAAATTAAATATAAGAAATGTGGTCACACTTGTCAAAACAGGTAGTTCCGTAAGTCTATTACGTGAAGATGTATGCAATGAAATGCCGTATGTTTCTAATAAAGGAGTAGTTTTGGAAAGGTTCGGAAATTCGTGGATTTCCACTAAGGGTTCTGTACAACAAGAAGTTACTATAGATGAAAATAATTTCACTTTGATATTGCATGTAGTGCCAACCGCAGAGTTACAGTTTCAGGCGGTTATAGGAGCTGATATTTTAGGTCAGGCTTCAATGAATTTCGTATATGATAATGTGGAATTTTGTAAATACGAAACAAAAATATGTTCAAAGGAGGCATTCAAATTAAATTTGGGCAATGAGATTAAACTGAGTCACACTAATGACACGCTGGTAAAAAATAAGATCCTATTTCTTCGTGTAATTCAGATGTAACTGAAACCATTGATACATCTAGGAGAATTATGTCGAAAGACGACAAAGTGTATCCTACACATGTTAGAATGTTACCTAGAGAAGTCGTTAAACCCGAGGTCTTGAGTAGTGTTATTAAACATTTAGGATGTTCTGATCCTTATCAAGAAACCTATTTAGGAGAATCGTCTGTAGTATCTAATGGTGAAAAAAGTGAAGATTTGGCTGAGGGTAGATTTGGTATTACTGGAGAAGATAAGGTAGAGCTACTTAGTTTAGACAATAAGCATGAGTTTCCACAAAAGGACGATGTAGTTCAGTTTAAAAGGGGAGTAGCGAAGGATGAATGCGCTGTTAACGTTAAAGCTGTCCGAGCAAAAATACACAGTATCGCAGATACAATGAAAGGTAATTTTGGATTTTTATCTTACGAAGCAGAAGAAAGGGAAAAGCTGTTATTTCCCATATCTGAGGTTAAAAGTGATGTAAAAGTACAATCTGGGGATAAAGTAGAGAATAGTGTTGTTCTTCGTAAGCGTACTGGAAAATATGCTGCTCATAATGTTGTGAAGATAGGCGATGGTCAAAAACACCAGCGGTATGAGGGACTGCGTCGCTCGCGTGGTGTATCAGTTGGCGGAATACCTCGTCTTACCAATATTCAACAACCTAAAGGATATGATAGATCAACGGGTTTTAAGTTGCGCGGATCCAAGTACAGAGATCCAAATCATTCAAAGGAAAGATTTCGGGGTAGGAAGGGAAATTCAAAGCGTACTAGAGGCATTCGAAGCCGTTTTAAGGAAGGAGAGGACCCCCCTGATCCTTTTATGCAAAATTTGGATTAAGAATTAGATTAACCTCGTACCTGATGCTAACTACTATTTTTATTAATATGATATGTTTTTGTGTATTACTATTTTTTCTTATATGTGGTATAAGTGTTTTTTAATTTGAATGTATTTCAGAATATGATATTGGTATAGTTTGCATATATTTCAGATTATGATATTGGTATAATTTGCATATGTTTCAGAATATGATATTCGTATAATTTGCATATATTTCAGAATATGATATTGGTATAGTTTGCATATATTTCAGAATATGATATTGGTATAGTTTGCATATATTTCAGATTATGATATTGGTATAGTTTGCATATATTTCAGAATATGATATTGGTATAATTTGCATGTGTTTCAGAATATGATATTGGTATAATTTGCATATTATTGGAATTTATTGTTATTTCGTAGTATTTTCTATTCTTTTTGCATCTTTCTATTTTATTATTTGTCATATTCTAGAATTATTTTGATTTTTGCCAAAATTGTTGTTTCTGGACATTGTTGCTTTTGAACATTGTTGCTTTTAGCCAAACTTTACAGTAAGCCAATATTGTTACTATGCCAATGTTGAATTCTTCCAACGAAATTTTCTTAAATTCATGTTAGTGGCGTCACAAATTTCAAAGCACTTGGTAAAAAGTGTTCGGGTGTAATTTTTTTTTCAATCAGGTTTTAAGATAAGACAGTTGTTAACCAAAGCGTCATTAACGATATAATTTCCAATAATCGCTCGTCGTTAATCAAGTATGTGCTATCTGAAATCGTCATTAACCAAGGGAAAACAACTACCTTAGCAAATCTTGTAAAATTTCGTTACCAAATTGAATATATAATTTTTTTTCTTTGCCTGAAACATTAATAGAAAAAATATTCTTTTTAATATTAAAAAAATGTCGATGATTTAGCTACGAGTACACTTAAGTGTGTGGGTTTCACAGAATTTTTGTAATTTTAATCATCAGTGGTTACAAGTGTCTCAGTTTTTGTGGTTTTTTTCTGTGGGTGCTAAATCTTATCCAGACACGCATTTAATTTTAATTTAAACGGTTGAAAGAGAAAATCATAACCAACGCTTTGTGATATTCTTATTCTCATTCCCTTCCATTGATTTGAAGAAATGAAAGTGATTGTTTCCAACTTTTCAATTGTTTGGCGAGGATTAGAAAGATTATTTATAACAAAGAAGCATTTGTCTATTATAGTCGCTAAGCAAGGTACCATTATCAGAAAAAGTTAAAATGAAAAAAAGAAAAAATTTCTTTTCCTACAATTGCCCGTCGTTCATCAAGTATGCGTTACCTGAAATCGTCGTTATTAGAGGCACTCTTATTAGAAAAATGTTGGTTATTTAGCTACGAGTCCATTTCAGTCAGTGCGTTTCATAGAACTGTTCATAATAGATGATTCTACTTTATTATAAATAATGAAATGCAAATGTTTATCTATGCTTCAGTTTATAAAATCTATATAATTCGTGCATTATATTCTGCGATTATTTGTATATGTTTAACTGGTATAAAGTTTTGGTTAATTTTGTTATTTTTATCTCTCCCAATAAGAGAAAAAATGCAGCCTACCTTTATAGTAAAAATTATAAGCAAATGCCGAATTTCGTTACGAAATTAAATTTATAAATTGTTTTCTTTCACTGAAATATTAATAGGAAAAATATTCATTTTCATTCTTTGTTCTTTTGCCACTATTCTACTGAAATAGAAATTCCTATTTATTTACATTTCTCATTTTCTATTAAATAAAATAATACGCTTAAAGCCTGATCTCAGCACCAAATTTGAATTCATTTTTTAATGGTACCTAGAATTTACTATTTTAATAGCAATATAAATGCATGAATAAATATACAAATCCAAAACAAATATAATCACCAATTTAAATGTGCATTAAGTAAAGCAAATCGCCCTTTGTCTTCACTGTCGTTTTCTTACTCTTCTAAATTAACTTCACTTTGTTTGCTGTGAGAAAAGCTATTTTTTTTTCTTTTAAATTGGGGTCTGTTAAATTTCAGAACAATGAATTATACACAAACTGTTTTCATTTCTAAAAAGACAATCACTGGTTAGAATTGCTTGATGGAACAAAATAATTTCCTTCTGAATGATATTCCTTGAAATTAATCTCTTTAAACCGAAAACTTGTATATCTTAACAAACCAATCAAGCAAGGAATACTATTGTGCCCCCAAAAGTACGACCAATTATTTTTTTTTCAAAAACTCTTTATTTAGTCTTCCAAATTTATTTCATCCCTTCAAAGTAATCATTTCCGGACACGATGCACTTATGCCAACTTTTTTTTTCCAATCCTAAAAAGTCATCGGCAGGGATGTCCTTCAAAGCGAGCGGCGATTCATGTTCAATCTCTTCAATCGACTCAAAACGGTGACCCCGAAGTGGTCCTTTGAGGTTAGGGAATAGCTACAAGTAGCACGGTGTGAATCCGGTGGTTGTGGAACGATATGGGTTTCATTTTTGGCGGAAAGCTCACGAAGAATCAATGCAATGTGAGCTGGCGCATTCAGTGGTTTCGGTATCAATCGAGATTTGGCGCGTTTGAGGCCCAAAATGGAATTGACAGACCCTTTTGAAATTCCAACATCATCAGCAAGGTCTCTAATTGTAAATCGACGTTTTGTAAGCACCAAATTATTAATTTTTTGGACGTGAGCTGAGTCGGTTGAGGTTGAGGGTCGACCAGAGGCGCTCTTCGTCTCCGACGCGTTTTGCGCCTTCTTTCAACTGTTTATACCACTTGTAAACATTTCTTTCCGATATAGGAATGCTCACCGAATGCCTTCTGCAACATTCTATACGTTTGCGAAGCCAAAATTGAATGCAAGTTCCTTGCTCAATGAATTCAGACATTTCAAAAATCGTCAAAATTAGTTTTAGTGTCTCACAAAACCAGGCATAACTCAAACACTAATGAATATTTTGACGTGAAATTTTCCACAGATGTCAAGGACATTGCCAACAAATTAGAAAAGAAAAGAAAAATTGAAATTCCATATGCCCGGGAAATTTAAATTTGTTTTACTTTTTGGGCATAGTAGTATAACTTAACAAACAAATCAAGGAAGGAATAATCTTTGGAACACATTTTTCAACCAGGCGGTAGTTCTCAACCGGGGTGGATGTTAATGACCGGCGAGATGCCCTTGCATTTATCAACTGACACGTGAGCCATGTTTCGAACGCCCATCTCTGTTCTGGGCAGGAATGTTTTTTGAAAAAATAAACCGTTCGAAAGAAGAAGCTCGCCCAAAATCCCTTTGTGGTGTTTGTAACGGATCATCCACTTCCGCGTTACTGGAGTAACTTTTTATCGTCTGATTCACTGGGATAGTCGTCTGCTTTTTAAGGGGTATTGACTTTCCCGGAAAAAACTGACTGGACACTGTTCAGGAACTTCATTGTTGATGTTATTATTCATCTTAGTTTGTGCTTTCCAGTATGGCGTCTTTTGAATGGAATGGAATTTTAGTTCGTAAAAGAAGTGGCATAATGAAAGTTGGGTTGTTAGGATTTAATCATCGTAGTTATTCATTGTATTCAGTTGTTATGAATTTATTTATTCATGCATTTATATTGCTATTCCACGGTAAATTCTAGTTGTTATTAAAATGAATTCGAAGCTTTGCTATTGTTATTCTATTTTATAGAAAATGAATGAGAAATGAAAGTAAATAAGTTCTATTTGAAATTGAATAGTAGGTGAAAGTTAAAGAATGGAAAAGAATGTTATGTTATCAAATATTTGTTTTAAATTCTTATAATTGGCCACATTTTTTTTCTATTAATGTTTCAAAAAAAGAAAACAAATTTAGGGATTCAGTTTGGTAATGGAATTTTGCAAGATTTGCGTTTGCTTATAATTTTTATTGTTGATATTATTTCTCTTATTGTGAAGAGGTAAAAATCATAACTAAATGAACAAAAATCTACACAAAATTTATAGCTAAGAATATACAAATAATCGTAAAATATAATGCCCGAATTATAAGGCTTTTTTAAATTGGAGCAAAGATAAAAATTTGCATTTTACTATTTATAATAAAGTGCAATAATCCATTACAAAAATTCTATGAAGCGCACACACTGAAATGGACTAAACGGCTAAATCACTAACATTTTTCTAACAGTGATACCTTGGTTAACGACGATTTCAGGTAAGGCATACTTGATTAACGACGGGCGATTAAGGAATAAAAAAAGTTTTTCTTTTTTCATTTAAATTTTTTTCTAACAATGGTACTTCGATAATAATGCCTATAATAATGCAAATTTTTCTTTGTTGTAAATAATCGCTCTATTACATATATAAAAAAAAGGCCAGAAGATTTTTCGGTACTTACGTATTAACGGTACCTTGGCGACAGTTGCGCCAATAAAGAGCACGCGCGCCAACCGCAGCTACAGATTTGGCGCCAATCTACACTTAAAATTTTTGTTCCAAATAATAAAATATATGTATGAAACACTTCATTTAAAATCAAAACGCTTTCAAAATATTTTTTTCCCAAATAATAAAGATTGGCGACACTTTAAAACCGCCAAGTCTGTCGCCAAGGTACCGTTAGTACGTAAGTACCGATTTTTCCAACCTTCCTTTTTTTCTACTGCCTATTCTCGTCAAACAATTGAAAAGTTGAAAACAATCACTTTCATTTCCACAAATAAATCCAAGGGAATGACACGCATGTCACGAAAGTGGATGATTATTATTTTCTCTTCCAACCATTTAAATTAAAATTAAATACGTGCCTGAATAAGATTTTGGACGTTAATAATAAGAGACACTAGTAACCACTGCTGATTAGAATTTAAAAAAAGAAATAAATTGATATTATGCTCGAAGTCAAATAAAATAGTTTCCGAAATAAAGCACTATTCGCCATCATGATTCATAGATTGTAGTATTTGCATCATTAGTGGGGACAATTAATTAAACGAAAATCTTAGAGTTTGGAGAATCTAATAATTAAAATTGCAAATATTATATATGGCCATCGGGACATCATTAAAATCTCAAGTTGAGATTTGTACCCGTATTGCTTGGCACTAAATGATATAATAACTAACACTTCTTGGTACTCGTCATGAATGGAAAAAAGTTTGAAATTCGTTGATGGCGTTTAAGATTTGGTTTGTCACTGTACGGCCATTTGTTTTGCACACTTTAGGCTAATTAGACGGGGACCTACTGTTTAACGTGGATTCCGAACTACTAACAAACATCTATGTCACTACCAGGATTCAAACCTGAAGCCTGTGGTACCAATAGGCGCTAGCCAACTGGCCTCGATGATATTCAAGAATCCCAATGATTTTTGGAGTACCATCATTCCTATCCGATCAATCAGCAGTAGGGATTGCAATACCGGTATACCTGGATACCGAATACCGGTATTTTGAGCTATTTGTACAATTTTGTAATACCGGAATTCACAAGTTTAAATACCGTTTTTTCGGTATTTACTAGAAATATAGAATTATTAAATGTGAAAGAATTCTTATCTGTGAAAACAAGGTTGTAGTTGTGAAGAAAGTGTGTAATATTTCGATAGTTTTTAAATTGGTGAGTTTGTTATAAACATTGTATTTGCATATCATACTTTAAAGTTCAAAATATTTTTCAGATTTATTATATATATATATATATATATACCCATAAATAAATTAGAATTGGCGGTAACTAAAAAAATTTCAGCAAACCAAAATACAATACAGAAAGCAGCTATATCCAAAACAATCCGATGAGAAATGGATTTATTTGACAATGAGGGATTTAGAGGTAAATACTTGGAAAAAGTTTATCGCGCATTGTTAGCAGTTTCACCAACTAGCGTAGATGCTGAAAGAGCTTTTTTGACAGCTGGTCATTTTTGCACAAAATTACGTTCCAGGCTTAATGATAGAACAATTGATGCATTATGTTTGTTAAGATCACATTTCAAAAATTTGTAATAGTACCACAGACTGAATAGTGATATTTACACTCGCTGTGATTTAAATAAATAAGATGTTCCTTTACTTTTTTGCGATTCTTTATATACTGTCATAGTTTATAAATTACAAATTTTTTTGTATTATTTACATTCTCTAATAAAACTGGCAAATAAAACAAACACCTTTGTTGCTTTTTGTCATTTTCTAAAATTTCTACTACCGGAATTAATACCGGTATCAAGATCTAAAATATACCGAATACCGGTATTGAACTTTTGGTCCGATATTGCAATCCCTAATCAGCAGTGAGGATCACTAATGGCCCAGTATCTAGCACTATGGCGCTCAGTGCCATACGTTTCGGGTTCGAGTTCCGGTGGTGCCATGGATGTTTGTAGTGATTCAGTATGCCCTTTAAACCGTAGGTCCCAGTCTCGCATGACTGTAGAGCGTCACGGGGCCCAGTCAGATTCTCACCCACATCATTCTCAAACTGTAAAGGGGCAATTCAACTCTAGGCACAGTGATGTGGTGTGGTACAGCAGAAATAATAGTGAGAATCTCTGTTGATTGATCGGATAAAAATTTCTAATATCAAACAGATTGAATATCAAGCAGAAATATGTAATTAATTTTCACGTAAAATTAAAAAAAACATATTATAAAATTGCGCATTAATTTAATAAATAATTTCTTTTCGAAATAATTTTTTATATTAGAAATTTATTTTTTATTAACCGTTTAGTTGAAATATTCTATATAAGTTAACAAGTAATATAAAATTTTTTTTTTGAAAGTCAATTCCTACTTTTTTTCACTCTATTGCAGAAAGTCTTTTATAAATAATTTTCATTATTTTTAAGTTAAAGTTTTTCTCTTGCATCTGGAGCCATATATTTTTAGATACATGCAACTTAAATTAAAAAAAGAACTATAATTAATTAAATTTATTTTAATTAATGAATTAATATTTGGAAAAACTATATTAACATCAAGTGTCATCCACTGCAAGTTAAAAAAAATGTATTTGAACTCGAGTGGATGAATAAAAAGGATTTTATTAACAATTGAAAATTTGAACTAGATATATATAAGGAGAGTGTGAGCTAATAGTAGGAATTGAAAAAAATGAAATTAGAGTGATTATAGCAGCAAAATCCAAATAAATAAATCATTAAAAATGGAACAAATTATTAAAAATTTTTCTTCTACGCTATTTCTATTTTTCTAGGTACCACAGGCTTCAGGTTCGAATCCTGGCAGTGGCATGGATGCTTATTAGTGGTTCGGAATCCACTTTAAACTGTAGGTCCCGGTCTAATTTTCCCAGGATATAATTATATACAATTTAATTGAGTGTGCACACAATGACCGTAGCGCAATAAACCAAATCAGAAAAAAAAAAAAAAAAAAAAAATGGCGAATTATAATATATACCATGCAGTTAAAATTTTATTCCTTCCAAAGATTATTACTATTACTTTACGTTGACTACAAACACTATTTATTTGCCATTCCATTTTTCTTCGTTTAATTTCTTATGTGTTCTGTAATGGCTCGAGTTCCCATCTTCGAAAACCATAAAACTCGATACTCAAACTGATACGAACCTGTTAAGGTGAAATAACTTTATTTTATATCTTGGAGAAAGGCTTGGGGACTTTTGGCTTGCTTTTTAAGGTTTGGTTTGATAAATGAATGGCTGCGAGGTTTTATGTTTTGACTTGTATTTCCCAGAGATAATCCTTAAACCAGTAAATGCAGCTGTCATCTTTTAAATGCAGACATAATATATCCTCCAGAGACAGATGTATCTAATGTTATTAATCGTTTCTTGGAATCTGTTTAAAGGAAAACAGAATCGTTATGAACTGGATTCAAGATAATCATTCACTAATAGATTCAGATAATAAATAATTACTAGATAAAAAAAAAATAATGATTTAAAAATTATTTGAAATTGAAATTAAATACTGAAATTAATGAAATGTATCCTACGTAATACAGTGCATATTTTATATATACAGAATGGTTCGAAAATTTCGCCATGAATTTAATCATTTTGGATAACATAAAATTTTATTCACTTTATGAATCTCACAAAAAACATTCCACATTTCGGAAATTTATAAGCACCAACCAATATGTGATGTATAATATATTTTAAATAGCTTCCCTTTTCTAATGATTAAGCCCGACTCGTGGCAACGTGCTTCGCTGATGAGCATTAGAGCTTAGGAACCATCCGCTGGCGGCTTTGTTGTACACACTAATTCAAAAAATGAGGAAACTCAATGGCGTTTGTGATGTTCCGCATCTTTCCTCGTTAGTTGGACTACCTGTTGGGAGTTTTCCGGGTTTTCTCCCATACGATAGTTCCCCCTAAAAGTCTTCCTTCCTTCTTCAATGACTGGGAGTCAAGTCAGACTTCTACCTTCAGGTGCTCCATCACAACAGAAGCTGCCCCCTTTCCCTACATCCATGAGTAAACGGAAGAGAATGAGAATGTACTCATGGAATGTTTTGTCCGCACTGAGGATTAGACACAACATTTTAATTTAATAAAGTTCACTGATTCGAATTAAACTATTGGGTTGGCAAGATATAATTTCAGTTTTCACCATTTAAATACTTGGTAAAAACCGAATGTACTCGATGTCGTTTGTTCAGCCGTTGACGCCAGATCACGCACTGGCGCGATATCGGCTAGGAAAGTTTTTAAACATTTGATACGCTATGTTAGGTCTGATGTTAATTAGTACGATTTGAGGTTACAGCTTGCTTGCAGATATGACCAGATTCGAATCCATCGCTGACGTCCATTGCAGTCCCTGTTTTAAAAAGTAGAGGATTCGATAGTGATTGTGTATGAGTGGTTTGGAACATCAGAATTGTCGATGTACAGAAAAAAAAACCCCCAAAAATGTTAATTAAATATAATTTTAAAGTATTCTACACATTTCACGCAGTTAAATCACAGAAATTAATGAATGTTTAATAATTAATTTCTGAAATATATATCAAACTTGCAGCAGACAGCAAAAATTCAGATTCCATGCAATTAATTAAAGGATTTATTAAACACAAATAATAAAATAAATTTTAATAATAATTTTAATAAAATGTACAGCTTCCTTCGTATTTGTAGAAAAATAAGACATAGATGAATTAAAATTATAAAATTAAAAGTAATAATAATTAAATTTGTTCATGCAGTTCACTCGGTAACTATCTTTATCGAAGTATGTATAGATGGGTATTACATGTGTTCACGTTCTCATTCTCGTTCACATTCCATTCATGTTCGCATGAACTTTCACATTCAAGTTCTTGTTCTCGTTTCCAATTCATTGGGAAAATTGTTTTTGTTTTTGTT
Organism: Caerostris darwini; assembly: GCA_021605075.1. Lineage (NCBI taxonomy): Eukaryota > Metazoa > Arthropoda > Arachnida > Araneae > Araneidae > Caerostris > Caerostris darwini. The sequence continues at coordinate 165,768 of BPLQ01004299.1, forward strand.
AAAGGTAAAAAACTAAATAAAGAGCAAATATTGCTCTTCTCCGAATTTGAAAATGGAAGTTCGTTCTACTTTTTTTTTTTTTTTTTCAGTAACTGAAAAAAACAAACAAATAATAAATATAAAAGAAGAATGAAAATTTTTTAAATTTTATGAAAATAATATTTTTTTTTGTAATATTAATGCATTCTTATAGTATGAGAATGAAAAACGGATACACTTACTTAACTGTTTTATCTCCAGTATTAAGAGATATAATAATAGTAGTGCAAATATAACTATTGCACTTGTACTATTTTTTTACAGGTATTATGACCTAATTATTTTTTTTTTGGAAAATAACATCACATTATACTATAGGATTTAGTAAAATCTACTTTATTTTATATACTACAAAATCTACCTATCAATAATCTTTACTATAAAATCTACTTACTGTTTTTTATAATATACTACAGGATTTAGTAAAATCTACTTTTTTTTATTGAATTTCCATTTTAAAATCTGTGAAAATATTTCAATGAAATAAATAAATTAAACCAACAGTAAAATATATATGTATATGTGCAGATACTCTTAGATCTTACCTTGAAAAACCATATCAATTTAGTTTTACATTGCCATCAGGACTACGTGGAAATAATTGATAGTTAAATGGGAGGTGTAATCATGATAAATTAATTTGTGGATGAGACCATTAATCCAAAGCCTGTCAAAAACTTTTCCAATATCAAGAAAGATGATACCGGTAGAGTGTTAGATAGTAAATACTTGCGAAATAAGTTCAGTGACTCGTAGAAGTTGATGAGAATAATTGATGGTGGAGAGGGTCATAGTGTTGCTCCTATTAGTGAAGTAAAGTTAGTTTTCAAGGTTGAACTTTTCGGTTAACTTATTGAGCGTGGACAAAAGATAAACTGGGCTATAACTGATAGGATTAGAGCGGTTTTTACCTGCTTTTAGGATGGGAAAGTTTTATGCTGTTTTCCATAGAGTAGGGAAGTGTGCTAACCAAAAGAATACTACTAGTGATATGCATGAAATTTGGTTTGGTTTGCCCTCTACTGTCATCTTGTGCACACTTTAGGGTAATTAGACCGGGACCTATAGTTTAACGGGGATTCTGAACCAATAACAAACATCCAGGATTCGAACCTGAAGCCTGTGGTACCCATGGCCAGAACGCTAGCCAATTGGCCATCAGGTCGTGTTATGATTGAGGAGAAAGATAGTAGGGATTAGAAGAATTTTCAGCGCTTTTTGGTGATACTGTCTATTCTTGGAACTTTTTTAATGTAATTGATGATATCAGAGGATTTAGTACTGAAAAAGAAGAGTAGTTGGATGGGGGGAGTAGAAAAAATTAGGGATGGAATTGCTGACAATACACTCAAGAGCCAAAACATTATGACAACCTGTCAATAACGAGTTGCCCCACCTTTGGCGCGCAATACAGCTTCAACCCGCCTTGGCATGGATTAATATCACCACTTAATACCAGTTAAATACCATTTCCACCTAATCACGTGCCTTCCACGTCATCCAGGTGAGTTCATTGCTAAATGTAGGGGTGGTCATAATGTTTGGTGTATATTCTATAATATAGTTAAATTTCTTTTTCAATTCATTTAAACAAGTATTCCAATAAATTCCTCAATACATATAAGTAAATAATAATAAAATTTTATGTACCTTTACTTTTTATTCAATTTCCTGTTATTCAAAAAATAATTTTATCTGAAGGTAATATTTTAGATATTTCTTAATTTCCATGTACGCAGTTTACTTTTTTTTTACCAATAAACAAGTATACTATTTATTTCAATCTACGCGAATTACGAACAGTTAAATTGGTTTAACTCTTTGTTACCCACAAAAGTTATGATTTAGAGTATTTTAATCATATTCTTTAATCATGCGTTGGCATTTAAACGGTTTGTACAAATATAAAACTCGATGCATTTTATCACTTAGATAAAAATTTAAGACTTAGTGACATTTTACACTTAGATAAAAATTTAATTTTATAAAAATAAATATTAGTTTTATTTCTAGTATTTTTGCTTATAAAAAAGAAGTTGAAATAGATTAAAAAAAGTTAAATATCACTTCCACCTGATCACGTGCCTTCCACGTCATCCAGGCGAGTTCATTGCAAAATGTAGGGGTGGTCATAATGTTTTGGCTCTTGAGTGTATTTTCAATTTCAGGCACAATGAGGTTATTTTCGGAGAACTGATTTTGAAAATTATCAGCAAGGAGTTCAGACTTTTAATAACCAAAAGTTGCAGAGATAGAGAGGATGGAATCAGAGATGGAAGTTAGAGGAGAGTTCCAGAATACTGTAACTTTTCTTTTAAAATTTTTTGGCAGTATTTCACAAAGAAGTCATTCAATGTTTTAAAACATTAAGTTCAGTTGGTGCGAAAGGTGGTTCCTAATCGATTATTTTTACGACAGTCCTAGCTAATGTGATGAGCGTTAAACTCTCCGCAAAGGATGATACTACAGGTGGGCTGAAAAGTTCCTAGGCTGACACATAGACGGCGCTACTAGTATTAAATTCATATGATCTTTAGTTAGCCCTCACCTTCAAAAGACACGTGCATAAATTTGACAGCTGTTGCACTATCAGTATGTGAGTTATAGCATTTTCAGTGAAGCAACTTTTGTTAGTTTGAAAAAATGGATAAAAAGGAATTTCGTGTGCTAATTAAAGCATTGCTTTTTTTGGCAAAAAAAAAAAAAATACTATTGAAGCCAAGGCTTGGCTTGATAAACATTATTCAAACTTTGCACCAGGAAAATCAACCGTAGAGAAGTGGTTTGCTAAATTTAAACGAGGCGAAAGGAGCACCGAGGACGATGCAAGCAGTGGACGCCCCAAAGAGGCTGTTACCGAAGAAAACATCAAAAAAGTCCACAAAATAATTTCTGATAACCGTAAAGTGAAGTGGATTGAGATAGCTGAGACCCTAAAGATATCAAAGAAACGTGCTAGGCATATCGTGAAAATATTTGGATATGCGAAAGCTCTGTTCAAAGTGGGTGCCACGCAGAGCTCACAATCGACCCAAAACAAGAAGGAAAGGGATGATTCTAAGCAGTGATTGGAGCTGTTCAATCGTAATAAACCCGAGTTTTTGCGTCGATATGTGACGACAATGGATGAAACATGGCTCCATCATTTCACACCGGAGTCCAATCGAATGTCAGCCGAGTGGACTGCACGTGATGAACCGACTCCAAAGCGTGAAAAGACGCAAAGTCGGCTGGCAAGGTTATGGTATCAATAGTTTGGGATACGCATGGTATAATATTCATTGACTATCTTAAAAAGGAAAAAACCATAACCAGCGACTATTACGTTGCGTTATTGGAGCGTTTGAAATACGAAATCGCTGAAAAACGGCCTCATTTGAAGAAGAAGAAAGTGCTGTTTCATCAAGACAATGCACCGTATCACAAATCAATGGAAACGATGCCAAAATTTCATGAATTGGGCTTCGAATTGCTTCCGCATCCACCGTATTCTCCAGATCTGGTCCTCAGTGACTTTTTCCTGTTCTCAGACCTCAAGAGGAGGCTCGCTGGACAGAAATTTCGCGCCGATGAAGAGGTAATCGCCGAAACTGAAGCCTATTTTGAGGCTAAAGGCAAATCGTACTATAAAAATGGTATCGAAAAATTGTATGACCGCTATAATCGTTGTATCGCCCTCGAAGGCAACTATATTGAATAATAAAATCAAATTCTATAAAAAAAAAAAAGTATTTTTCTATGCTAGCCTACGAACATTTCAGCCCACCTAGTATTGTTGACAGAGAGGAGTGTGGATAAATCTCAGAATTCAGTGAGGGGGGTTTTAGAAAGAACGTAAATAAAAGCAAATAGTAGGAGAAATTGATAGAGAAATTAACAATGACTGTAGATTTAATATTTGATAAGGATGATGTGGGAAGTGTTTAGGGAGGAGTTTAACGCACACCACATTAGCTGGGCCTGTCGTAAAAATAATCGATTAGGAATCGCCCCTCGCACTTTTTCTCTAAATACTGCTCTTTGATTTATTATGCCGCCTAAAACAACGTTTTGTGGTCCATCATTTCTGTAAAATTTATAGTTCCAGATGAAGAGATTTTGGTTAGGTTTAAGAAAGTTTTCTTGAAATAGCACAATATTAGGATTGTGAGAATTGGTGAAATTTTTAAAGTCAGCAAGTTTGCAAAGAATGCCATACGCATTCCAATAACACATTTTTCAATCCATATAGTGATAGATTGTATAGCGAGAAAGCTGAACACTAGTGCAATGCGAAATTATACTCGCATAATTCGGCTGGTCGCTTAGCAACGCTATCGTAGGTTTTAAAAAAAATGGCCTTTGTATATATTGTAGGCCATTCAAAATGTATCACTAAGAAAAAAAGCCTGAAATTTGATCCATATGCTTACCTCAATAGAATATATAAATGATGAGCATCTCAGCGCAAATGCACATTATGGAAGCCTGTAGTGCCACCTACAAATGCTATGTAAAGGCAGTACAGAAGACTATTTTATATTACACTCAATTCTGTTTTTACACGATTTTGATTTAACACGAATTACAAAATAAAATTTAATTCCCTTTTTACACACGACTTATTTTGATTTAACATGAGCGATCCAAATTCTAAGAAGGAAATTTTTCTTTGCATTTATTTTTCTAACTGTGACATTGGAGATACGGAATGTAATGGGATTTTGCTTGCTTTCTCTGCATTTTTAGTTTGGCCATTCAAAGTGAAAAGTACTTTTTTGATTAATTGTAACTGAAATATTTTTCGGTAGCCTTTACATAATGTCACATAATTCATCTATAACAAAAGCGAAAAAGAAAGCGATCTTTTCGGATATTAAAATTCAAATTTTAGATCGCCTTACAATTGGACAAAATGCGTCGTCTGTAGGAAAGCATTTTGGTCAAGGGTAAGGAATATGAAGTTCTTTTGATTATAGACAATGCACCCGACCCTCCGGTCTGAGAACATCCAAACGTGCAATTTTGTTTTCTGCCGCTTAATACTACATCCTTGATACAACCGTTAAATCAAGGTATAACTGCGACATTTAAAGCATACTACGTAAAGCAAACATTTCAATCCGTTTTGGACAAACTAAACGACGAAACACTAACAGTCGTGGATGTGTGGAAAAAATGTTCAGTTATGGATATCAATCAAATTGAATTAACGCTATCTCAATTACAACCATCAACTTTGAATACATGTCGGAAAGCTGTTTGACCGGAATATATTAAAAACAAAAATCATGTTCTTCCTAATACGACCGAATTTTGTGTTCATCAATTAGTGACATTTTTCCTTTTTAAATGACGATTCCCTTTGCATCATCCATGTGCAATGTTTATGAAATAAAATGTTTAAGATCCCAACATGAAAACTCATGGTTTATGGCATTATTTTATATCTTGGGACTGAAACCAATATTATATTTTTCCAACGATTTAATATATTTTTTACACGTATTTTTCTGTAACGAATCTATCGTGTAAAAACAAAATTATGCGTACTGGACTTCATATTCTTTTTGTGCGAGAAACTTCACTATGCCTCGTAGAAGAATACGAGTGCCAATCGAGGATGGATGCATTTGAATGTAATGCAATAGCTGCATAAATCAAAGAGAGAATGCTCGACTTCACTATCTAGTCTTCTTTAAATGCCTATTTTTGATAACAATTTCGTGTCCCTATGATTAAACATCAGACGTCGTAGAAGACAGACATTGTCTGAAAGAAGGTTGGACTTTTCGTGCCCACTATAATTATAGCGAATACCTTTAGAGATGACATGAAGAAATTCTCCTCCTCTTTCTCTTTGAATCCAATAAAAAGAATTTTCTTTCGCTTTGAATCCAGTTTCTCAGATGAAAGGACTTGTAGGCCGTTTGGATTTTCTATAAATGCATTTAATGAATTATAGTAAAATTAGATGTTTCAAATGGATAATTTGCAAGAAGAAGTGCCAATATTATTATCGTCTGTGCGACTCGTAGCCCAGTGGTAGTGCAGCAGGAATCTGGTTCTGCTTTCAAGTTTTTCTTAGTTTCGGTTGCTACATTCAGAAACAAGAAAACTCAATGGCTAGTGCGACAAAGTTTTCTCTCAAATGCGATGCAAATACCCCTAATAAATTCCTCCCCTCATCGCCAGAGGCTAAGCTGTTCCTGATTTGCATAAAAGGAACACGAGATGCATCAGTGCTAAAATATATTAACACCATCTGCTTACTCAATAATGGATTGATGTATGCATTTATTATGTATTTTCATTCGATGTATGATAATAGTAACTAAATACTATTAAATAATAAAACATCGCACAGTAATATATATCCCCTAGATGGGGGGACAAATCAAAGTAAGAGTACTTCACTTCACCATTTGGACTCTTTGGAACAATTACTGCGAAGGTTAACGATGTCGTATATAATTTTGTCGTGCTTCTTATTTTACTGTAATTTATTTCTTGCATTTGTTTAGAAAAAGAAATATCCAAAATGGCAGAACGACCTGTCATTAGGCTTAATTTTGTTTGTCGCTCTACGGTCATTTTGTGCACACTTTGGGCTAATTAAACCGGGACTTACAGTTTAAAGTTGATTCCGAACCACCAACAAATATCCATACCACCGTCAAGAAGCTCTTGGTACCAAAGGCCAGAGCACTAGCCAATTGGCCATCGGGCAGCATTAGGCTTGAGGTGATAGGTAGTCATTATTTCTTAGATGCATCATTAGGATGTTAATTCAAATGTACTGTATGATTGTTTACAAGGATAGCATATGGATTAGAAGAACACTAGTTTCGAACTAAGCTCCTTCAGTTTAGGAAATTTTGCTATCCATTGGCTCTAGGTTTTGTATGAATTTACCGGATGATTTACAAGCTGTTACATAATTTGGACATAACAGGGCTGTCATCTAATATTAGCTTCTGCCGTAATTTAAAATATTCCTGAAGGAAGCCTCCTTTTTAGGTTGAACAGTCTTATATTAAGAAGGTATCATCTTTAAAATAGATGATCATTCTATTTAATAGTATAGGTGTTGACTGTCCTATATGAGAACCTTTCCTTTTCTATGTATTTGAAGGTTAAAAGCTGTCATATGGTGATGCAATGAGTTATAGGTCATCGAAGAAAGAAAAGCCATCGATCAAAAGACAATTCAGACACCTGCATCAATCCATTATCGTGCCAACAGGAGGCATTTTTTTTTTCTTGTAAACTATATATCTGAAACATCTAACTAATTTTAACTTTTTACTAATAATCAATTACATCCATTTATAGGGAAAAGTAATGCTAGACTTTACTGTATGTTGGTGAAAACAAACATAATAGTTTTTTTTTTCCATTCAAGCTCATTCCTGAATAAGAACCACCAATTTAAAATGATAGATTGACAATCATTGAAATTGCTTCAATGATTGTGGGATAATTTCTGGATTTTTTTCATGTATGCCCCAAAAAGCGGACTTGTCTTTTTGAAATTAAAAAGTAATAGAAACCAGCTATGGGGCCTGATGGCCGAGCGACTAGCACTCTGTTCCACAGATTTTGGAATCGAGTCCCGGTTGTGCCATGAATGTTTGTAGTGATTCGGAATCTACTTTAAACCATACTATTTTTTATTATTTAAACTACTTTATCTAATATGAGTGTAAGGCTGACAACCCTACCCCATAAAAAGAAAACATCTCTTGTCTCGAAATGTCTTGTCTGTCAGAATGGCAGATGGCCTTGGCCCACCATAGCGCTAATGAAGAAGAGAAACCACCTCTTGGTTCACATAGAGTAATCTTGAAATTACATTGTTAGTTGTACTTTTTCACTTATTTAAAAATTAAGATTCAATGGCTTAAGATAAAATTGCAATGAATTTATGTCAATAAAATAATTTCTAAGTTTAAATTGTCTATTTCGCTTTGGATTTCAATTTTAAATTAAGATCCGAAGAGAATTTAAGTTATATAAAGATATCAAAAATATTATCGGATACGTGCGCTTAGAATGATTGTTAATCTACAAGAAACTTTTAATATAAATTGCAAAACCCAGTTAAATAAATTGATTTTCATATCACTTTATTGTGCTTGTTGAATGACAAAAGCGATATAACCAAAGAATTAGAATTTAGATTAACAGTATTATACTGGTTTTATAAAATCACAATGCACATTTTTTTCATCAATGAAATTACAAATAGGGATAAACTTTCACCAGCTGTACATTCATTTACAACTTTTGTTTTCACATAAAAAACAAAAAACTTTTAAGATCTTCCTAAAAAGAGCAATCTAAATATCCGAATCGTAATATATAACGTAGAACAACTCTATTTAAATTTATGAAATTATTTGTTTTTAGTAACCCAAATCTTTTATTAAATCATTATATTCCTATCTATAAATATATTCGAACACTTAATGAGATAATTAAATTTACATACATATTCCATGGTACATTCTAAGTTCGATGAGAATTTGAATTAGAAGTAGATGCCTTTGCTGAAACTTTCGTCCTATTTATTAATCACAGACAGGTGTTTGGCAGTTATTAGACCTTTCTTTAATGCCCTTGTATGCGAGAAGGTACAAAAACTGTTACATGTTGACACCATTATAGGTCAGTGATGCAGAAAAAAGTCATCCATCAAAGGACCTTATAGACACCTGTACCACCAATACATTATCGAGCCAGTAGGTGATGATAGGTATTTTCTTTTTTCAATCATCCATCTTGTTATAGTATACATTTTTTTGCGTTTCAAAGAGGGGATTGTCAATGAATTTAATTGATGTCCTCGGTTTTTCATAATGAATGATTTCTAAACCGAAAGACTTACTTAATGTATATCATTAACTTTCTAAAAAGACTGTATAATTAGAACTTTTTTTACCGCTCCCAACTAGCTTTTTTTTTCTCTTTCATTTGAAAAAATGTTAATATTTTCAATTTATTTGATGGAACTTTGTATACTAGCAAGAGATTCTGACTTCAATTTATATTTTGTCATTTTTGAATACACTATAAAAGAAACTATAAAGAAATACTAAGCTAAATAATAAGAAATAGAAACTAAAAGAAAAAAAAATGTTTAATATATATTTTGTTAAAAACTTTTGATGGTTTAATTCAATAAACAATTTACTTAATAAAAAGTAATACGAACCAAAAAAGAACAATGTTCGTTCTGATTGGTAAAAATTCTGATTAATAATAATCTGATTAACAAAATATTCGGGCTATTAATATTATTAACATTTTCCAAAAAAATTCTTATAAAATCTTTTTTTGCGAAATCTCAAACTCGACGAAGATTATTAAATTAAAATTTTTTTAATATGTTTTTAAATCTCAGAAATAACACAAAAAATGATTGATTTAAATCAGGGGTGGCCAACCCGCGCCCCGCCAGTGATATCTATCACACTTTTACTAAATATATATCGATTTTATAATGGCCAAAGTAATGAAAAATGTATAAAAAAAATTCATTATATGTGCATCCATATATTGAGAAACTAACTTTCGAAATTATGCGAAAAAATTAACTTTGATTTTAAAATAATATTCTTGCGAATATATGACAGATAGTGCCTGCTTTATTTATGAGTTCGCAGAATATTGAAATCATGATGCGCGCACGTCTTGAAACGTCTAATATAACAGGTTGTATTATGAATATAAAAATGTCTGTAGTGGGTCTAAATCTAATATGAAGAAATATAATTTTATGTGGCCCGCGGAGTTATGATGCATTTCCAAAGTAGCCCGCAAGATTATTTGGGTAGGTCGATTGGATTGAGAAATTATTTTGAAATGATGACTTTTTTTTTTCTGAAACTTATTTACATTTGTTTATTCTAAACCGACGGGAAGTAAATAATGAAAGAAAAAAACTAGCCAATTATAGAAAATTTAAACAAATCCTATATACATAAAAATAAAACTTTCATTATAATAAATTAGAATTGCATGAGTATATAAGATAAAAATCTGTTTTTAACTTTGAAAAAAATAATTGTGTGATTTATTTATACATTCAGTGAAGGTTATTGTTACTATTTTCATATAAAAAATCCTATAAAATGTGTTTTGCGAAATATCTCGCAATCAACGCGAAAGCGAACGCTTCTTTTTAAAAACAAATAAGGAACATTTAATAAACACCTTTCTGTTTTATTTTCGATTCACTGAAGAATCTTAAATAAATCAACTCATTAAATCTGCAAACTAATGGAAAAAACACCACAAAAAATAATGGCTTTTTTCCCCCACTGATTAAAGCAGACTATTCAGCTCCATGCTATTAGAATACAGTATAACTTAACAACTCAATTTTTTTTTAAATTAAAATTCATACTACCTAAATTCATCTTTTGCGAAATCTCACAATCGTTGGAAATTTAAAAGACATATTACTAAATTTTAATTTTATAATCTCAGAAATAGCACAGACACAAAATATGAATGATTTAAATATGGATTGGATTGAGAAATTAATTTGAAATGGACTTTTTCCAGTTTATTCTAAAATGACGGAAAATAAATAACTAAAGAAAACAAAACCGGCCGGATATAGCAAATTGAAACAAATTTATATAAAATTTTGATTATTATAAATAAAACATTTATTTTTAACTTCAAAAAAAAAAAAATAATAATTGTGCGATTTCTTTATACATGCAATGAAGGTTATTGTTACTATTTCCCCCATAAAAATCCTATAAAACGTGTTTTGCGAAATCTCTCACATTCAACGCGAAAGAGAATGCTTCTTTTTAAAAACAAATAAGGAACGTTTAGTAAACACCTTTCCTTATTTTTTTCCCCATTTTTTTTTATTTCGATTCATTGGAGATTTAATGAGTTGATTTATTTAAGATTCTTCAAACTAAAAGGGGGAAAAAAAATAATGGCATTTTTTTTTTCCCACATTGTTTAAAAACAGAACTATTCAGCTGCATAAGCATGCTATTAGAATACAGCATAACTTTACAACTCAATTTTTTTTTTTCAAATTAAAATTCATCCCATTGTAATGAAACAATCTCAAATAACGTGGAAAAAACATAAAACAAAAAACCATCAAGGTTTAACCCTTTCAGCAATCAGACAAACATAGTAGTTGGCGCCAATCTAGAGATAAATGTCCAGCAAGTCAATAGGTGTCTGAAGAGAGTTGAGTGACCCAAATCGCGCTCCTCTTGGCTCGCACCAGGCCTCAGATAATCTTGTTTATCAGGATTAATTTCCGGGTTTGCGAAGAGATAGTTTTGCAAAACATATCCCAAGGCGTGCCCCGACACGTTTCCTAAATGGGGGGAAGGAATGGAATAAAACAAAAAGGAATTCGGGAAAAATCAAAATGGATTGAAATGTTATTGGATAATTTGAATTTGCATTAGGAATGGAATGTGATTACTTACCTCTTTATTTATTTTTTTTAATGCATTCAGAGATAAAAGTGCACTGTGTACTAGATAGCTGGAATCTGGCCACATAACTACAATTTGGCTTCTTCCTTAAGTGGATTTCCAATTGTATAAATCTTTTAACAAGAAAAAAAGAATAAATATTTCAATATTTTTTTTATAGTATTGTATAAACAGAAATGCCAAAACCCAAAAGGCTTTTCGATTGGTTTGGTTTGTCGCTTTACGGTCATCTTGTGCATACGAGGGCTAAACAGACCGAAACCTACAGTTTAAAGTAAAGGTTATAACAATTTTGAAAGAAAATATTTTCTTATAAAATTCTATGAACTGATCCGTTTTAATAATAGATTTGTAAGATGACCCTGTTTATCACATGATTTTAAAATTAAATTTTTTTTTTTAAATTTCCAATTCTGATGAAAATTTTTCTATTGATACCTTGATACAAACAAAAAAACATCATCAGGGAGAAAAAGTTGATGGATAATATATAGTTATACACATTTTTATGCAAGGTATATAAAACATTGATATCATTACATACATAAGCAACGCATAACCTCAATCAACAAAAATAGAAAACAAAGTTACAGTTTAAAAAATTTACCTAAAGATCTTGGTTTCCCCAAAACATTAGACATCTGTACGTTATGCATTTGATTGCTTGCAAGGCCACTCAAAAACAAGAGCTAAGATTATACATTGATAAATGGGACTGTGCTCAGGCAACAGTCGCTGTTATTGTCTTATTTCACATGATCTAGTTGTCAAGACCAGCACATTTCAACAGTTATTGGGAGAGGCCTGCTCTGAGTTACAGTTGGTACACATCATAAAGTTTTTTTTGTCCTTTATCAAAAGAGAGGCACTTAGTGTGTCCACTTGCAAGCCTACTATTGGTTGTATGGATGACTATCAGCCTTTACGGTGCCCTTACCACCTGGAGTCTACCTATTATACCAGGGGGAGTCGGAGAAGTGCTAAGCAGTAGTTGGTAGAATGGTTGGAGAAAAGAAAATATTTATCGTATTTCCGTAAAGTAAAGAATAGTAGGGCGTGTAAGGCCGCATCATAGTAAGATGTGACAAAGAATAGGTTAGGTAAGAAACATTTAGTAAAATTCAAGTATTAGGTATCGTAAACAACTCAAATTAGCAAATTTCAATGGTGATTACATCCAGATAAACATCCGGCTGAAAAGATAGCGCTGGTCAGCCAAGAACTTTGATGACAATGGTAAACAAATGCTTTATAGACCTATTCGAGATGGCTGATAACACCAAAGTTTAATGTAAATGTTTTGGAAAGCACATTTTCCAAGACAATCATTTCACAATCTTCCAATTTATGCACATATACATACTGTGATTCATCGGTATAAATAAATGCTGTGGGAAAGCAGTCATAGTCATTGAGCTACTGAGGAATAGAAGGATAGTTAGACCAATGAATCTTTGTCTTTATATCATAAGAATTGGAAACTTACTGAGCAACGTTTTCATAGCGTAACTTGAGAATAAGGAGTAAGAACTTTAACGTCCTTTACAAGAACAAAGCCAAATTGTGTTGCAGCTTTGGTGAGGGCAACCTATCATGTCTAGTTGAAGGAATTGTTGAAGCTTCAAGACTTTTTTATTCTTCAAAGGACTACATTTATTAAATATTTCAATGTTTGGGTACGCAGAAGATCTACCTCCCCGTGGTGCACCTGGTAACACTTTTTAGTGGCAAAAAGATCTACAACTTGGCATTTTTGTTAGATTAATGAGCTCTGTTTCAGCATGTTTTGTTGTATTATCTGTTTTTTGTTTCGTTGTTCTTTTTATTGCTGTAACTGTTCATAATCTGCCATTGGTAAAAAAAATGTTTAGTCTTATTGGAATTTACAGACGGATTTCACTTTAAGGCCTTATAATTTCGAAATTGTAATTGACATTTTTAAAAGTATCGTAATAGCGTCGTCGTCATTCATCATTGTATCGTCGTACTCTAGACAGAACTATTTCCATTCGATAGAGGTGCGGATAGAGATAGTTGTGATTGGCCATTATTGGAATTCTGCAACAACGCTCTCTTCTGGGGCAATAATTTAGTTAAAGAACAATTCAAGTGGATGCCAAATCTTTGATCGATTTTATAGCAACAAACTTATGACTAATTGTTTCAGATCCGTTAAGTTTTCGTAAAATATAGATATAATTTTTTTTTTCAGAATACCTGTACAAACAGTCCATAAACTTTGACAATGTAATGACACAAGTTGAAATATTGGACACATCACAATGTGAGGTGAGATATAACCTTTTGCATTTCTAAAATAGTTAACAATATGTTTTTTAATTTAATTAGATTACCATGTTTAGATTAACAACAAAGTACAATTGATTCCAATAGTTCGTAATTTTTTTTTCCTTTTTTACTATGGAATATCTGATTTAAAAGAAATTTATTATGGATAAGTGTAACTGAATAATTCTTTGCATCTTTAATTTTTTTTCTATGAATTAAATAATTTTAAATGACGTAAGAATCCTGATTTTAAAAGTTTTATACATACGTTTAAAAATCTGAAATTGTTAATAACACGATTATAATAATAAATACCTCGTGACAAGAAGGATTTTCATTGCCTGGACTTTTAACCGTTGGTCCCGGGAGGTATTCTATCACCCAAAAGAAAAACCGATGGAGGCATTTCTCAAACACATCACCCAGGGAAGCGCCCTGTGGGGTTACATGCTCCATTTAGGCAATCTAAATTTATAATTCTTTCTAAGATCAAAACTAAATACAGCTACTACTCTCACAAGATTCAGGATGAAGCACCACAACAATATGAAAATTTCTGCCGATGGCGTTAAAAAATACCAAAAATGTAACGATTGTCCTGATGTTAAGCTTACTACTTATGTGTTTAATTGCCCATCTGTTGCAGCCGCTGTGCATTGTCTGGACCATCCCTCGGAAGAGGATTTATGCTCCGAGCTGGCATTCAACATAATAGCCATTATTATTCGAGAACTCCACGAGATTTGATTTTCTTGCACTCTTTAGAGGATACAACGACAACAACATAGTAATAATAATAAATACTACGGTAATTTATTATATATCCGGAGTTAGATATGAATAATTTTGAATCTGCTAATCTGAAAAATGTGGAAAAGTATGAAATAAGCTGCTAATACAACACAAAGGACTGAAATAAATATCGCAGGCTGTTGCATGGATTTTAGGAGGAAAATATTCTAATCGATAAATTATGAATATATGCATCGTTTGTAGATTATAGCCTCTAATTACTTCGCCAGGTAACTCTCATTATTTATTAAAATTCAAAACCAATATTAATAATGGAAATTGTTTCCAGATCCATTTATCTTATAACACGTATATAATAAAAGGATAATTTATCAAGTGATAATAGCAGGACAAATTTTGCTTCATATAATTAAGTTAATAATTGTTCCTTCATTCCAAGACATCTTTAATACACCTTGAGAGGAATAAAAAAAAGGTACCTAGATAGAAATTAATGTTTTATTTAGAAGATAATGATTACATAGCGAATGTAATAATAATAATGCGCTATATAAATAATAAGGCGCATACTAACCGTTATCCAGCTTGACATAGATTCATGGGACTGCCAGACGTCTTCCTGACGGATTTCTTTTCCGACTCTCTCCATTTCTTGACACCATTTATCTCACTGATCTGATACTAGTTCGGTAGGAGTCCCTTGCTCATCAGATCCTAAACATACAATATTAGGGAGAAATTCGGCGATCTAATTGATCAGAGAAGTGTTTAACAAACACAAAAATTATCAGTAGATAAAAATTTACATGCCCTTCCGGGTATTATTCTACTGAAATGGTACCCCAGAATGTCATGGAGCAACAAAAGAGGACTTAAAATATCACCAACGTACCGCGGCTGTAGGGATGACAACTTAACGGGTGCAGCTGTCAAATATCATGGCACATAAGACCATAACTCCAAGGTTATTACTTTGCATAGCAAGATACAACCAGATTAGTAATACCGCTGTCTTGAACTTCTCCGTTGGTCATCTCTGAAACACTTCTATTCCAGACTGTCAGATTCCTGGTCTGACGAATCCGGCACTGCTGCAAACGAGCTTGTCATAGTTTGCAGTGGTGAGCACAAATGAGGGGTAGTTGGCGAAATGGCCGTATTGAGCTGACTCCTTTCTCTGAGTCGCCTATCAATAACGTTCATTGCGATCACTAATATTCTGTTACATGATGGATCTGGTATTCTCAGAACTTTTCTAGCTAGATCAACAATTTTGTTAACGCCGTGTTCTTCCATAGTTCACTAATTACTGCCAACAGCAGCATCACTCCGAATCAAATGTCAATTTGATCTTTACTTCCTTGAACACTATTCGCTTGTTATCTCTCGAACGACATGTCCCCACTGAAGTTATGTCTAGAACTGCTATTTAACACACCATCCGTATGCACAGTTGCGATGTTCTGAAACTCCAGCTATTCATTCCTCAACTGCCAAAATTAAATTATTTGCATATACGTAGAATCGAAAAATATTTGCACACGAAATATCGCTATAATCTAATAACTGCATCTTGTTGCTTTTTTTTTCTTCTTAAGAATAAATAAGAATTTCAAAAAGAGAATTGACCTTACTTGACGTTTATAAAATAACAGGATTATGAGAAAAGCATAAGTCAAAGATGAAAATTTGATATAGTATTTTATAATTTATTTTATTTTTCAAAATATCGCTTAACCAGTAAAATCTTTTCTTAAGTGATAAAGAAAAATAGACTATAGAAGAAATAGATTCAAATTTAATTTTATAAAAGGCCATACTAAAATCCTTGTATTCTTTACCAGGACCACTGCTGTCTTCAGGATCACATAGATTGGGCAGATGCTTACGTCGTGGTATACAGTGTGTGCGACAAATCCACATTCGAAACTGCACGAAGACTCCTAGAAAAAGTGAGCCTTAGCAAAGGGGCCCGAAGAGCCCCTGCCATCTTACTTGGCAACAAAAGGGACCTTGAAAGGGGACGACAAGTGACAGTGGATGATGGCCACGAGGCATCCTTACAGTTTCGATGCCAATTTTATGAAGTTTCCGCTGCTGAGAATTACGTTGGTGTGAGTCTTGCATTTCAGTCTCTGATGAGAGAAGCCAGAGCTGCCCAGCAGCTAAGGACATTGCCAGTGAGGAGGAAGACGGGCCCAGCTTTATCCAAAATGATCGGCATGGTGTTTGGCCGAAGTGATAAAGGATCATCAGACAGAAAGAAAAGGCCATCGCTGTCTATATAGCAACTACTGAAGAAATCATTTGATGGTGTGTAAATAATCAAAGAGCTTTTTCATATCTCTAAAGAGAATGATCCATGAACTTGTGGTACAAATCGCATGTTAGTCAAAAAGAGGCATTTGATTTCAAAACCTATTTAACACTGAACAGAAATGATTAGTCGATAAAAGGCAATTAATGTTCAAGTTTTACATTATATCATACAATTCTCAAAATTCCTTTTTACCTTAAAATAAATCTTAACCTTAAATTTTGTTACATGTGTCTCGGCATTTTCATTACATCGTAGTTATACACTTTAAATGTATGAAAACAAGAATTCTTGTAATTTAATCTCAACTTTTTAAATAAATATTTTTCTATCATATCCAACATACGAAATCAAAAAAATTCTTCCATATTTTACACAACAAAATTAAATAAAAACGTATATAAATTTTATTTTCTAAAACAGATAAATCAATATCATAGAAAAATTATGCTTACAAATAGCATATTTATTAAATTGCCTCACCAATAATTTGTCTAAAAATGCAACAGATTTTTACTTTTATCAGTAACAATTGCAGTTAATGAAATATATGAAGATTTAATAAAATGTCATTCATTATTATTAAATAAAGCGTATTTAACCTTTAAAATTTTATTTTTTTTTAAAGTCGACAAAGAAATGAAGCACACAATAATAATTTGTCATACATTTGAAAAATACAATTGTATTTACTTTTCAATACCAATTGCAGCTACTGAAATATTTGAATGAAATGCTGTTCTTTTTTTTGACTAACTTGTACCACAAATGGATTTCAACATCTTCATCTACTGCAGTGTCATGTTAACTTTATATTCTTTGAGAATTTTTGTATAGATAGATAGATATAAACATTAGTGACTAAATCATTGTATATTTTTTAAACATTGGAGCTAATCTTGGCTGCTTTTGCAATAAATAGCTAATCTTATATTTTAAGAATCATGTACATATTAATTCTTTGCTGCTTCAAAGCTGAAATACGATTAAAAATGTAAATGAAAAAAAAAAAAATCTCTTAGCTCAGCATAAGATCTGTAAAAATATTGTTTTGTAAATCAGCGGGATGTATTTAGAAACTTATATTGTCAATATTGTTATGCATCATTTGACTTCCTATTTTACGTTATCAATATATTATTGTTAATATCTCCTTGTACATAATAATGCCAAATTTCAAAGCAAATAAAAACTCATCTATAAAAATTATTATTAGAACTTATTACTTTGTACCTTAGATTAAATGCAAAATTAACAAAAGCAGAGGAAAAAAATTTTTATACATTAAATTTCTATATAAATACTTGTACAAAATATGGTTTTCAATAATTCAAAACCTCATTTACTATAAACTAATCAGAGAGCAATTTTAAATTAGCAGTAATAAATAATTTATTTTAACATAAAATATTGTAAATAGTAAACAAAATTGTGATGCTGGTATTTTTTAAAAATAATATTCATGAAATACTAATAGTTTTAAAATAGAATAAGTAACTAATTCAAGTAAAGAAAAACAACAGTTGTTAGGACTAAATATTTGTAATGATTAATGCCTAAATTAAAAAAAAAAATAGATTGAAAATTAGATACTTTTGAATTTAATAATGTAACTGCAAGCGTTAGTTGGTACAATTTTTGAAGCATTGAACAAATGTAAAGAATCTTAAGCTATTAGTTATTTTAATTTTTAACTATTTAAACATTTTAGTACAAATGAACAAATTTCAAATAGCCAGATAGAATAAAGAAAGCAAACAATTGTTTCCTACATTAATAGTAAATTATTAATATATTTCACAATAATTAAATAGTAAATGAAAAGACCTCATATTGATTCTTTGAATTTTCCCAAATGTAGTAAATTCAACAAATACATTTAAAAATATTTTTCTATAATAGGCACAGAGCAAAGGTATTTAAATACATTGCTTGTAAAATTTATAAAGCTATTCATGAAATCTGAACGTCAAGAGTGTGTCTGAAGATATTAGTATCTCAAGCAATATTAAGAACTGTTAATTTTCAATGTCGAAAACAGCTGTAAATAACATTTCTGAAAAGTACTTAATAGTCATATTGATGCAGCTGCAATGACTTATAATTTTTTTTTAATATTCATATCGAGTTTTTATCTAAAAGATTCTCATAATCTTTAAAAATGCCAACTAAATTAATCAATGAGAATAAAAAATTTTGCATTTAACAACTCATTTTACTTTGAAACATAAATTTATATATAAATTTTCTTCTTTAAAATGAAAAGTTTTATTGAATAACTAAGATTTTTTTTACTTATTAGCATGAATATTTTGAAATTTTATTACTTTAATGTTTGTATCAGCAAAGAATTATAAAATGAAAATAACTGTTAAAATCAATTACTTCTATAAAAAATTCAAACTTATGAGCTAACAAATTGTGAAAATAAATTTAAAAAAATAACCTATGTAGATAAATTTATATTAATCTGATACCCCATATATAAATTTCACTTTGCCATGAGCAACATTTTCTTGCATATCTTCAACGGAATTTAAACATATAAAGCATAGCGATTATAAAATTAAATTTCATAAACACCATTGATTTTTATACATCATTTTGAAAGGATAAAATAATTTATCTATATGCAATTGATAACATTTGTTCTCAAATTCTAAATGTTGATCTATAAACATCTCTATTTTAATATAGTTGATAAGCATATCACTTGTATACAAGTTTTCAACAATAGCATCTAAACTTTAAAGAATTAAACTAAAGTATATGACAAATTAATTTAAACAAATTGATATTTTATGCCATTCTCATTTTTGTCTACAAAACTTTCTAGTTTATAATTTAATTTCTGCCATGTGCATTTTTTCCCTGAAGTCACAAAACATGCTCAAGCATAATAATTTGACCAATGAATAAAACTTATGAAATATTAAATTTATTCAATTGATATTATATATACATAATTACATGTAGATTTTTTAGCTGTATCAGAATTCTATGGCTATATACCATTTTTTAATCAAATGCTAGGCTAATGGTAAAAGAATAAAGGGGATGAATTTTTAATTTTATTACTACATAAAAGTTAATCCAAACATAAAAAAAATAATTAAATAGTTATTGAATCATTTTTATATTGAGATTATTTTAGTGTTTAGAATAAGTGAATTATTATACTTCATATTTATATAAATATCACAAAGTATTTTCTTAAAAAAAATTTGTTCTTGTTTTCTGCCATCTACCATCAAAGTTAAACTGCATGAAATGTTATTACAGATCATAGAGGAAAACGACTTAAAATATATACAAATTTATCAAATTAAACATGGCAATATCACTAACATTCAATAGGATAGTTTTTTTAGTAAATTAATGAATTTAATAGAATTAAAAAATTGATTATCAATAAAAATCAACTGTATAAAAATTTTACAGCATTATAATGCAATAGTTTAAAGGCAGTTGTTATGAAACTCACAGTAAAAAAAAAACGTTCAACACAGTGCTTTCTTTATGGTGGATTATAGAAGGAATAAAGTTTCCAACAGAAATTAAGTTTTATTACAGACTTAAAATAATTAAAATGAAAATTTTTCATTATAATTAAACCCTTAAAATAAATAGAAGTTAACTATAGAATTCTAGAATTTTAAAAAACAATTTTAATCCATGATTTTATAAATGAAACTTTGCATCTTCTATGTATACATATAAAAATACCATAAAAAGTAATAAACATGGAGGAATGTAAACAAAATTCCTAATATTTTTCTTGTAAAGACAAAAAAAATATAGAAACAATTTAAGATTAATCAGTCAGGTTAGTGTGTGGTTAGGTCAGATATTGTGTTCAGTGATTAAACAATATATCGGTTGTTATATATATATATATATTTATTGTTTTAACATGTTAACAGAATATACAAGTAAAATAAACACAATTTTAAAAAAGTTAAAAAACTCGGGTATTAATTGTTTTAAAAAAGAATTTTTATTAGAATTATTATGACAAATAATATTGATTGTGATATTCGCCAAAATGAATTTTTACAATCAAGCTTCGTGGATCTCTACGATTTTTTCTGCATGACAATTTGCAATTGATGACTTGACCTGAAATAACAAAATAGTACTTAGAAAATATGCTGTGCAATCATTAAAGTATTCAGATTCTGTATACAGTAATAGAATATGAACATTTTAATGATTCATATTCTGTGAAATTATGTGTTCTATTTTTTAATGTGGTCTTGAAAGTGCCAGATTCACTTGAATCTGGCATGTTCAAGACCACAGCCAGTGTCAATAGTTTTAATGGAAGCATCAAAGATAAATAATTGCAGATAAAAATTTAAATGATGAAAACATGTACTTATTAAAAAATAAGCACTATACTACTGAAACAAAAACCGCCAGTTACATTAAACACTGAACAGCATTGTTAGCATCCGGCAGTCAAGATGAACAATTGCCCAAATCCATATAAAAAAGTCTGAAAGTGAAGTTACTGCTTTAATAAAAAATTAATTAACTACAATTCTTTAATCTCCTTCGCAAATTTTATTGGTAGCAAAATTACCAGCATTGATAAATGAAATGAAATTGATAATGATAAAAATAAGATATAAAATAAAAAAAAACCCGATGAAATTACTAAGAACTCTAATATAATCAAATTATAGGCGCTCACTTTTAAAGTTTAAAAATATACTGGTTCAACAGAGGAAACCAATGGTTAAATGAAAAACAGTTATTAAAAATATATTAAAAAATCATAATAAAATAATTTTGATGCTGGAAGTTAACTTGTGCTTATTTATAAATATAGAGCAACAATATACTTTTATAAGAATTGTCAAAATTTTTTGCAGCATTTTACAGGATACACTTAAATTTATATCTACGCCGTCAATGAAAATTCAAACAGCAATTTTAATTAGAGTTGATAGGTCTGAGTAAGTATAAAAGTTGGGATTTTTTTTTTTATATACAAGTATTTCTTATTTTTTCAAAATTCTGTGAATTAATCATAAAATTAAATGTGAAAGAGACAATTGAAGAATTTCCTTCAATAATACGACCAGCAGCAAAGACAATGACTGCTTTAGCAGCAAGCCAAGTAAATAGACTTTTTTCAGCACTAAGCCAAATAAAAAGATATATTTAATCAGCAATGAAAGATCTTACAGAAATTCTATTATGAAAAAATAAAGTTTCATGCATTACAAATAGATCTTTGTGCTTAAAATGCATAATTCTCCTTTGCTTGTCTTAAATCTATTCTAAAATACTTTAGTGCCTTTTAAATTAGTACTGCTACTTTAACAGAACATACATTCATTTTTTGTAAGCAAATTTAGATTGTATTCAGATCAAAGATATTCTTGCAAACACTACATTTTTATAGTTATAAAAAATACTTTTTTAGAAATTTTTAACTTTCTTAAAATTGAAAAAAATTCTTTTTCAACTTAAATTTAAAAAAAACTTCAGAAATTGGAAACATAGCCAAACATTACAAATTACTAACAAAAGGAATAAAGAAAAGAAAATATGTACCTTTAGTCACTAGGATAGGATTAGCTATTAAAAACATCGTTTGCTTCCAGTGTGTTGAAGCAGATGAAGGTGCTGTTGAAAGAACAGCCTAAAAAAAGTTAGATTATAAATACTAGCTTTACATTTATGATGCTAAAAAGAAATTTATGAAGAAAAAAAATTTTTTTTTTTATACCTTATGTGATAAATCCTTATCAAAGAAGCAATCAAAATACCCCACCAGTGCTGTAACCGCACAAGTACGAGTAATCACCACATCAAATGAAGATGAGAACTCAGCATCTGAAGCTTTACAAGTCATCAAATCTAATTCCTGTTAAAAAAAAATAAATAAATAAAAACTAAGTATTAGATATATGTAAGAAATTTCAAATATTCTTTCTTATTTCAAACATTCTATAAAATATGTGACATTTATGAATAAAAATATTTTTTATCACCTTTCATATACAAATACTTGATAACAATTTGTTGTCATTCTATAAATTGTTTATTTATTCAGTAAAATACTTCAAATCGCAATTTCATTGAACATCCCAAAAATATTTACAAAACAAAATACTTAAGTATAGTAATGTAATAAAAAAAAGACTAGATCTTAGTATCCATTCAAGCTATCTGTGATTAGATTAAACATCTGGTTTAACAATGGCCATGAACAAATAGATTATTTATGAGGGATACTAGTCAGATAAATGTGCAAAGCAGCTTTGAAAAAAATTCAATAGCGAATGTGGAATTTTTTTCATTCAGTTTCCTTTTAATATGTCACCTAAAATTTTAATTCCTAAAAATTAAAATTCTTTATATTGTATCTAAAATCACTCATAAACGATTTCTAGGTCCCTTTCTATATCCCTTCACGATAGTGCTCCTTTTGAATCCGTCCAACTTGGCAGCCAGCCAATTTTCCGTGCAATTGGTGGTTGGACACAGAATTTTTTATGCTTAAACTTTATAAAAAAGAAAATGGCTCCTGATTGAATGTGGATTTAACAGCACGAAATTTTAGATGTTGCATTTTTTTTTAACGAATGAGTATGTTTTTAAATCTGAACAAAAAAAAAAGGCTTAAT
Organism: Caerostris darwini; assembly: GCA_021605075.1. NCBI lineage: Eukaryota > Metazoa > Arthropoda > Arachnida > Araneae > Araneidae > Caerostris > Caerostris darwini. The sequence goes on from BPLQ01004299.1 coordinate 189,272, forward strand.
CAATTTTTATGATAAATTCATTACAATACACTTGAATCGGCAAGCAAGAATTCAAAACCAGGAAAATCTTTAAATATTATTAATAGCTAATTATCTTTAAATATATATTAGAGATAATAAAGCAAGCTCAGTTATTAAGCATTTTATATAACAGATGTCATATGGAAAAGTTCAAGTAAGATGCAAGTTCATAATGTAATTTTTAAACAGAATTGTTATTGTACAACAGAAATGCAAATTATATAGATAAACATTTATATATAGACATGCATTACATATACATAGCATAGAATTACATTGAAGTTGAGGAGGCAACTGAATTGCATCCTTCTTAATACAACCAGTAGCAGATAGTTACTACTTTAAAACGCATATCAAGTAAGTATTGCGAGACTTTCTTAGTACTGAGGTTTATAAAAAGCTATCTTGGATAAACAACAAAAAATGATCTTATTTTTTTCTAAGCAATAGAAAAACCACTAAAACATTTATTTTATTACAAATATAGCATTTTTGTAAAATGTAACAATTTTCTTTTGCTTGTCGTAAGCTATTCCATAATACTTTGATACTAGTTAATTTTTATAAGATACATGTATTTTTTTGGTAAGCAAATTTAGAGTATAAGGATGTCTTGAGTGCAAATATGACACCTATAAAGTTGTAAAAAAAATACTTTGCTATAAAAAATTGTTTTACAAAATTCAATAAAAGTCATTGAAATTTTTATATAAAATCTTCTAAATTCATTATTAAAGATCATAGTATATAAAATTACAGCTAAGAGTGAGCATAAAAATCTGATTCAGAAATTTTTGACTTATTCCTTAACTCTGCTATGCAAATTACTTATAGATTAAATTTGTAAAGTTAAAAGAGAAATTTAACACAACCTTAATAACAGCAGGCTCACAACATGCAGTTTCTGGTTTTACAGCTTCTACATTGGCTTCTTTGATAACATCATTTTTCATCGCATTCATTTTAAAACCATAGACATTATCCCAGAAACCAACATATTCATTATATTTTTCTGAAAGAAAAAGCTATAAATTAAAACACATTCGGCATACAAAACAAAATTCAAGAATTTAATAAAATCCTTTATTTTTTTTTAAAGGCAACTGATTGGCAATTAAATTAAATCCTTTAGTAATTAAGTTTAACATTTGTCAATGTAATAAAGTCAAAATTCTTTATGTGTATATTAAAATTAGTTTAAGTTTTTAAACATGATGAAAACAAAATTTCATTAGAATTTTAACAAGAAAAATTTTGAATTCTAAAACATAGTTCGTTCAACATAATTTTTTTAATTAACAAGCTTATAGGAGAAAAAACATGCATACATAGTAAAATTAAGAAGGTAGATATTACAATAAAATGAACCCCAATTTTTTTTTCGCTACAAAAACTGAAAATAATCCAAATTAATAAATTTTCAAGAAGTTTTGTGTTCCTTTTTTTCTTAATAAAAAATGCAATTGAAAACCAATTGAATTACACTTTAATAAAACATAAAATAGTTATTAAATATGCTTTATTTAAATGAAAAGTTTTAATACATACTGCATTTAAAAAAAAAAAAAAGATATTGGCTAAAATTAAACAAATAAAATCTAAATTAGTAATGGTTAACAAAGAGTTGCGATCTGTAATGATTTATATTTATGATAGATCACAGTAGCTACATCTATAAAAAAAGGATCTAATGATTTCTTGCAATTATCCCACATATATCCACTGTATTTTTTTCAGATATTCTTAAAGAATACAACTAAAACAAAAACACTACGCATATTTTTATATATTCAAAATAATAATAAATTAAAAATAAATAAAATATATAAAATACATTGTTAAAATTTTTGTTATCAACATTTTATTGTGAACTGGTTTTCCTAATAATTAACAAAAATTTTAAACATTGTTTATTGTTGGCTAACATTTTACTATTAGACATTATACATATCAAAGAAAAATACAATATTGACTTTTTGCAAATGACAAGCCATTTCTTATTAAAATACATTTTTAAAGAATTTAAAACTAATTCTAATCTAATTAATAAAGAAATGGAAATATTACTGCATTATTATTAGACTTATTTATTTGGTAAATTTTAAATTCTTAATCTGATACAATTTTTCATGTAAAAAGTCTTGCAATGTATATTTCTTTGATATACATAAAAAATTTACAAACATTTTTGAAAATAGAACAGAAAATTTTAGCCCATTGCTAAATTTATATTTATACAAAAAACATTAATCATTATATATATTTTAATCAGCATTTTTACAAAGTTAATGAGCTTTTATACTTTTAAAAGTAGTTAAAATCAGTAATTACAATCAGATAATAAAAATACTTATACTGACCCATATCACAAACAGCTTGAACATAAATGGTACACTTGTCAGGGAATATGTGGCCACCAGGAGCTAGGAACTTATCTCGTGCATAAATTACACTATCCAACATTCCCTCAAACAATAAGAAATATCCCATCCATTCAGAAACTATGACATCCATTTTTTCTTCAGGATCTGGCATATCTTCAACACGTCCTTTGAATAGGTCAATTACTTTTTCAAATCCATTTTCCCTACAATGATAAAAATTTTAATTGAAATGAAATATATAATTGTAAAAATTTGTAATTCCATTTTTAAATTTTAAAATGACAAAACTCAAAATATGAAATGGTAATGAGAAATCACTTCAATTCTACCAAGTTTCTTAGTGTTGATAGAATAAAATAAATTAAGAAAAATATTTATTTGAATTTATCTGTTACTCATGCTTGTTTTGATAAAGGTCGACTATTAAGAAGAAGAAAAAAAAAATTCTATACTTATAACAATTATATTATAAATAATAGAAATTATAATAAAATCATTAAAAAATTACACTAATTAAAAAATTGTGAATAAATATTTAATTTATTTTAATTATGAGAAAGAAAATCTTTTAAAAACAAATGATTTATAAATTACTTAAAAAATTAATTTTGAATTACAAATGATTTATATGCTTACTTAATATTACACCATAACTAATCAATATCTATATGTATTTTAAAAAAATATTAAAGAATTCTGTTGCTTAATATTGAATAATAGAAATTTCTAACAAAACATTAAAATATAATACAATAAATAACAAAGATTTTTATTAATAAAAATAATTATACTTCAAAAAAATGTTCCAATTAAAATTGTTAACTGATTATATAACTGAACCCAATTGCATGGAGACATTCCTTGTCTATTGTAGTTAAATAAAACGGAACTACAGTAATTTTATAAGCTAACAAACATCAAAATAATTAAAAATATTTTATTTTGATACATTCTTCTTCATTGGTGCAACATACCCATGGTCGGCCAAGGCCTACTGACAGAGTCAGAAACAGGAGATGCTTTCTTTTTTTATGGGGTAAGGTTGTCAGACCTGAACCCAATGTTCTACAGTCATATTAGACAGCCATCTAAGATTTAAAGTGGATTCTGAACCACTACAAACATTCATGGCACCACCAGGACTCGAATCCAAAACATGCGGCACCAAGCACCCGTCACTCGGCCATCAAGCCCCCATTTTAATAGATTACAAACTAATTTTCTTTATGAGTAGAATTATCAACTCTTTAGACAGTGCATCAACAATACTTAGTATTGACAAAAGATTTATTTTGTGTATATTTTTTACACATATATTTTTCATCTTAAGAGATTATTATATCTTCCTCCTCCTTTACGTCTAAGTCCTAAATGTTTATGATACCCAACTTATTTAGTCATGTCATTTCAATATGACAATGGTCCTTCAGATAATTTTGAAGAAATGAGGAGGGGAAAAAAAGCTCACAGAAATATCAGGAGTATTTTTATCAAGCAAAAAATGTCAAGACAAGATTACATCATTATTTGTACAATTCATTACATTGTAAAATTACTAAGAAACCAGGTTCAGTTACAATAACTAAAGTGCTGTTACATAAATAATCAATTACTAATGTTAATATTTTTTCTTCAACTTTTTAACTGTCTTTACTATAATTTTTCCAGAATTATTCAATTATTTTCAAATATGTACTCATCATTAGAAAAAATAAATTGAATTTATCATGAAAATCTTCCATACCAGATTTTTTTCAATAAGTTAATTATTTTTTAATATATTAAACAATTTAATCTAAATGATGAATACATAACAAACCTGACAATATCCATGGCATGAAAAATTACATCAGATTTATCTACTCCCATAACAAAAGAAGCTCCTGCTTTGGCAGCAAACATTGAAAGAATAGCGGTTCCACAGCCCAAATCAAGAACTCTTTTGTTGTGGAATATTTCTGGATTATTTAATATAGCATCTTTGTATGCTAACGTTCTAACTTTGTCCTAAAAATATTCATTAAAAGATTAATAATAAATAAGAAGACATACATTAATACAAAAATACTTCCTATCTGTTTTTGTTTTTTAAACAGAAACACTAATAATTCTTTATCAATTTTTCATTTTAAACAGGGCGACTCATAATAGGTAAAATGCACCTGAAGGATAATACAGCATGCAAAAACAAAATGTTACGTGAACAAATATCTTTCCTAAATCAAAATAACATTCCCCTCCTTTTTTTTTTTTAAGTAAAAAATCATATGTATGTGACAAATCAAATTAAATTTAAGGGGAAGAGGTAGAATATTTCAGTGGCTATACTTTCACATTTTATTCCATTTATTCATCAACATAATATATATATATATATATATATATATACTTTAATACAAAATTTAAACAGAGAGAATGTACAATTGGCTATCATTGAGTACGGGGAGGATGATCTATGAGCATCTATCTAGAAGGACAATCCTGACGAATCCTCTATATCTTTAAATGCAAGCATTAATTCTTTAAACAGTTATTAAATATTCTTTTCTTTTAAATAGTTATTGCATTATGTATTTATTGTTTTTTTTACAAGAGTAAAAAGAGGGATGTAAAATTACAAAATTTTACGTTAACCCATACACTGATATAAAAATGTTTGCTTTGGTATGTTCCTTCATCGTTAAAATTCTGGTACTCAGAATAAAAATTTTTTTTTTATTTATGGCTGCACTTCTTTATTATGCAGTCAAACTTGCATATAATTTTATGAAATATTAAAAGATACTTCCTTTATTATATGTAATTCGATTCAACAGTAAATTAAATTTATTTGCAAAATAAATAAATCATTTGTGATACAATTTTCAAGATTGTACTTTTAATATCCCACCTATCAGAAAGAAAAAATATTAATGTTTATTACAATATAACTACTTACATTTATTTACTTATTATGAATATTTTATTCATGCAAAACTAAATGATTACAAATTATATGAATTTTATTAGGATATACACCATATTTGCAAGAATTTAAAAAAGAATCATCAAATTAAAGTACTAATGCTATGCATAGAAAATTATTCAAATAACAAACATTTATTTTCTAATATATATAATCAATGCCACATCAATCCATATATAATGCAATACAGAGAAAAATATCTAAATTATGATATTTTTATAGATACGTAAATTAAAAAGACTATCATTATTTAATAATTTCTCTAATTGTATAGAACATTTAATATATTATTAAATAATCAGGGTACGTTTGTAAATTATAAATCTCTGCATCTTATAACCAAAATGCAAATGATAAAAGTTTTTGTAAATGAAACTTTATTTATACATTAAAAAAATACATCTGTATTAATACACACCTGTAACATTTCATGATGGATGGCAAAATGATCATAAGTACTAAAATAATAATTGTCTTCATCATTGCCGGAAGACGCGTTATCTTGGTAAGATGAGCGATTGTTCATACTCGAACATTGCTGATTGTTGCAAAGAAGAACAGTTTTGGCAGCTTCTCTGCAAAGGTAGGAAAAATAAAAATTAGCAAAATTCAATTTGAAGTTACTGTTGGATATCTAGACAATGCAAAAAAAATTATAATTCATGTAAATATATCAAAACAAGAGTTTTAAAAATTAAAAAAAAAAAAAAATCTAATACATTCGTAATAGTTACCTGAAATAATGAAATATTAGTTTAATACCAAATATAAAACTACAAATAGCAGTAAATAGTGCATTCATTTTATGTTGCTCGCTTATAATTTCGAAACTGCTTGTAGCAAGTCTAATGTGTAAATAAAGTAACTCAACAATGTGCTGCCGTTTGCGATTCTATGGGAACTTATCCTTTACATCCGTTTCAGACAAATTCGAATTGACAATTAAAGTTTAATTCAATTTTCGTAACGCCCGATAGGAGGGCGATTTCATAAATTAAAGAATGCTACGAGCATTCTTTTTTCTTTAGTTGAGAATCTGGCAAATAGCCTCATTCGTTTAGCGATAGAGTAGCATATGCAAGGTTCGAATCTACACTAAAGGAGTGTATTATTTTCAAAAAGGAAAAGCTTACATTGTAAATATCTCGCAACGATAAATGAGATGCCTAGTATGAGTTTTCTTTCATATGGCACTTAAATACGGTTTATTTGTAGTGGTAACCGTGAAAAGTATCTCAGAAAGCAATAATCTCAATCCGCAAATCAAGGAATGTTCAAGTACAAAATTTTTCAACTGTTAGTCTTCTTGTAAGGTGCACGGTGCTACAGGTTTCGGATTCGAGTTCCGGAGGTGTCATGGAAGCTTGTAGTGGTTCGGAATCCACTTTAAAACGTAGATCCCGGTCTAATATGACTGCTAGGCGTAGGGCTGACAATTCTATCTCGTAAAAAGAAAACATTTCCTGTTTCGGAATCTGCTAGTAGGCAGTTGGCCATGGTCCGACATGGATTGTAGTACCAGGGAGTTAGCCTTTTTGTTAAGAAAATTAAATGGAGCGAATAATAATTTTGTTCTAACAAACAAAAATATGAAGTGGATAAATAAAATTTGCAGAGTTGAATATGAAACAAATGGATGTTTTTTAATTAGATGCACTTATTCATAGACTGTGCAACTAAAAATACCGAAGAATTGAAGCAAACACTGAATTTTTTTTTGTATAATTGTGCATTAATATCAGTATTTGATTTTCATTCACATTTAAAAAAAATTATAGTTTTTAAGTGTAAATGAGCTTTTGATCTGAATTATAAAAACGTTCTTCCAGTCGCAGAAAAGAAAGGGAATATAATTTTCGAAAAACACTTTCAGAACAACAACAATCTCAAATTTCATAACTATGAATGATCGATTTCATTCATATTATAATTCAAAGGTAATATAAACGCCAATAAAGACACTGAGATATAAATAGGTGAATTTTGTTGAAATTTGAACACAATAAAAATGATAACATATAAACGTATGGTTAATGAAATCATAAATTACTTTTCAATTGGGTTGACAGCATCTATTAGCATTGCGACGAGTGACATCCAATTACAAAAATTTGATGGCAGTTTTATCTTGCCAGAAGACTTCACTGCTAATCTGCCTTCTGAGATCTGCAGCAGCTGTCTGATGGCCAATTGGCTAGCGCTCTGGCCTTTGGTACCACAGGCTTCAGATTCGAATCCTGGCGGCGGCACGAATGTTTGTTAGTGGTTCGGAATCCACGTTAAACTGTAGGTCCCGATCAAATTAGCCTAACGTGTGCAAAAAATGATATTAGAACGACAAACCAAACCGATCTGCAGTAGTCTGTCAGTAAATAATAAAAATTATCAGCCCGACTCAGTGGTAACGCGCGTCGCTGGTGAGCATTAGGGCTGAGGTACAAACCGCTGGCGGCTTTGTTATACACTGTTTCAAAAGCAGTTTCATTTTCAGCAGCTGAAATGATCCAAACTTCTTGAACATTATGAACTTCTTCTAGATTTTTGTCCATTAGTTAAAGTGTGTGGAACAAATTTAACACAGACTTTTGTTTAGAGCAAATCTTCATGCAGAATGGTTCGAGTCGTTTCTTTATTGATCAAAGACTCTTCCATTATCTTCAGTGATACAAAGTGATGGTTTGCCACGAAATCATGCACTTTCTCAATAATCTCAAGTGTGCTTGATGAATTTGGTCTTTCTGTATGTTTATCATCTTGAGTATCTACACTGTCCAAAAATTTTTTGTGCAAACAGAAAACATTAGATCACATTAATCACTGTAAAGTTATTTCATTAAATAACGGCACTTTTCAGCAAATTTTGTGGGAATTTAATTACAGCTCTTTGTTCCATTTTAAAAATTTAATATGAAAAACAATTGTACTTATCTAAAGACCATCGTTATAGTTTGAGGTAGTCAACAAATGCATTGAGGTTTTGGTAGTGTTTCAGCTGATAGTTATATCCCACAAGCGAGATAACACAGATGGCGCCACTGTAGGCCGCGATCCAACAAGTCTTAAAAATTCTTCGACACACTGCGTATATATTTTTCAAAGTTTGTGTGTGTGTGTGTCCGCCTATGCATGGACATAATTTACATCCACATTTCACCAAAATAGGCAAGAATACTTCTAATACAAAGCATAGATCATAGATAATGGAAGTTGACATCGAGCAAAATGTTTTGCTTTAGTTCTCTAACCTTTTGCGGTCCAACGTCGAGTGCTACTCGACAAGGTTTCTAAATTCATGTGTACATTGTGTAACGGTTTTAGGATTCTTTTTGCTGGTAATTATATTATATTTTACTTTTACTATATGTTTTACTTTTGTGTAACATAGTACATTATCATTTTTGTGAGTTATAATGGGCGTTGCATCAATCAGTCATGTAAACTAAAAAAACCTTACATTCTACAACATATAAATATATGAAAGCTCAATTAAAATTGCTAGGTCAACAATACATTGATATAACTGAAATTAATTTGGACAGCAAAACAGCAAAGGGTTAATGAACATCTCAAGGGAGCACAATTATTCAGGGCTGAGTACAAAGTGGCAACCAACCCATGATACCAAGCAATCAATGACACCAATCCATAAAACCCTGAAGAAATTACATGCAAGGATATATCGAATTCGAAATTTATGACCTCTAAGCAAGGATGCAATACTTTTAACAACTGCTCCATGGCCAGCAACTATTTGTGAAGGATGCTACACAACTTCTGAACATATCAAGACACAAGAGAATACACAGCAATACCAGATGATCCTCTCATAAAAACATGGTACATTGGCTTTACTTAGTTCTTGCCCAGAGATGAATTGTATTCATAATACTAACACTTTAATTAAAAAACCAATTAAGCAAGTGATTGACAATTTCTTAAAACACGCAAAACTAATAATTAATCCTAATGATGGCTTTATGCAGTCACCTAAATGCTGAACACAGCCAAGACCTATATAAAACAAACAACTCCAGATATCAATCAATAATAGCCATGAAAGGATCAACAAAGTGAATTTCCAGGATACTCCAAAGGTTCTTTTTTTGATCCTGGCAGAAGCCCATTGCTTACACAAAACAAAAATACCGTATCTGTAAAATTTATCTTCTGATTATTCGCTATTCTTTGAGGAGCAGTCTTCTTTTATACATAGTTTACTGCAGTAAACTAATTTTAAAAAACTTGATGCACATAACATTACCTACAAATGCTAAGTGCTATATGAGAAACAAAGCTCTTAAGCTTCCTCAATTTAAAGATTTTATTAAATGGTTTTTTTTTTCATAAATTCTTCATTACACTTGAATGATCATGATAATACGATTCTGGATATTGATTACTAAGTTCAACATTGAAAAATTAAAAGGTCTAGCAAAACTTTATTTTTAATGTTGAAATTTTTTTGTTTAAATTTCTGATTAATAAAAAAATTCCTCTTTTTATTTTAAATAGTTTCTGATAAATTATTAACTTTTGGGCAATCGATTACTAAATCAGATCAACTGTCAACTTTATCTCCTGTAACTGCTGTAGATTAAGTAAAGTCCCTCAGGGCTAGAATGCTCCAGAAAAATTAATTATCTATACCAGTAGAGCCTAGATCAACAAATTTTTTTTTTTCTAAATTGGATCAACATTCATTCAGAAATGATCTAATATGGTTTTGCAATAATTTAGCAACATTTTGTGGTTGGCAAACTTTTCACTGTTACGGTTATCCTTTACATTGTTGTATTGTTTCTTGACAGATGATGTAAAAAGCCCATAATAACTGATAAATTGCAACCATCTAAAATTTTGTTTAATAAATGAAAAAAAAATTTCATCTTCATTTTACCAATATCCCAGTTTAATCTTAGAAACCTGTGATCCCTTTCCCCCATGAAAATGTTGCAACCTGAAGAACATTTAAAATTCCTTTAAGCTACTGTAATTCAATTCAAAGAATTATCTATTGAATATGAGTTTGTGTTCTTTAGACTCAAAAACTGAAACTACACGATCGATTTTGCAGTTTGTTATTAGTGCCAGGAGAAAGAAACCAATTCCACTAGTCCACGATTATGAAATTGCCCATCAGTTAAGAAAAAAATGTTTTCAAATCTTTTTTCTTCCAACAAAAATAATTTTTACACAATTGTAAAGCAAATGTCTCTTTTAGAAATTTTTTCTAATATTTAAATATATTAAAAATCAAATTGCAAAATTTTCTTAGAAATTCTGTAAAATGTATTGATTCAAAACAGGTTGTAAGGGGCAATTTGGTAAGTTTTGGAATTTTTTTTAACATAATCAGTAAAAAAAAAAAAAAAAACACATAATAGAGATCTAGTACAAATATGTACAAAATTGAGATAAAAAAAACAACTGAAGGACAGATTTATTGATATAATTTCACAAAACAATTTGCTATTGTCTGCAAGAACTTGATTTGATAGATTCACTGTGCTTTAATAAAATCTATATCTACTGTCCATTTTTTATTTCAGCTTTTTTATATGTTTGCTTTTTATAAAATTAACTATACTAAAGAACTGAAGTATCTGGGACTTATCTTGGACACCAAACTCTCTTGGGGCCCACATTTAGAATACACTAAAGATAAAGTAATAAAAGTACAACATACACTCAATAGATTTGGAAGGGCCACTTGGGGCCTTAAGCCCATTGTAAAAAAAGAAATCTATGAAAAAGCAATAGAAAAGATAATAATCTATGGATATCAAATCTGGTTTAAAAACTCTGTGAAACAAAACATTAAATTAAAACAAATCCAAAGGATCTCATTACTTAACATAACTAAATCTTATAAAACAGTATCTACCGATGCACTTAATGTTTTGGCAGGAGTCATTCCCATAGATATAAAATTAAAAAGCCTAATTAAATTATATCAAATTAATGAAAATAACAATATTCTAAATATAGACAATATTAGTATTACAAATAAACAAATAGACAATAATATAATTGACAACCATCCACCTTGGAATACTAACACAATTAAATGGAACCACTTTTCCAATAACTATACTAATACTATATTTACAGACGGCTCCAAGAGAGATGAAAAAACAGGATATGCAATAGTAAATTTTAAAAATAATAAAGAAATTTTTTACTCCAAAAAAAGAATTAGCGATTATGCTACTGTTTTCACAGCAGAATTATTAGCAATAAATGAAGCAATTAATTATATTATAGAAAATAACTTTTCCAACACCATAATAGTATCAGACTCAAGATCGGTCCTGGATGCCTTAGGTAACGCTAACAATCAAGAAAATAACATTCATCAATTAAAAGAAAAAATTACATCATTTAAAGGTAACATAAAATTTGAATGGATCAAGGCCCACGAGGGATTTGCCGGAAACGAAATAGCTGATCTATATGCCAAAGAAGCCACTCTGAAAGACACTATTGATTGCAACGTGAAATACTCAAAAATTCAGATAAAAAACAGAATTAAAAAAGAGATTAGGACGGAATGGCAGAAATTTTGGAACAGCTCAAAGAAGGCCAGAGATCTTTATTTCATCTTTCCAAATATAAACATCAAGAGAATCTGTGGGGACTTCCTCTTAAACCAGATTTTAACAACTCATGGAGCCTTGGCGTCCTACCAACACAGATTCTTCGGGAAACCGGAGATCTGTGGTTGTGGGGACGCCAGGGAAGATAGAAACCATATGATTTTTGAATGTAAGAAGTGGTATGACGAAAGGAAGAGGGAGTTTCCTGCAGATTTTCAAAAACTTTCTATTAGAACATTGCTTTACAATAATAAATCTAGAACTCTAATTAGAAGAATGGTTGAGGAGAATTTCATGGACATTATGAATACTCTGGAGGGGTAGGGATGTTCTCCTGGTTTTAACTTTGTTTTTTCGCTCCTCTCAGACGTTCCTGTTTTTTTTAATTCTTGCTTTTAACCCTGTTTTTAGTTCCTACTTTTAGCTCTGTTTTTAGCACCTGCTTTTAGCTCTGTTTTTAGCACCTGCTTTTAGCTCTGTTTTTAGTTCTGGGTTTTTAAAAAAAATTCACCCTGTTTCCCTGTCCTCCAACTGTTGTTTATCCTTTAAAAAAAAAAAAAAAAAAAAAGAGAGAAGAAGAAAGGAAGAGAGGAGGAGGAGTGAAGTAGAGGATTAAGAAAAGGAAGACTGGCAAATGGAAGATTGAATATTGTGAAGGGAAGAAATTCCCTAATGAAAAGTTTCTTGTTAAGCAACTATTGATACTTTGCGTAAAAAAAAAAATAAAAAAAAGTTGGCGTCGCCCTCTTCCTCCGGTTCAGTGGATACAGTTGATTTGATCGCTTCTTATTGTGTTTGTTTTTAGCTCTTATCTTGCGATTCTCTCGATCCAGTTCCTTGGTTTTGATTCTGCGGATCCAGATGCATTTTAATAGTGGGCACATTGTTGTACCTCAAGTGTCAAAAAAAAAAAAAAAAAAAAAAAACTCCGTACAGAGCAATTGGGAACTTAAAGTACCTAAATATCAGATCAGGTTGCTATCGCGCGGCCGGTCTGAAGAATCCGAGTGCCTGAGGGCGGAACGGAATTATTTCTATTGAACTTATATGTTTGCTCATGCCGTGAGCCTTAGGGCAGGTCGGTGATACAGTAATAATGACTTATATGTTTGCTCACTTTATGTATAAATGCATTAAGTTAAAAAATAAATATTATACTACTTTTTTATTTAAAAATAATTTAAAAGACAAAACAAAATAAATTTAGGAAGTTAAATATTTTGAACTTTCTGTAGAAGACAAAATCTCTATTTTCTAAAATCCTTACACATATAATCAAGTAAAACAAGCAACAACAAATTACAACAATAATAAATAATTGGTAATTATAATGCAATCCAGTAAAAGATTGAAATTAACTTAGTCAATACCAGACTGAAAAATGCCAACTATAGTTTTAGTAATATTGCTATCTTCCCCATGATGTATGAATTTGAGGAAAATGAGGAAATTAATTATTGCGTAATGAGAAAAATTAACTATCATAACGCTCTGCTTGTGTAATAATCTGCAACTGCATATAATTCAGAGTCATAATTTTCAATAATTAAAATTCATCTGCATAAGCCACAAAATATGCGCATTTTTATAATCAATTTTTCTTTTCTTTTACTTCCCTTGCGCTAATGAAAAAAAGTTTCATTTTTGTATTTTTTTTTAGAGAGATTTTTAATTAGCATAATATTTTTCACACATCATAGTGTTTTAATGCCAAAATAATGTATAAAAATAATATTTACATTTAAAGATAACAAAAATCATAATATATATATATAAGCATAAAAGTATTGCAACAAAAAAGTATTTATCAGACATATTTTATGGAGATATAAATCAACAAAAGATTTCTTAAAGCAAAGCAAGAATTATTAAAAAAAAAAAAAAAAAAAAAAATTATCCCATAAATTTTAAAATACCCTAATTCTAAATGAAAAAAACACAACTTACTATCTATATATCTATTAGAAGAATGGAAGAGTTGATTTGCAATACTGCAAATCAATGTCAAAAAACTAAACATATTACATTTGGAAAAAAAGTGTTCTAATGTGATGCATTGTTTAGAAATGAATTTTTACTGATATTATTAGGAAACAGCAGCATATTATTCACAAAAGATTCTAATTTCTTTTTCACAGATAATCTGTAAATTATAGGCAGGCAATTACTTTTACCATAAGAGAATAATTAGTTATAGTCTAAAATAAAATCTGTAGCAATTTTTGATGTTTTTCCAAGTTTAAGGTATGCCACTGATTTTAATCTATCAGTTTTCATGATAAAAATATAAACTCTTTAAAAAGAATTAATTTTACATCTTTAAGTTTAATTTTTTTTTTAATAATAATAATAATAATAATAATAATATATATATATATATATATATATATTATTATGATAATTATATTAAGTTTGATTTTTGTTCTATTTAGTTATATTTCTTTTTATAAAAGATTTACTCAAGTTTTAAAAGCCATTAAATAAATCCAAATGCAACTTAAGTATATTAATTTACTGGGTTAATCAGGAGCTTGATTCACACATTATGAAATCAAATCTTTTCATTTCATTAAAAAACGACACAATTAAGTACATAAAAAAAAAGGAAAACACATAATTTTTTGTTCATTAAAACCAACTTATTTCTTTTTAGCACAATGATATGAATAAATACTTACTTCATTCTATCTATCCTGTCATATGCATTTTTTAGCCTTTCCGTTTGACTAGTCAATTCTTGCATTAATGTTTGAAATTCAGAATTAGGAATTGTAACAGAATCATTACCATCTGTTCTTTCACTCTCTTTTTCTTCCATATAACCTTCAATATCTACAGAAAAAAAGAAATGAATCAGTAAAAATATTTTCATTCTTTTTAATTTATAAAAACTGCAATATATATATTTTTAAAACAGCCATATATAATAGTGGACATTCACCAATGATATGCTTGTTACTTAAATACATTGCAATTTCTTTTTATGTAATCAAAGTAAAGATTTAAAAAATAAAATGCACATCTTTAATAATATATTAAATTTAGTTTGTGTTAATTGTAATAAATACCTAAATTTTTATTTTCAAATCATATTTACATAATACATATATAATGCCATTTTTTCTTAAGAACAACTTAACTAAATAAAGCGAATAAAAGTTATATTGGGGGAAAAAAAAAAAAAAAAAAAACGAAAATAAGTTATATTGAAAATTATAGTGACACTAATTAAAAGCTATATTATCAGAAAGTAAATTTACTAGATTTAAAATTAACAAAATTACATTAAATGTCAGGTTAAAACAAATTAAGATATAACTGTGCATTCATATATATTTCTAATTAAGTTTTTTAGATTCTTCAAGAACCATCTTTCTCGATTCTTTACAATTAAGAACAGGCAATTTAAACAATAATAATTTTTTTCCTTAATAAAAACTTAATAATAAAAAAAAAAAAAAAAAAAAAATTTTTTTTTTTACCAAAAACTAGTAATGGATCATTTAGATCAAATGGTTTCATGTAAAAATCAGTAGACCATGGACATGCCGTAGATATATGCATTACTTCAGTAGGTGACAGTTTCTGAAAAAGAAAGGTGATTGTTATTTATAAACATCTTGGGAGGAAAGATGTATATAAAATCTTTTTAATTTTTATTTCTTCATATTCATTTATATAAAATATGACAAAAATGGATTAACTGTATAAATTTCTATTGCCTTTAATATGAATAAAGAATATATAGAAATAATTTTCTCTTATCATGAATTCTGGACAGAACTTAAAATTGCTCATAAATAAAGAATAGGTTAAAATATTTTAATATTAAAGGGACATAAAACATATTAAAAAATAATTATTCGTATATGTTTTTTGTGTTAGTAAATATTAGGAAGGGAAGGGAATTAAAAAAAAAAAAATTATTTTCCTCTTTTAATGACATGTATTTGATTAAATATTGGCTATCACTATTTATATCAATGTTTGTTATATTGAATTTAACAAAATGACGTACAATAGGAGTACTTTATTATACATTAAAACTTTTAAATTTCATTAATATTTCACAATATTTTATGATGTACAAATGACAATTTAAAACAATAATTTTAAAGAGATCAAAATGATAACATACAAAACCAATTCACTAATAATATTTATTACTAATAAATGCATAGAAATTTAAATTGAATATAATTTTAGAAAGAACTTAAATGATCAAACAAAATACATAATAATCGAAATACTAGTCAGTAGAAGGAAAGAATGATAACAATTTTGTGATTTACAGAAGTTACATAAGGTAGTTAAAAAAAAAATCTCCAATATCCTGAAAGGTTTTAAAAAAGTTTATTCATAGAAATGGATGGATATTTACAGAAGACTCATAAACACAAATAAATATTTTATTTAAATTTAAATTATTCGTTACAATAAATTGGAAAGCATTTAATAGGTAGAAATTATAGATTTTCTAGATAATTAGTAATTATTATTTTTTAGAATAGAAAAAACTAAAGTACTAAATTATGTAGAAACCAATATAATTTAAAATGCAGATGTTTTACTTCATTTCTACAATTTAAAGTAAAATTATCCTATATGCAATATTTTTATTTAAATAAATTGAATGCTATACTAAATAGTTATAGCAGATTTATTAGTTATTTGAAAAAATGTCAAAAGTTTCAAGAAAATTTCATTAAATTAGAGAGGAGAAAATAGTAATAACAGTAAGATTAAAAAAAACAACTTTATAACCAAACTATTAAATTATCTTAATGAAGCTATTGGATCTATACTGAAATTATACAGTGTTATTTTGTTATCTTTATAATATATTTAATAGTAGAAGAATTTATATCAATGTTCTCTTCAACAAAAAATGGAAACTATGACAGTACTAAACTTGGTACTTACGTATTAACAGTACCTTGTCAACAGTTGCGCCAATAAAGAGCACACGCGCCAACCGCAGCTACAGATTTGGCGGTTTTTAAGTGGCACCAATCTATTCTATTGGTTTGGTAACCTTAGTAGCTGCTAGATTGGCGACATTTAAAAACCGGCAAGTCTGTCGCCAAGGTACCGTTAATACGTAAGTACCTTAAACTTTAATGCATATTTTGATAAAGATGTTAATACTAAGTAAGATACAGAGCAAACTTATTTCAATGTATTCTTAATCTTTTAAGAAAATTACATAGAGAAAAATATTGATTCAAAATGCACACTTACATATAAAAATGGCAATGACTATTATATTTAGATTTATTTAATATGTAGTAAATATTATCAAGTCACAAAACAGTAATCAAAACTAAGAATAAGAATGAAAATGATTAATAAATATTTTGTAATCTGCTTTCTTGCAAAGGTTTTTTTCAATGCCATTTTCCATACATTCATACAAGAAAATGGTTCATTATTTAATGGTTTTATTGTATGACTTCAATTTGATAAAGGACAGTATAATAATACTATTGCCCATAGCTTACTAAGCTTACCAAGGACTACTATTTCCATGATAAGAAAATGTTTCTTTTTATTTCTCACAATAGCATTCAGCTAACCATACACTTATCTATTCTTTCTGCCACCCCTTATCACCACAAGGAAATATACAAATTTATTATTATTTATTTAGAGGCCTGTTATTCTGAAGTTTCTTGGCTAATTTATAGCAAAATGACAATTTGTAAAGAAGCTAGAAGAGAATGCTTTCAGCAGCATATATTAATATGCACTTCGTAATAAAAATAAACAAGATATGTTATAAGCATTAATGTTGTTGCACAAACTTGATGACAAATTTGTGACCTGACATGATATGTCTTTATATGAAAAATTAATAAATAGCTAACTTAAATGGCAAATAATTTTTTTTTCAAAATATCCCTGCTTTACTCTAGATAAGAATCAATAGAATAAAAATTTTTCAAAACAAGAAATTAATAAAAAAAATCGAATAATTTACAATAAAAATATAGACATAAATGGATTATAAAACACATAAATTTATGTATATATTATAATATATATATTTGAGGAAACAATTTAAATCTAATCTTTAATTAATCAAGATTATTTATAACTTGACTAACATGAAATACTGATTAATATTTCATTCTTATTTTAGTACTATTAAATTTAGATAATACATATGTATTCCATGCTTAATTATTTGTAGAGTCGAGCATTAGTTGTAGACAGAATATTCATAGATTTGGAGTATTTCATAATAATTTAGAAGTTAATAGGGTATGGACCAAAAACAATAACATTTACTTTTACATTAGGTCCCAAACATCGTTTGTTCATTATTTCAAGTTATATAGCTTAAAATAATATATTAAAAAAAAAGCACCCCATTTCTCAAGAAAGCTTTGCTACAAATGGGTTGTCATAAAATTATTACCGAGAAAATATGATTGATTTACAATAATTAAATCTAAATAAGTTTCATTTTAACTTTTTAAATATAATTAGAATTAAGTTTCACACTTTATAATATGGAGAACAAAAGTGATATAACTATGTTTTCCAGCTTCGATCTCAGGAAATGTTTTTAATACATTATTAAATGATTTCATAAGCAATAATTCAATAAAAAGAAAATATATTCTTACATGTTTTCTAATGAAATTGATGAACTGTATGTAGCTAATTGCATTTACGTTCATCTTTTTAAAGAAATTGAATGCATCGAACATGTGTCCTGTTTCACAATGAGCAAACATTAATTCTGCGCTGTTAAACACTTCCGTGCAAAACAGGCAAAGTGTTTGGTACGAAAATGATACAACTTCATCAATGTTTTCCCATTCTTCGTCACTTTCAGATTCTTCAACGCCTTCCATTGTATCCGCTAAAAGAAAAATATATGACTGAAAGCAAGTGACCACATGTTTTATTTGATGATGTAAATCAAACAAAACAATCGGTAAATTAAACATGACAGGAAAAAATAAATTAAAATTGACATAAACTTGTAGTTAATGACTTATAAGGCTTCTATATTTTAAAAATTACTTTTATTTAATTAAGAAACAATCATTTTACATAAATTTAAGACTCATAAATCAATTTTGGGTAAATAAACGAAACGAAATGAGAAAATTTTGTAAGAATTAACAGAAACATACAATATTTAAATATAAAAAAAAGGAAAAATTTAAATAACCAAATTATTTACTTGATTCCGGAGATTCTTCTTCGTTTACCAGCGCCGATGAATTCATAATTGTGGTCATTACAAACTTGGCTTGACTTGACTGGAGATTTTGAGATTTATGTTCGCTAGTGCTGCTTTATCTCAAGTTATCGAAATGCTAGTCAAATATAGACACTGTAATGATGATTGAAAAAGTATAATAAATCTACTATAAAACAAAAAATCTCGATTTTATGCTAATCTTTCAAATTGGATAGATCTCATGTTGAACCTGAAATTTGATTTTGAAAGAAATGAATTATGACATGGTATTTCCGGCGATAAAAATGAATTTAAAAGAATAAATGTAAAGAAGAGATGAATAGATGAAAATATTGATAGACTAGATCACAATATTGTAAAAGTGGAAAGAGGAGAAAAATGAATAATAGTATTATAACAAAGAAGAAAAAATTATAAAGAAATTCGGGATCCCCCGTTGCTTACGAGAATACAAGACTTTTTGTAGAAAGTAAGGATGAGTATTCTCATCCTCAGACATATCAAATATCCCCCCCCCCCCCCAAAAAAAGATAGAATTTTGTATCCAAATTTATTTTATATTTTATTTCTTTGCATTTTGCAGTTTATTTCTTGGTTGCTCATATTTCGTAGTTTAAAATATGCTGTGTAATTTCAGGCTTTTTACAGGATGGACACAAAGGAGATGGACGAGATCGAATCTATGGAGTTTTTCCTTTGATGGGATAGATATTTTCTTATGCATCTCTTTCGATTTGTAGGCAGAAGCCGATGAGTAGGTTTAAGACAATTTAAATAAATAAACTGTTGTCCGTATTTTTCGCTTGCCTATTGATCTGTTGTATTTTGTAGTATTTCCTTTTTATGTCGAAAAATAAGGTCCTCTGAAGACTTCCAATGGAAAAAGGTGGTGTTTGCTGTTGATTTTGCTAATTCATTCTCATTAATGCCCTTCTCCCCTGGGATGCTAAAATGCCGATGGCGATTGCTAAAATGACTTTTAAGGTGTTTTCTAGTTGACTTCCTAGAATTTTTTGGTTTGTCGCTCACAATTTAATAAGCCATCAACATTCCGTTGTAGTCCTTTTGAAGTTCGGATGACATATAGTCATTTTCACATCGCAAGCAGCCATAGCCTATAGTCATTACATATTTAGCCCCACCCAGACGTGTGACTTGAGATTGTCAGGGACGCGAGTAACACTACCTCGCAAATTTGTAAGAATATTATTGAATATTTTGTAATCAGTCCTAACAATATTATTTCCAGATATTACGCGAAAGTCGAATTTAAAGAAGATTTTGACACTATTATGATCGAAGTTAAGCTCGGGAACGGAATAAATTTCTTAAGAGGAAGTATGATGAAGTTTAATTATCGACTTGCAATTTTAATATCTCAAGTGAAAAAACTTTGAAACTATTAATGATAGTTGCAGAAATGTGCAAATTTTCATATAAAAAAATAATAATAAATAAATTTATAACATAAAAGTAAATGAATGAATAACACCTCGTTCTCTACGTGGCTAGTTTTCCTCGAGCTTAAAAAAAAGTTTGTTGTATTTAATTTACATTTAAGGATACAGTTTAAAAGTAAAAAATTTTTAATTAGATTACCACATCAAAATTTAAAGCTTACATATAGAAATAAAAGTTTTTAGGTTTTTTTAATATATTAGGTCATGGAAAATCAGTCCGAAGAAAAGCTGAAACAGAGCGAAACAAATAGCAAGAATGAAGAAAACGCCGAGCAAAAAGAAAGAGCAAAGGAGGACAGAATGGACGAAGAAAAAGAAAATGTCGAAAATCAGGCTGAAATGAATGAGGATGCTAAAAGTGGAAAAGAAGAAAACGCTGATAGTCAAAAAGAAATGGATGAGTACATTAAGGCCATAAACGAAGATTTTAAAAGTAGAAAAGCTGACTTAGAGGGTGACTTGACTAAGGTTATACTTATGATTAATTTAAATTTACATACTACTAAGTAAATTGTTGATTCTTTAATGTTTATTAATTGAAATTTATTCAGAAAGAAAAGGCTGGGCATACTAAAACCATAGATGAAGATAAAAGAAGTGGAAAGGATGACTTAAAAAGGGTAATATTTATGGCATATTTTAATCTTTTTATTAATAAGTCAAATGCTGATTCTAAAGATTTATTCATTGCAAGTTATTTTTTTTAATCAAAAAAATAAATAAGTCTTTTATTTTTAAGAATTAAAAAGTAAAATGTTAATAGTTAGTCTGCAATACACATGGATATTTACTGAATTGTATTATAATTTAAATTTTAATGGAATGCATTGCAGTTGAGATAAAGGGATTAAAATATAAATATATGTCATAAAGATAAATATGAGAATATGAATAATCAACATCATTTAAAAATTGATGGATTTTAATAATCAAGTCAAATGTTATTTTGTTTTATGGATATATATATTTATTTTCTTTATATACTTTACGTATCAAGAAGTTTGAAATTTTTTCAAAAAAAATCTAACTGTAAAATTTTGTCATGTGAAGAAAATATCGCCCCCCTCCCAAAAAAAAAAAAAAAATGCACGCTAGGTAATGACATCCAGAAAACTTCCTGCCAATGTAAGATACTTCATCACAATTACCATTATGCTTGTTTTATTTTAAAACATTCACTGTCAAGCAGTCTATATCTGGAAATTGAATATTTATCCAACATCACCGTAGTACAAGCAGCTCAACATTGGGACATGTGTAAAGTTATATTAAGTGGCAGATAAGTTTAGTGTACCAGCCGAATTTTATTTGGTAATCGGTTTGTATTGCTTGATGAAGACTTTGTGTTAGAAATTCTTTTTGCACTGAATTTTATTTCTACTTATAGTGTGCAGGCTATGCAATCAGATTGTAATTGGGTGTGGTTGGGTTGAGATACTTGAAGCAGAGGTTTGAGAATTCACTGCTTTATTTACGCATGTAAAAACACCACACATACAATTAGGGACATACAATATTTAACATATTTAAGGACATAATTATAAATTTGTGGAAGGATTCCACTTCTAAGCCAAAAATTCGATACTCAGCTACGTACAGGGTCGCGAAACACACTTCCTCTCCATGTGCAGCCCAACGATGGTTCCACGGTACTTCCTCTCTCTTTCTCTCTAAGCCTACTGACCCTTTTTTCTGAACGACACAGGGCGTATTCTTGCCAGTGTGTAACAGAAAGCACGGTTATATGCTATATAATATATTAAACCAAGTTCTGCAGATTCTGAGGAAACAAATGTAATGAATCTATGTCAAAGGGGAAAAAAACGCGAATTTAGATTGGAAAAAAAAATAATAATAAAACAATAAATATTTATTTCCACAAGAAAACAATTTAGCTTGTTAAATGTCAACATTTAGAAATTCTTTTACGCAAATTAAATTTTCTTATCCTATCAATGCAAAGAAGACATTTTCCAATACTAGATGCTTCTCCGGGAATTCTTATTCAATCCTTGTAATATTATGTCCTTTAAATCTTATAGTAGACAGGCGAAACTTTCGAAGAGATTTTCAGTTGAAGATATCTCATAGATCTTTTTGCGTCAGAATTTTATAATATTTAGGTACTTACGTATTAACGCCACCTTAGCTACAGATTTGGAGGTTTTTAAGTGGCGCCAATCTAACAGCTACAGATTTGGCGGTTTTTCAGTGGCGCCAATCTAACAGCTACAATAAAGTGTAGATTGGCGCCACTTAAAAACCGCCAAATCTGTACCTGTGGTTGGCGTTCAAAAGATAACTGCGTGCGCGTGCGAACAACAAGATTGCTCTTTATTGGCGCAACTGTAGCTAAGGTAGCGTTAATACGTAAGTACCATATTTAGCAATAATAATTAAAATAGCATTTAGATGCTAGTTGTTTTTAATTCTACTTTGATTTTTTTTTCTCTCATAAATCTTCATGTCTTGTATATTTTGTCTTTCTGTTTATTACAATTTTGTTAACTTTTACAAATTTTTTTTTAGCCGGGCAACCGAAATTACCTAAGTTATCATATTTACCAAGGAGAGTGGAGACCTACGAGAGCACTGAGAGCAGTCGGCGCGGCCCATGTAGGACCGGGACCAAATGCAGTTAATTTGCCACCTACTATTGGTAATACTTCTTTCTATACATGCGAAACAAATCTATTTTGTGAAAGTCTGATTTCAAATTTCATAGCATATTATAGGTTTTTTTTTTTATTTTCTGATTTTTTTCTGTACCTCATAATGTTGATAACAATTTAAAAAAAATTACAGTGAGATTTTGGGAGATAATTTTCCTGGCGTCTGTGACAATCTTCAGTCACACGTGCCTCCTGTGTGGTGCTAACTGAGTAACGACTAGAGGCTGTGGCTACTTGCCCCAGAAAAAATGACTATGGTGTCCGAACTTTAAATTGAATATACTGCAGTGGAATGCTGGCGGCCTGTCTGGCGCTAAATTTCAAGAAATTAAAAAGATTTGTATAGAGAGGGATATTGTTGTTCTGGTAATTTTAGAGGCAAATATGACAGAAAAAAACAAACCCAAAATAAAACAAGAAATCAAGTTCCTTAAGGAAAATGGTAAATACATCATTTTCCAGTGGATTCCATCACATGTTGGAATTGATGGAAACGAAAGGGCAGATTCTCTGCAAAAGAAAAAAAAAGGAACAAAAGAAGTTCCTGGACAGTGTCCTATCTCTCTTGATTCTTTTAGGAGAACTAACTATAAGGGACAAAATTAAATCATCGTTCATTGGTGAATTTTTATCTAACGCCAAAGGAAAAGTATGGAAGACAATGGGGTATGAATGGAAAAACTCGCAAAGAGGCTGTTGCCAATTTTAGTTTAAGAAGTGGACACGACTGCCTGTCCGAACATTTGGCCGAAAAAGGGACAACTCTGATAAACGTGTTTTATGTAAGACAGAGAAAATGAATCCACTTGTATGCTCAAGACTGGATTCTAACTTACAACAGAATATTGATGTGTGTACTCTTTACTGGAGGGTCAGAGAAAACATGTCCTGATCACACGGACTTTTATTACAGTGCTTCTAACTTTTTAAATTTTTATCCTTAGAACATCTAACTTGTTTTTAAGGCCTTTTGTCAAGAATGTCTGATATTTTTCCTTTGTAATTTTGATTTGTTTCTACGTTTTTTTTGTTTCTACCTGTGTTGTCAAATGTTTATGGATTGAGTTCCGTTAAAGCCATAGGTATCAACAATGATAATTCAAAATATTAAGAATTGTGGAAGAATGTAATTTTCAGTTTGAAGCTCTCTAGGAAGAGAAACAATCTAGATAACAAATATCCATAAATTACTTTTACAACATTGATCAATATTATCCAGGAGATATTTGATTTAGTTATATTTTGATTAACTCATAAATGTTTTTTTTCTTAACGCTTTCCAGAAAATTAAATAGAGCTATGAACCTATCTTTAGATTGCCCTTGCAAAACAAAATCATTTTTTTCAATAAACACAATATATTTTTACAATTTTTTTTTTAATTCGAGTATAAAGAATAATAGTGGGAAACTTATTCGTAATATATATATGTATGTATATAAATTAATAATTTTATATATTTTATACATTTTTAGGGGATCATGATCATGATCCACGAAAAATAAAGGCACCAGCTTATGTGATTGGATTAAAGTAAGCTTAATTTAATTCCTAAATATTCTGTTAAAAATAAAAACAAACACATTTTGTAAAAATTAATAGATATAACCTAAGCCCCCCCTTTTTTTTTATCGTATTGTAGCGTAAATGATTTTCATTAAAACATGTCCTAAAGTTACTCGGAAACTATTAGCAATCTTTCAAAATTTTTGTGATAGTCGTTGGAAAAAGCCTTGTCTGTTAAATGTTTTCTTTTTTCTGAATACAAGATTTGTTCATTGATATTTTTCATAATGCTTATTCCTCCGATTTTACAGGATTAATTATTATTATATTCTAATTATCCATATTGTAATATATTTATGTAGACTTCTCTACCAGTCTGGCAAAAGTGTAATGGCCGGAGTGGGTTGTCTAGGGGTATATTTTTAAACACATTAAAGAAACATTGTTTTTTTTTCAACAACAGACATTTAATGAATTTCTAATATATGTACAGCGATATTTACATTAAATATTAAGCAGTCACAACCAATTTCTCTTGCTCACTCTAGTCTCGCCTCCTCTCTCGTTGTTGGCCAGCGTTCTTTTCCCGCGCCCGTCTACGGGGTTTCTCTCCGTCTCCCAGGGCCAGAGTTAAAAGCCGAATACTGCCGCTACATGGCAAAAGGTTTGTGTCGAAGACACATAGTCCGTGATGTGTAGTCACCTGGTGATTAGCACAGAAAGAAATCCTACATTTATGTGATAATGAAAAGCTTAGCCGAATTTAAAAATATACAATAAATATGTTATTACATGCTCCTTGAATATTTTGTTATTTTCCTGATAATCATAATAATATTCAGAATAATTATGCTTTTTTAAGTGAAATACATCATGTAATATTTAACTAAAAAATTAATTTTTTATTTCATTTTTTCACAAATGAATGAAGTCATTTTGTTATTGTAAGCAGTCATATTAAATTTTCATCCTTTTCCCTTGATTTTGTAAGAAATTATTCATACTATTGTAACCATGGTTCCTCTGATACACTAGCAAGAGCGCCTCCTGTGGCGTTTAGGAAAAATGGTTAGTAGATCACAAGATTCTCACTAGAGAGGAAGTATGATTAGTGCAACCCTGTACTTCTTTGCGCACCCTGAGTTTCGGATTTTTTGTTAAGAAGTGGAGTCCTTGCATGAAGTTTTAACTATCTGTATTTTACATTAAATGTGCTAAATATTGTTTGTATGCGTGTGGTGCTTGTGCGTGTGAAAATAAAACTGGGAATTCTGAAATCTGTGCCTCAAGTATCTCAACCCAACCACAGCCATTTGTAATCTGGGCTCGCTCGTACTTGCGCAGTATAATCTAGCTACCCAACGTGAGGTCCGCTAGTACCTACACCATTACACTATATTTATTCATCTTATTCAAAGTGTGTAAGTAGGAAATATGAACAATTAAAAATATTGATATAATGTTATTGCTGGATAATATTTATAATATATAATGTGGATAAATAATATCTGCCAGATTCCAGAAAAGTTTAAATACTTTTTATTTTGGTAATGGAATGTGTATTCATAAATGCCTTATTTAAGAGCTATTACATAAAAAATATAATAATAAGAGCGGAAAACACGAAGAGCAAGTAAAATTAAATGCAGCAAATATTTTTAATACATTCATTTTTAAAATAAATCCTTAATTGAATTCAAAATGGGCGATGTACAAGCTCGAATGATTAACGATTCGGTAATTATCTATATCAGAAACGAGTCATATGATGAATCAGTCATGAGTCGATTTCAAATATCATGAAGTGGGTCCCGAGTCTTACATTCGACCTACAGCTTTACACATTAAATGCATATCTGCAGTCTCAAAACTCGTGTAGTGATACATGACACCGAACATCCAAGTTGTAAATGAAGCTTTTTGCAACAAAATTGATATACATTTAACTGAAATAAACAAGGAAATTTTCCAAGAAGACACATTTTTGCCTTCTCTAACTCCCTGTCAAACTTTGCCTGATGTTTTTGAACTCAGTACATCGATTTCCAATAATACAGTATAAAGTATTAGACATTGTTATTGATGTTAGACACATTGTTATTGATGTTTAGATATTGTTATTTTATTTGATACATTATATTACTTTCAGAGATTCACACGTCTATATTCCCTGCGCTCCTGGATCAGAAACATATGATACAAGATTATTGACGAACAAAGGCAGGGATGAATGCCGTGCTCCGAAAATCGGCGAGAAGTTAGCCGGCCTGACGACGTTTATGCCACCGGGCCCCTTCGCATACCACAGGGGCGAAAGCGATGGTGCTGTTTTCAAGAGCGCCCCTGCTTACTCAATGCAGTTTTGTAAAGAGCCAGCCAAAGCTTTTCAAAGTCCATGTGGGTATATTATTTGCTCCATATTGACAATAGGTTTCCTGCAACAAATGGGAACACTTACAAATTGTAATTTTTGAGCACTAAAGTAGTTTTGGTACTTGCGTATTAAAGCCACCACAGCTACAGATTTGGCGGTTTTTAAGTGGCGCCAATCTACACTTGAAATTTTTGTGACAAATCATAAAATATATAAAACACTTTATTTAAAATCAAAACGCTTTCGAAATTCAAAATACTTTATTTAAAAACAAAGTAGTCGATCGGATTTCGGTGGAAAATGGGCCGATATAGAGTTTAATAGATTCAAAACAGTCTCTACTCTGGCGCATTGGCAGCTCTTTATTGGCGCATTAGCTCAACTTCTGCTGCGGTGGCGTAAGTACCGTAATTTTTATAAACTTGAGTAAGACATAATATTTTATACTGTACCGAATGCAGGCTAAGGAGAATTATTTAAAATAATTTTTATTAAAATATTTTTAAATAAAACTTTTGATGCAGCAAAAGGCGGAACAAAATCAACTATTCCCTGTATTCATGAATTTTGTGGTAAATATACACAAACATGTCTGTTGAAATGGTAATCATTCACACAGCTTTGAATGCATGGATATATATGAGTAAATAATAACCTTATTAAGATTATTATTATTATTATTTTGAAATAAAGAGTAAAAGACTGAGACAGCTGATGGCTTGATTTTTTTCCAAAAGGTTCTAAATCTATTCGAATTAATCGATGGCTTATCTGTATGTGTTTTTCTATAAAACTTCAGTGCAACTTTTATAAATTTCGATTAAAACATTACATTTGAAAGAACCCATTTTTTATTTTTAAAAAATTTAGTTTACACTTTTTCAGAAGTTATGCCATATACTCCTGCATAAATTATACCCTTCAAAAATCGATATACCCATGAGTTTACTAATAATTTTCAACAAATGAGAGCATATGATAGAATTACATATGCACATATAGTTCGATTCATGTTCGATAGACATTGCCACAAGTCCAAGAAGCAGTTTAAATTTTCTTTCAGCCAATGAAGATATATATATAAAAAAAAAAAAATGCCATTTTTTCGTCCTCTCGCTGTCGTTAGAGGAAAGAAGTTTCACATTCGAACATTATTTCAGAACTTTGCCTTTTGTTGTTGCTACATGTATCGAGTCTGTAATGAAGGCAGCTTCTTTGTATTGATCACAGCAAGAAATAAACCAAACGAGTCGCCGATTCGAAATTGAACTATTTATGGGGTAAAAAGAAATAGAAACCATTCGCTTATTCATTTAACTCCAAAGTAAAACAAAATTAATTAATTAATTATTTCAATAATTTTATTAAATTTTAAATTAATATATTTATAAGTACGATCACCGATCGTGTGGAAAGATGAACTTCCGGTTCGTAGGCGGAAATGGACGCATCGATTCCTTGTTAAGGGTGTTAGTCGGATATGCGGTTTCGCAAAACAATTTTGGAAGAAAAAAGTTTAACAGCTATTGTGGAGGTTTTTTTTTTTTTTTTTTTTTTTTTTCATCTTTTTTTCCTTTTGATATTATGTAAGTTAAAAATTTTAATTATTAAAAATTAAAAGATTTTTTTTATTGTAATTAAAATTTCTCTGAAAATATGTTTCTACACTATTACGCCGTGTTATAAGGAATCCATGAGACCTGGCCACTTGTTAATTTTCCACACAAATGATGATCGAATTTTCGCAATTTAAAGGGAAAATATGTAGAAAAAAAGTATAGTGATTTTCAATAAAAATTAATTTAATCATTAAATTAAATTAATTAATTAATTCGATTAATTAATTAAATTAATTAATTAATTAAAGAAATTTTATAAAATATCAATAACGCTTAGTTTTTTAAAAATATTTTTTGTTTTGCAGTTAGGGATTGCAATATCGGACCAAAAGTTCAATACCGGTAGTCGGTATTTTTTAGATCTTAATACTGGGATATCGATTTTAATACCGGTAGTAGAAATTTTAGAAAAAGAAAGAACACACAGATTTTTTTTGTTTTATTTGCCGGTTTTATTAGATAATGTAAATATCACAAAAAAAATTTATAACTTATAAATTATAACAGTATATAAAGAATCACAAAAAAGTAAAGGAACATCTTATTCATTTAAATCACAAAAAGTGTAAATATCAGTATTCAGTCTGTGGTGCTATTACAAATTTTTGAAATGTGATCTTAAAAAACATAAACCGAAGTATTATCAACTGATTTTTTATGTTCTTTAAAGTTATTCTTATACATTATTATGGGGTATTATTTATGAGTATATATATATATATATATAATAAATCTGAAAATATTTTGAACTCTAAAGTATGATTTGCAAATACAATGAATAAAAAACTCACTAATTTAAACACTATCGAAATATTACACACTTTCTTCACAACCACAACCTTGTTTTCACAGACAAGAATTTCTAGTTTTCAGATAAGAATTCTGAATAAGAATTAACAGATAAGAATAAGAATTTTTCACATATAATAATTCTAAATTTCTAGTAAATACCGAAAAAACGGTATTTAAACTTGTGAATACCGCGATTACAAAATTGTACAAATGGCCCAAACTACCGGTATTCGGTATCCCGGTATACCGGTATTGCAATCCCTAATTGCAGTGTATGTCATTCATATTAAAATTATTCTGTACAAATAAGATAGATAATTTATGTTGCTGAAATTTGCAGCTCCTAACTTATACACGCTACCAGAAAGTTTGGGTAAAAGAAACACACCTTTCTCTACAGGACCAGCCTACAGCATTGGCGACAGACTCGACAAAACAGGAACACCACAAAAAGTTTTTATAAATTTCCTTTCCTTTTTTTTTTTTTTATTAATAATGCTTTTTACTGACTAAATTTTTAAAATATCCTTTTTATAGATATAACTTATTTTTAATAACGTTTTTCAAAATTATTTTTCTAAAAAACGTTTTTATAGTTTCGTTTGCAAAACTGAATTTGCTTATATTAACGTTTGCTTTTCTTTACCTGCCAGAGTCCAGGTCCGGAGGCCTACCATTTGCCCTCATCGAATGCAGTGAAACAAAAGCCACCATCTTACTCTATGGGAATAAGGCCTATGTCTGAGACCATAGGACCAGCATCTCCAGGCCCGGCGTCTAACGAATTGCATTTGGTTAGAGAATTATTTCATTAATTTGATATTTAATATCATCATTTAACTAATACAAAGTCCAGTCACATTAATGTGACCACCACCTACTTACGACGTCAACGTGAAATAACCCATCACAAAAGGGAGGTGGCAGCACATTGCAGTGGAGTGTATATAAAGAATTCCACTTAATACCACTTAAATACCACTTAATACCACACTTCACTTAAAGCCAGAATATACAAGAGTGTATATTCTGGCTTTTGACAGGTGGTCACATTAATGTGACTGGACTGTGTATATAATAATAAAATTTCGATTAATAGTTTCAAAAAAGATGAAGAAATATTTTATGCAATCATTTAATTAGCCCATTTATTTGAAAAAAATCAAGCATGGAATCATTTAATGATGTTTTCATATGTGTTGAAATCCACTAAGAAATTACAGCAAAACTTAAAAAAAAATATCTATCAGAACGTTGTATACCATTAGTACTACTGTTGTTACTCTTAGATGCTGGGAAAAATTTTCAAAACAATCATAGAAAAATTAAATAAGCGTAGATCTGTGATGAGTAAAATATCTAATTTAATTTGCAATATTATATTTTCGTAAGGAATTTTAACGAAATCAGTGTAGCATCTGTAAATTTTCAATTGCCACTTCAGATTCCCAACAAGATAGCACTAGGATTACACGTTTGTTGTTTTAGAATACAGGGAATTATGACCTAAGTCGTTCGTTACTAAGACGGAAGAGATGTAGAAAACTCGTCGTTATCCAGGTTGCGCCATGGGGGAAGGGGTCTGCAACACTGCACCCATTTTGTGGTACTAAAATCATTGTACTAACATCTCCAAGGGTGGCAGAGAGGTAATAGTAGTATTTGTAGCCACCCACCTACTTTTCTCTAGCCCAAAGAAAAGACATTCCGGCCCATTGATTTATTTGGCTGATCTCCAATATATGCTTTCTAGTAGGCGTCATTTTCTATGTTTCAAACCAAGCATTTTTAGTTCTGAAATATAACGATGATCCCTATATCCTATCGTAGGATACGATATAGGGATCCTATAGTATATATATATATATATATATATATAGGGATCCTGGGGCCTGATGGCCGAATGGCTAGCGCTCTGGCGTTCGGTACCACAGGTACCGGGTAGTGTTTGTAGTGGTTCGGAATCCACTTTAAGCCGTAGGTCCCGGTCCTAATAGGAACGTAGAGCGTTGCGGGGGCATTGTGACTCCGCGTCCGTGGCTTACCATCAAGTTACATGCGCCCCCTGGGTAATGCAAAGTAAGTAACATCGGTGCAGCCCTTATGGCGAAGATCACGGTCTATTTGCCAGCTGCATTAGAAGAGAAAAATATATATATAGGGATCCTATAGGATATCCTATCCTCCACTATATTTTAACTATCCCCCAGACAGTTTCCGTTTTACTTACATTACTATAAAGATGAAATAATGACCTAATTCAGAAATTATTATTTCATCCACAATTTAGTTCTATCAAAGAAAAATGAATCTCATTTCAGATGTTATTTTTTTGTTGGTGGGTGCAGGGGGATTTTTCAAACAGCATCTTAACATCTTTTTTTGTTGGAGCTTCCAAAACAACGTCAAAATGATTGGTTTACGAATAGATCGCCCTTTTTGGGTGTTACAAATAGACCAGTTTAAAAATTTATGTCCTTATGACATTTGCAACAAATATTATTTACAGACTATTGTCTTTCGACACTTTTATTTATTTCCCTTCTATATTGGAACAAATAACAGCATGAATTACATAAGTGATAAAAATGATCATGTACTAAAACTCAAGAAAAACACCCCATCTGTTTTATTTAACTCAGTTAAGAATAGTAGAAGAAGGATTCCAAAGGAGTGAAAAGAAAGAAAGCAAAATTTAGTGGCGATTTGTTAAAATGTGGATTAAAAACTATAATAAATATACTCTTATCATAGAAAGTGGCGAGAGTTAGAATTTATGGAAATTATCATGGAAATTGTTCCACTTGTTAAAGTGACAAAGTAGCTATTGTTTATATTTATGGACAATGAACTTTAGAAAGTGAATAATGTGTCTGAATGAGAAATATGCCGCCATCACTGATTATTGATATTGAAAGACGAAATGTGAACGTTAGAAATTAATACTATATCCTGCTGAAGATATTTTTTTAAATTCAATACTGGTAGAATAAGATTAAGATAACATAATATTACAAGGCTTGAAAGAGCAATTAGAGCATCATTTTGTTTGGAAAATGTCTTAACGGCATTGATAGAATATTAATAATAATTTAATTTGAGTGAAATAATTTTTAAATATTGGCCTTAAACAATTAAACCTTTCCTTCATAGAGATATATTTTCTCAAATTGAATTTGCATCCTTTAACATGGACATGGATTTTTTTTTATTGTGGTCCGGTTGATGGGTGGTTAGATATTCGTGAAGCTCATTAATCCCTCAAAGGTCACATCTGAGGAAGGAACGACTGAAAATTTATAAAAATAATTTCTACTGGAAATTGTACATCGATAGGCTTATGGCCGTCACAGATGGTCTAACAATGGCAGATGGAGGAGCAGTTTTTTGTTTAATTACCTCTCATTTGCGCGTAATTAAACAAAAAAAAATGATCTCGTGTAGCAAGATAAAATCCTCGGAAAACTACCATTAGGTAATTTGAGTGTCAATGTGAGATCCTTACACATATTGTCCCAATCGCCATCGATTCTGTCCGGTTCTGATATGTATTAGAGTCCTGATAACCAATTGGCTAGCACTCTGGCCTTTGGTATCATAGGCTTTAGGTTTTCAAATCCTGGCCGTGGCATGGATACTTGTTAGTGATTCAGAATCCACGTTAAACAGTAGGTCTCGGTATAATTAGCCTAAAGTGGGTAAAAGATGACCGTATTAGTCAGTGAGTGACAAATGGAGTGACAAATTAAATCAATCTGATATGCATTTTCCAGGGGATTAGAACTTGATCCTTTTGTATGGTTTTTTTTAATTTTTTATTTCCAATGGCAAGGCAAGTACAAGAAGAATAAAAATAGTAATAATAACAAAAATTACAAGGGACAAAATACAAAAGAATAAACGTCCAAAAAATGCAAAGATGACCGAAGTCATTGCCTTAAGAGTTCTCTCGCACGCCAGTATAGCGCTGTCTCCGAGTCGCCGTCAAGTACCGGACATCGTTGGAGCACATAAGGGGCAGTCAGGATTCGAAAAAATTTTAATGCAATGGAGATGTTCTGCTAGACAGTCGTGGCGAGTCAGAAGTCGGAACTGGGCGACAGCATGCCGCCGCGGATTGCTGGGTATTGCTAAAAGATCTTCAGCTCTCCAAAGCTTTTGTATGGTAGTCGGGACAGCCAAATGAGTTGGGTATGACAACAAATTAAATGGTAGATTTTGATTAATTTTTACCGAGTGATTAGTATTTATTGTTAAAAGCTCCTAATCTATGTTAAATATATTTTATATATCCTAGCACACTGTCAATTGTATTTCGTTTTATAAACGATGAAAAATACTTGTTTTAGTACCCTTGAGTACGATGGAAATATATTAATCGAAAACTTCTATTAAATTTAAAGGTGAAGTTTCATAAACCAGCAACACCCCGCTTTACATTTGGAATTCGTCATAGCCAATATCAAGCATTTCAAGCCTTTGCTCCCGGCGATTGAATTGCAGTATACTAGATCTCGAGGCTCCAGAATTCAAGCTGCTTAGAGAAGGTTTCAAGTTGCTTCTCACAGTTTCAATAGAATGTACAATTAGTTTTTAAATGAAACATTATGTAGGTTTTTTCTATTATAGTAATTTTTATTTAGAATTCGAATAACAGTTGTAAAAATAATATAGATAGTAATAATAATAATAAAAAATATTATTATATTTTTAGTTCATTATTCATTAATTGGATTTATTTTCAGGTGAATATATTTTATTATGGGCCTGAATGGCCGAGTGGCTAGCGCTCTGGCGCTCGGTACCACAGGTTTCGGGTTCGAGTCCTGGCGATGCCATGGATGTTTGTAGTGGTTCGGAATTCACTTTAAACCGTAGGTCCCGGTCTAATATGATCGTAGAGCGTTGCGGGGGCATTGTTACTCTGCGTCCGTGGCTTATCTTCAAGTTACACGCACCCCCTGGGTAATGCAAAGTGAGTAACGTCTATGCAGCGCTTGCCTTAAGGCATCCAAGACCAAGCTGTCTAAGTGTTTGACAGCTGCATTAGGAAGAAAAAAAATATATTTTATTATAGTATTGTAGCATTACAGTATTTGTATGCTTCTTATGCATAGTTATTAGTTAAAATGATCGTAAGTTACATGGATTTAATAAAAATCGTTAACTATTTCAATTTCATCACAAAAAATATTAATATATAGTCAAATTTAGTTAAATATCTTTCTGTAGGAATTTAAGTTAACTATCTCACCGGCATTACAGTTCATATTGGACCACGGCCATCTGCCTACTGGCAGCCTCGGTAACATGAAATGCTTTCTTTTTACGAGGTAGGGTTGTCAGCCTTACAACCAATGCTCTACAATCATATAAGATAGGAAGTTACGGTTTAATGAAGATTTCTAACCACTACAAACATCCATGGCACTCAAACCCGAAACCTGTGTCACCGAAAACTAGTTACTCAGCCATCAGGCCCCAGAATGATATTCAATATATTAAATCCCTTTTTTTTTACCCTTAAAACTTTCATCATGTAGCCATTGCATATTATCATTTGATATCACTCAGACTTAGTGCTTTGCCATTTATAATCAAGCAATTTAATACGAGTGTAAAATTATGTTTGGCATTCTCTAGCAATTTCTAAAATTTAACATTGCAGAAATCATCAATTTTCGACTGCTAATGGACATGTTATATCAGGGACGGCATAAAATAAATATTGGAATACAAACATAAACAGAAACGCAATTATTTATGGTCGATTTTATGACGAAATTGAAATAAACAACAGCAATTTTTATTTTATTTGAAACTAGCTGCTGACGTGGCGTTGTCCGGATAAAAAGAATTTATTTTGAATATATTTTGTCCAATTGGAGAATTACTGTAGTGCAAAATTGGCTTGATTACTCGGCTTGTTTCTTTGGGAGGCAATTTTAGGGAAATATAGTAGAAAACACACACACACACACACACATATATATATATATATATATATATATATATATATATAAACGAAATGGGCCTGAATGGTCGAGTGGCTAGCGCTCTGGCGCTCGGTACCACAGGTTTCGGGTTCGAGCCCCGGCGGTGCCATGGTTGTTTGCAGTGGTTCGGAATCCACTTTAAAAAGTAGGTCCCGGTCTAATAAGATCGTAGAAGGTTGCGGGGGCATTGCTACTCCGCGTCCGTGGCTTATCTTCAAGTTACACGCGCCCCCTGGGTAATGCAAAGTGAGTACGTCTGTGCAGCACTTGCCTTAAGGCATCCAATACCAAGGTGTATGTGTTTGCCAGCTGCGTTAGAAAGAAAAAATATATATATAAACGAAATGAATCTATCATATTCATTGATTCGAACAGAGCTATAACCATAACCGTGCTACTTAAAAAACATTCCCCATCTCACTGACCCCCGTAGCTACAATCTCTTGGCCTAAGGGGGGAATACTCGAGGCTAATTAGTTATCTAGAAAAATATACCTTACCTTACTTCATTCACGTACTTGCCCAGCAATAATGAGTTTTCAATTATCTTCTTCTTTAATTCTTAATTTCAAATTAGATGCCGTGCAACTCGTCAAAATATAACCCAAAATGTAGAAAATTAAATATTGTTATTTTTTATTTGTAAAATTAATGTGTTCACCAGCATGTCTCTCATCCTAAATCTAAAAATAACACTTTTTTTCACAAATTTCATGGGAATAATTTCAATTTTTTAATAAACACTCTCATAAAAAGAAATCTTAGTCTCAGTTACAACCCTTACTGATACCGATTAAGAATTATGGTTTGTTAGACAATAAAGAAAAAGTGTGAAAAACGATTTATAAATAAAAAAAAAAAAAAAACGTTTAGAAAGTGAAATACGAATAAACCTATATAATAGAATAACTGGAATAAGCAGAAAGATTAAAAAAAAAAAAGAACACAATCGTATGAAATATAAAAATAAAATATTTGAAACAACTTAAATATAAATAATTAACTTTTAATAATTTTTTTTTCAATTCCTTCTATTAGCTCACACTCTCCCTATATATATCTTGTTCAAATTTTCAATCGTTCATAACATACTTTTTATTCATCCACTGGCGTTCAAATACATTTTTTTTGAACTTGTAGTGGATGACACTTGATGTTAAGGCAGTTTTTTCAAATATTAATTAATTAATTAAATTGAATTAATTTGTCTTTTTTTAATTGTTTTTTTAAGATTTAATTCGAATATATCTACCAATAGATGGAGCCACATAAACTTAAAAAATGAATGAAAATTATTTATAAAGGACTTTCTGCAATATAATGAAAAAAAAGTAGGAATTGACTTAAAAAATTTTTTTTAATATATTATTATGTTACTGAATAACTTTAATGTAAAAAAACCCATTTAAATCTCGCCTCCAGATGCTACCAACTATTCCAGATAAATATTTGTGCCAGAAAAGGATTTTGTTCATTAAAAAAAAAAAAAAAAAAAAAAAAAAAAAAAAAAAAACCCACCCCACCATGTTCGTATTATTATTATTATTATTTTTTTTTTTTGGTAGTCACAGGATTAACGAATAACAACTTCAGATAAAAAAATTAGAAAGTTAAGTGTTATAATTTTCATTGGAATACCGTGCATATTTTTCAAATTATCCTATCTTCAATGCTGCGATAGCTCCATAGTAGGCCAGGGCATTCTGCCAGTTTCCGAAACATGAGATGTTTTTTTTCTTTTTACTGGATAGGTTTGTCAGCCCTACGTCCGACATTCATATTAGACCTACTGTTTAACATTCATATTAGACCTACTGGGATGTACGGTTTAAAAAAAATTTCGAACCATTACAAACGTCCATGGCATCGCCGGGACTCGAACCCTATGATACCAAGCTCCAGAACCCTAGTCACTTAGTCATCAGGAGATGAAGATTTTCTATATATATTTGGATTTTGTATATATATATATATATAGACGGATAGAATAGATTCTAGTTGGAGGGGAATGAGACCATTGACTCACTCCGAGGCTTCTGTCCGCACTGACACAAAGTGGTTTATAATTGGTTCGAGAGAATGACTCACTTGTTCTTATACTCTCGTCTAGACGGGATACGCACTCTCGTCTAAAGTGACTTCGCGCGGACACCATTTGCGACCTGTTGTCCTTCACAGCGAGATATATGTGGCTTGTTTCTCACGGTCAGGCGGATGCCCTCGGAGCGACAACTCGTTCCCTCGTCTGGACGCGGCTTTAAAAGTGATAAATCCAAAACATTAATCACCTATTTGTTGATTTATATCAATATGTTTCCCCACTGTGTTTTGTATACTGTTAAGCATGCAGTGTATTACCTTTTCGGATACACAGAAGGCAAAAAACAGTTCCAGACGGTGGGATGGCTTTTTAATGCTTTCCAGGATGCATATTCCACTATTTTATATATCGTGAATTTCGTACACAGATTTTATAGCATTTTGTATTTTTTTTAACTGTCGCTGCATTTGTGAATCTATAAATAATTAATCGTTTATATTTATCTTTCTATTGATTTTATCTCTACCTATAAATATAAACTTCCATACATTATAATACATGGGCCTGAATGGCCGAGTGGCTAGCGCTGTAGCGCTCGGTACCACAGGTATCGGGTTCGAATCTCGGCAGTGCCATGGGTGTTTGTAGTGGTTCGGGATCCACTTTAAATAGTAGGTCCCGGTCCTAACAGGATCGTAGAGCGTTGCGGGGACATTGTTACTCCGCATCCGCGGCTTATCTTCAAGTTACACGCGTTCCCTGGGTAATGCAAAGTAAGTAATGTCTGTACCGCGCTTGCCTTAAGGCATACAAGACCAAGCTGTCTAAGTGTTTGCCAGCTGCATTAGAAAGAAAAAAAAACATTATAATATATACTGTTATAATCTATGAAAAGGTATTGTATTAAAAAATATTCTTTGGAATGCTAATGAAAATTTTTATAGGGAATAAAAATTATATACATTTCAATCTACTATCATTGCAATAAGAATCATTTTATGCTTTAGAAAAAACATGCCTTTTATTACTAATGAAAATGTTTATGAAAATTAAAATGCCTATATACTGTTACAATCTATGGTAAGATAATATTGTAATAAGGGTAATCTAATGATTTACAAAAATATTGCTTGGTGTGTTGTGGAAATTTTTATAAGCAATTAAACTACTTATTTATTGTTACAACTTAAAGTACCATTGCTATAAGGATAATCTATCGTTTTGAAAATATATTGTTTAGAGTCTTATGAAGTTAGTCTTGTACTATCTATATACAGTTTCAACCTGCAGTAAGGAAAATTTTCACATGATGATTCAACGGTCATGATATGAACTTTGAGGGGTGGTGCTGTTTCTCAAAACATACATTTTGTGCATAGGAATGTAAGGTCGGAAGTGATGTGTTAAAGCATGAACTCACTTTCAAACGAAAGGCGTAATGCGCCAATTGATACTCATCATGGGACGAGTTTCAAGTCCTCTCTGATTGGCAACCCTATTGATCATTCTTATTTTATTTTGAGTTTCCATTTACGAGACTAGGGCCTGAATGGCCGAGTGGCTAGCGCTCTGGCGTTCGGTACCACAGGTTTCGGGGTCGAGTCCCGGCGGTGCCATGAATGTTTGTAGTGGTTCGGAATCCACTTTAAACCGTAGGTCCCAGTCCTAATAGGATCGTAGAGCGTTGCGGGGGCATTGTTACTCCGCGTCTGTGGCTTATCTTCAAGTGACACGCGCCCCCTGAGTAATGCAAAGTGAGTAACTTCTGTGCAGCGCTTGCCTTAAGGCATCCAAGACCAAGCTGTCTAAGTGTTTGCCAGCTGCATTAGACAGAAAATTTACGAGACTCCATTGAGGACATCGTTCCTCGATTATTCGTTGCTGATCCTTTGCATGCGCGAAATGCCTGGCATCTCTGGAACTGTTCACATCACTCCTTCGACGCTACCAAGCATGTATTATTGTTGATATGCTTTGCAATTTTGAGCATTTATTGTAATTATTGAATCAAGGAAGAACTTTTCAATGATGTTGCCAATCAGCAATGCTTCTCTTTTCATGTCTCATTTTTTGTATTCCTGCCACCCTATTTCACTTTCCGTCATGTACTCTTATACAAAAAAAAAATGCATGCTTTAGTAAACTGTACCAATCTCAAAGTTGTCCACCGACTGTTGAATCATCCTGTATATGTTCAAAAATGGGCCTGAATGGCCGAGTGGTTAGCGCTCTGGCGCTCGGTACCCCAGGTTTCGAGTTCGAATCCCGGCGCTGCCATGGATGTTTGTAGTGGTTCGGAATCCACTTTAAACCGTAGGTCCCAGTCCTAATAGGATCGTAGAGCGTTGCGGAGGCATTGTTACTCCGCGTCCGTGGCTTATCTTCAAGTGACACGCGCCCCCTGAGTAATGCAAAGTGAGTAACTTCTGTGCAGCGCTTGCCTTAAGGCATCCAAGATCAAACCAAGTGTTTGCCAGCTGCATTAGAAAGAAAAAAAAATCAACGAATTTAAATATTTTTATGATGGTGTAGACACTTTAGACTATGTATTTTCTTACAAACGTTACTGTACGTTAAGCTGAACCAACCATCACAGTGAATCACTCCGTAGTTTTTCAACCCATGGTAAGGTATCATTGCTTTAAGGATTCATGTACGTTTTACAATAAACTGCTTGAAGTGTTAATGAAAATGTTTATGAAAAAAATTGAACAAAGACAATTCAAACATTAGGAAGAGCGAAAGACGTTTATTAAAAACTTTTACATCAACATACCATGATTTGAGATCGGAGACTACGCCCACATACACTATTCAAGGATTACTTCTTCTACATGTATTCCCAGTCAACAGTCTTACAGGATCTAGCTTTGTACAAAATTCTCTTAAAGCCAGATTTCAGTTTCTTTCCCACAGATTCATGTCTTTCTTTGCATCTAGTTCAATTCAAATTTTCAGGTACTCGCTCTCGACTCTTGTTAAATTTGCTATCGATTATTTTTAATATATCAAAGTAGTAACTCCTTATGTTGAGTTTGATACAAATGCCACCGACTAATTTTAGTTTGTTTGATTATAAAAATTTGGCGTCCGTATTCAAACAAGGTATTTTGTACTTTGAGACTTTTTTTTTTTAAAAAACAAAAACAAAATATATTATTATCAGAAAGGGAAAAACCTTCAGTGGAAGATTTATGTCAGCAAAAAACATGCATTTTCGTCAACTGCAGATTTATTTCCAATAAGTAATTTAAGCTATTTCATTACAGCCAAGATATTGTTAAAATTTGGCGTGAAAGATCCTAATTTGAAAATACTAAAAGTATATGTACCATAAGTGCATTTAATAAAGAAAAAGGAAATTACTTATATTTGTTTTGCATTATATGGACTTCATATTTCTGCGATATAATGTTATATCTTATCTTACAAGAACTTATGTTAAATGCAGACCATAATTGATCATTTATATCTACTGATTGATATATAATCCTCTTTTTTTTCATTTGTAAAATTTGATAATACATTTCTTAGGAAAATGTACAAAAGCGGTTTAATCCAAACTGGAAGATTCAGTTTCAAATTCTCTTGGTAAACATCTTAACAGTAAATAGGATTTTGGATCTGGCTTAGTATTAGGATTGAACATAGTAGTTAGAAACATTGCTAGTTAATTTCTTTGATCTATTTGAAGTATTCAACAATAATCTTCAGTCTTAAAGTTTAAGTTTCCTTGAAGTTGTTATTGAACAATTATTGTAGTTATTGAAAATCTCAGTTTGATTTATTAATTTCAGTAATATTTGAAGGGAAAAATCAAAATTATATGTCTCGATTTATTTTCCAGTAACCATGAATAGCTTTTTAATTTACATATATATTTTTGTTTCAGAAATAAATAAAAACTATTGGAAAATTTACTTCTTAAATGATGCAAAACAGATAATTGTTTTTTATATTCCACCACAATTTTTATATGAAATTACCAATTAATAAAATTTGTCATCAGACAAAACTTTGTTCATAAGACAAATATCATAACACAAGTATCGTAAGACAAGTTGTCATAAGACAAGACACAAATTTGCCACCAGAGTGTCATGAAGACAGGAAAACTCCAATCACATTATAGAATAACGAAACTAATTTTCATAAAAAATCATTCAGAATTTATGTTGGATAGATTTCACATTCCCTTTTCAAACAGATGTAGCTTTTATTTATATACTTTGTTAAGTCTTTTTAAAAATCGAATGACTTTTTATTATGCAATTGTATTAATAAATTTGCATGTGATATATCGTATAAACAGTTAAAGCATGTTCAACAGTTTAATTGATAATTTGGTCTGCAAAAACATTAGTTTGGGAAAATTATAGTCACTGTTGCAATTACAATTTGTAAAACAAAATTTTTTTTCTGAATCTAGTTTATTTGAATGATTTTATTCATAATTAAAAATTTTCCTTTGTTAAAATACTTCAAAAATATTCCAAACAGTTGATATTGCTTTAATTTTGAATTTTTTTTTTTTTTTTACAAAAATATTTTTGACGCGAGATTAATTCTTTTGCACTCGTTACTAATGGAAAGATTTAGTAAACTCATCGTGTTACAAATATTAATTCTATTCACCATTCTTTGCTTAATCAACATTGGTCCCGAAATCTCTAGAAGTGCTTTTTTTGATTATGGTCGTTTAGGTACAACACGGAACAACAACTACTACTTCCAAAGCTTCCTCGATATGTCCTTTCAGAGTTGAATAATGTTATTAGTTATCCTTAAATACGGGTTCGAAAGGAACTTAAAAGAGTGATTATTGACCAGTAGAGTTGATATTGACAATAAAATTACATAAAATTACAAACATGGATGTACGTCGACATCAGTCAGATCAGTTTTTTTTTTTTTTTTTCCGTACAAATTCTCATGCACATTTGATTTTTTTCAATAGAGAAATATGATACACAACAGCAAGCGAATGGTCTTTTCTACTGCAGTTGGAGAATGGAACACCGAAGATGAGTTGTAATGCATATTTACAGAAATCATATGATGAAATGTACAACTGAAAATGGGAACATAAATATTTTTTTCAAGGATGAGATAGCCAAACAATTATGGTATCTGTGATTGAAAGCTCAGAATGATATTTATAATACAGACAGGGCGCCCCTTAGTTTTCAAAATGTTCAAGTCCTTATTAGGATATGAGTACAATGAAACGCGTACAAGGAGTGAAATAATGAAGAACAACAACTCAAGCTGTCGTGTCAAAACATTCATTGGAGGCAGGTGATTGTCGCACCTTTGACATCAGATGTCTTCTGGAATGTCACATGTGGCATCCTAAAAGAATTTGTTATCGTCGAATTCTTCAAGCTCACCATCATTGTCCAATTACCCTTAAAATTCCACTTTGGAGTAATATCTTTTGACTTGGCATAAATTTCCAAACAATTTCTATTCAGTTATATGATTTGCTTTTGACCCAGAGTCTTTTGTAAGGTATGAAATACTTCAAAAAAATATTTCTTTTTTTAGGACTCAGACCGATTGAAAACTAAGGAGAATACGCGCTTTGAATTTTATGTTACATAGTAGTAGGAAATACGACCAATTATCTTCTACCATGAATGAATGGTTGACGACGTCTCTTCAATGAAGAAGACCAAAAAACTAAATGCACTCTTTGATCCCTTGTTGAGATTGCTTCTCCGTGCCTGTACTTGGCGTAGCTGGCGAAGGACAGTTCCTTCTGCTTCGTCGAACTGGTGTGTCTCCGTTCTCTGTCACACAAATATAATGCAAATATAGAGGAAGGGAGACTCTTCTTGGAGTGGGATAGGATCTTACTTTTAGTGGATGTCCACAGTCTGTACAATATAGTGGGGTAAAAATATAACGGAGCGATCCTCTTCTATAATTACTTGCCAGGTTCGAATTCTGGCGGTGTAATGGATGTTTGTTAGTGGTTGAGAATCCACTTTAAAGTGTCTATCCCGGTCTGTTTAGCCCTCGTGTGCACAAGATGACTGTAGAGCGACAAACCAAACCAAACCTTTATAACTACTTGATAAAGATTTCTTCCATAACATTAATTTTTCCATTCAACTCCTAAGCAATAGTTATAGGAATTATCGTATTGTTAAGTTATAGTTTTATTAGGTATGTATTTATTTGAGAAATTAAATTTAAATTTCTGATTTTACTGAACTAATTAAGATAAAGAATAATTAAAAAAGTACAATTTGTGATATATTTGAGTCACTTTATAAAGCATAATAAAATAAATTAATAATTAAAATATTATAGACTTTATTTCGTTTAGATTTATGCAGTTTAAAACTCTGAAATAAAAAATTGGTGGGCTATAATGTTTCGTTTGATATAGAGCTAATAATGATTGCTATTAATATTTGGATTTATTGTTTAACTTTATTTTAAATTAATATATTCTACATTTTAATCTGTAATAGTAATTTAGATAACTTCCGATAAATATTCAAAATTATTATGTTAACTATTCAAAATACTTAAACATTTTTACAGAGAGTTTAATAATTTGATTTAATATATATTGGAAATCCTTATTTTTTCTCAATTTTTTAATTATAGTTGAATAAATTAAAAAGGTAAATTTTAATTAAATGCAAAATAAAAATTTAAAATTAATTACATATCACAAAAAAAATCTTACTGTTATGTTAATTGTACAAGAGAACACATTTTGAGGTCAATACGGATGAATTAAAAATTTCCAGTCAAATTTGGAGATGAGTTGTGAGTTAAAAAAAAAAAATCCTCCAAAAAATCCTACTAGG
Source organism: Caerostris darwini (assembly GCA_021605075.1). Lineage (NCBI taxonomy): Eukaryota > Metazoa > Arthropoda > Arachnida > Araneae > Araneidae > Caerostris > Caerostris darwini. Next base: position 233,744 of record BPLQ01004299.1, read on the forward strand.
AGTTTAGGAAGAAAGATAAGAATTAAGTAGATGGCCACTTCCAAAAGAAAGGTTTGTTTGCAATTGGGGATCAACTGAAATGGTGGTTCAATCGCAAAATGGTCAACAAATTATGTGAGTTTATGGACTCATATTTATAAGTGTGAATAATGGTTTATTAGAAAATAAAAAATCACGACCTTGCATTAATAGAATATTAAATCCGTCCCAATAGTGTGAATATTCCTGCAATATGTTGTTATTTTTAATTCATTTATGCTGTATACTGTAGTTATTGAAGCGATCGCTCCGTTATATTTCTACCCAACAGAATTCATCTTTTCCTAATGGACCTAGGTCGATCCTGTAACCCGTATGAGAATAGAGAGCTGTATCCACCGAGAGGGAAGGGGGGAGGGGTTGGGGGGGGAGGATAGGATATCACAGAAAGAATTGAAAATTTGCTTGGAAATAGAAATGTCCGACAAAGTTTAAGCTCTGGATTGTCCTGCGAGAGTCCGTACACGCGCAATATTCTTTCCTCCACAATTTTTTTTCTTTTTTGTTAGTGTGCGCATGCCTGTGTGCTCTTGAGAATGCGAGAGTCCTTTGAAGTTCTAGATAACATCCTATGTACAAGGCTCTCTGGTCCCTCGATTGTTTTCCTGGAAGAAAAAAAAATGCATCTCATTGAGAGTATTGACACATTCATCATGTTGAAATTAGATAACTTTTAAGTCTGAGTATTTTTTAGTAAGCAAGGTGGAAATCACGAGCTTATATGAATCTCTGTGGCACGGACATACATCAAATAAAATTAATACGCAAAATCTGTTAAATAAATATATTTAAAGAATATAGCAAATGCTATAGATAAGAGTCATTTTCATTGATACATTCTTTGAATTCATTGCTGAAACACTGAACAAATGAACCAAGTCTCTCATTTTCAAAGTTCTATTGGAAATAGGGGACTTCACCATTTGGGGTATTAAAGTCTACTATTGATGAGTTTATACATACCAAACCAGGAATAATATAGCAATTATTTTTTAAACACATAGGATTTGTAAAACACAACAATCAGTACAAGTGACACTAAAGAAATTTTCAAAATTAAAGATCATATCCCTTTATTTCCTTATCTTTCCACAAAGAATCAATAATTTCATGATTTAGAATCCTTGTTTTGGATAAAAATTTTTATAATTTTTTTTAAACTTTCAATAGGGCTGAAAGTTTATAGTGGCAATGGAATTGATGAACGCTTTAAAGATTTTATATTCTTTAGTTTTGTTCTAGTACCCATTGCAATGTTATGGAAAGATAGGATATCTTTAAAATGTTCTAGTGTTTTTGATAATTTACATGAAATGCTCTATTATCTAATGAATCTGTGATGGTTTCCAGATTCTTTAAATCATAACTCTCATATATATATTTTTGCTCCTTCTTAATTATCTTAATTATTGCTTAATGAACTCATTTTTTTCTTCTTGATTTTGTCATTGTTAAAATGCAAAGTAAACAAATGCAAAAAAAGAATATCCTCCATTTTTAAGTAAAAAACATTTTCCATCGTATGGCACATCCTTTCTTTTACAATAATACTTCTTATTTTATATTACATTCTTCATTTCATGATAACATTATTCATTTTATGGTAATGCCCTACATCTATGATAACATCTAAATTTCGCCATCTACGATGCCACTTTTCGTTTTATAGCAATATCCTTCATCATATGATAAACATATGTAGGGAAGGATGCTCATCCTTGATTTTATTTGTAGCAAACATTCTGTACCTTATGATACATTATTCATTTTATAGTAGAATCCTTCATTTTAAGGTATATTCTCCACTTTATAGTAACAACCTTCCTCTTATGGAATCATCCTTCATTTTATGGTGCATTCTTTATCTTATGGTACGTTCTCCATTTTATGGTAACAACCTTCCTTTTATAGTGAAATTCTTTATTTTATAGTAACAATCTTGATCTTAAGGAAACACTCTTCATCTTATGATACACCCTTCCACTTATGTTAAAATTGTTCATCTTGCTGTAATGTTCTTCATCTTACAATTAGATCCTTCAATTTATGGCAATATCCTTCATCTTATGGTAAACATATGCAGGTAAGGACTTCATTCGTCACAGACGCAAGTTAAAGTATTTAAACACTTATGAACTCTTAGTCTACTTTTTGATATTGTTAAAAAATATATGTTATTATAATTGTTTTTATGTGTTTGTTTACAGCGGTTTTGAATCAAATTCTCATAACTAAACGCTATCTTTACAACCATTATTATTATTATTATTATTTTTTTACTATATATTTTACATATTGAACTCTTCAGAAAAACTTTTCCTTTCACTGAAATGCAACTTTTGTAAACGTTTTGGATAAAAAAAGTTTTTTGTTTTGTTGAAGCTTTTATTTAACCTTATTTAAAACTTGAATGAAAAGAAAGAAACATTTAAATCCACATAATAGTAATTTTAACCTATTCATTGCTAATTAATAATCCTAAAAAAATTTTAAATTCTAATTATTTAATAAAAATTCATAATGGGTTCTGGAACCTTTTTAGCCGGAATTTTGAATCACAAATGAATTAAGAGGAAGATTTACCCTTTCTTTCTGTTCTTCTTCTCTCCTTTGGACAGTCATCCAGTAGTCGTAGTTGTCTTGGAGATTTTTGGTTTGTTGGCAAAGGACCGTCTTGCGTTGGGCATGACTTTGTTTCACACCACCTGGAAAAAACCCAAAGTGGATCTTTTCAATGTAGATGCAATGTTTTAAAGTTTTTACTGTAATAAGATAAAATTTATTTAAAATTTCCAATTAAAATTGTAATAATTTTAAGGTAGTATAAAAGATGTTTCAAAAATTTTGCAATGCTATACTGGACAAAAGAAGTTTGGTAGATAGCGCATTGGGTTTCGAAATAAGGGAGATCTTTAAGAAGATAGCGGTTCGAACCCTACTAAACGAAGTTGAATCGAAAATTCAAATGACTATATTAGGAAATATATACAATCTTAAGACCAAAAATTTCCTTCTGCTATGTTCAAGAAGGTAGGGCCTGAACGGCCGAGTGGCTAGCGCTTTGGCGCTCGGTACCACAGGTTTCAGGTTCGAGTTCCGGCGGTGCCATGGATGTGTGTAGTGGTTCGGAATCCCCTTTAAACCGTAGGTCCCGGTCCTAATAGGATCGTAGAGCGTTGCGCGGGCATTGTTACTCCGCGTCCGTATCTTCAAGTTACACGTGCCCCCTGGGTAATGCAAAGTGAGTAACGTCTGTGCAGCGCTTGCCTTAAGGCATCCAAGACCAAGCTGTCTAAGTGTTTGTCAGCTGCATTAGAACAAACAAACAAAAAAAATGTTCAAGGAGGTTTGGTTTGTCGCTCTACAGTCATTTTGTGCAATCTTTGGGCTAATTAGACAGGGACTTACAGTTTAACGTGGATTCCGAACCACTCACAAACATCCATACCTTCGCCAGTAATCGAACCTGAAAACTGTGGTACCAACGGCTAGAGTGTTCAAAATGGAGTGGGATGAAAGAAAGAATGTGCCCAAATGTTACTCTTAAATTGTGGTAGCAAGCCTTCGTGGAGCAACCTGGGTGACGATAAATTCGCTGCATATACATTTTATTTAATGAACTGTTAAATTTAGGTTGAAGTACTTGGAATTTGAAAAAAAAAATAGCTTACAAAACAGTGAATATCTGATCATAGATCTAGTTAGTGATCCATTTCATCATGAATCCTGCAACTAAATATGCGCTTTTCAATTTAAACTCGTACGGTAAATGAATACAGATACATTCACTTCATCCCTTTTCTGATCTGTGTTCTGCATTTATATATATATATATAAATACGTACAGGTTATACAAGAGGCAGACAAACCTTAAGATAAAATATACAAGCTTTAAGTTCAATATACACACAAATTTATAGCTTTAAGATCAAATTTATGAAACCTATTTTATACATAAATAGATGGCCTAAACACGGTTGGGGAGTGCAACACATATAGGAAGATATATTTTTAAATCAAAAAGTGTTTCAAGTTTTTGAACAACACATTTTTTAAAAAAATTCTTTGTAAATAAATATCTTGTTACTATTTTTTTTTATTTAAATCGATCTCACCTGTTACTACATCTTCCACTCTTCGTGGTAGATCCAAATCATCTTCAGATAATTCTTCAGCACCTACATAAGAAAAGAATAATACTAAGCAATTGAGTTAGATTTAAATAAAAGATACACAAGTGTAGAATAAAGATTTATATTACAAGTGTCTGAACGGTTACGAAATAAATGGAAGTTTAATGGTAACGAAAGACTAACGAATTATTAATTATTTCAAATAAATTCGGAATTAGCATTTCAATGGATAAAATGCTTTATAAATTTATTTCTTTTATAATATAACTTCTGCGAATAAAAATCTCAGAACACCTGATCAAGTCAAGTCAAGCCCATTGTAAAATATTTTAATAATTTAATAATTTTTTTTTTACATTTTTAAAATTTCCATTTTGTAAATTCTAGGAAATTATTCGTTTGTCTATAAATAATTTTTAACCAATTGAAAAAGAAAATAAAGTCCTCTTTGAAGACATGGAACTTTTCAAAGTGCTTCAAATAAGTATGCATAATTATTCTATTATTTCTTATGAAATATTAAAATGAAAATTTTCTTAAAAAACAAGATAAATTGATTTAAAACATATTACTTGAACTACTTGATTAATTCTTTACTGCTTCGTAAAATTCTATTTTCAGAAACATGCAAAAGGAATTCTCAAAATGTTGAAATAAATATTTTGGAAACGATGGCAAATTAAAAATTATTAACAGTTTCTTTATGTTTTATCTTATTCCTTATATCCAATTAACTTTCTTTATATTCTATAACTTTCACTCTACTGTCTTTTATGCACACATACCATAACATATCACTTTTGGTATAATATTATCAAAGTTTTATCGTAATTGCTCTTTTTGCATTATAACAGAACAATGAAAAAGAACAATTAAGATGAAACTTTGGACGATGAACAGAAAGCGATGAACGATGAGGATGGACGATGAACAGCAGTTATCTTTAGTCAGAAAGGCTTCTTAGTCTCCTAGAATTTGTTAATTGTGCTCTATATAGTAGAATTGTGTACGAATGGATGAAGAAGTCCACACAAATATGTATTACAGATAGGACTCAAGCCGCTCCTCAGTCTCCTTTGAAAATCTGGAAAATTTAATAAACTTAAAGATGATTCTGCAAACCAATAAAATTTTTCGTTCTTTGTAAATCATTTAAAGTCCTGCATACAATGGGGGCATAAACGGCTATACAGCCGTCTAAAACCCTTCTTCTTTAGTAGGAAATACAACATGTGAACCACTCGATCAAGTGCATCGAAAGCAAGAAGACTGCATACAAAAGCAATGTTACAATACTGCTATTGTCGTCATGCATTAAAAATCAAAAAGTGTGGTTAATTTGTGATTCATTCACATACTTACTTTGATCATCTGAGAGGCGGACCCACACCCCTGGAAGAAGAGCGGCTTCAGCGTAGCCCCTGCACAAGGGCGCAACGAGATGGCCTATGAAGGATTCTTGAAGTTTGGCTAGTTGGGGATTGTTGCGATCCATGAAACGAGAGATCGGAAGACCCAGCTCTCTCTCCTCATCGCCCTTGAAAGGAAACAGTTAAGGTCGCAGAGGAAATTCAGGAATGAAACATGAATAGATTAATTAATAAACAAGAGAACTTAAAATGCCATTGATGCTTCTTTTTAAAAGAATATTAACATAAGAGCAATATAGAATTGAAACAAAATTTTCATACATTTTACTACAGTAAGTAATTAATATTTTAGTTTTCATATTGTTAGATTGCTTATATGCATTTTTAACAGCACAGAATATATTAATTTACCGTGCACATGCAAATTCGTTAGATTAAATAGACTTCTAAATGCATTCTATCAGCTGCTACTCATACCAATTGACAGCCAGCAGAACATCATTGATTATAAGACTTATGATTCAAGATAATAGAGAGTTTTTGCATACCGTATTTTGGACGTCCGTTAGCTTTTTCTTCCTAGCGCGCATGCTCATAGGAAATTGCGCATGCGTATATATAATAATGTTTCCTATGAGCATGCGCGCTAGGAAGAAAAAGCTAACGGACGTCCAAAATACGGTATGCAAAAACTCTCTAATATCCCTATTTTCGTCATTTTAATTCAAATTAATATGCTATAGCTTTACATTGTTGTGGTAAGTTTGTTGAGGAAATAATTAATTCGGAGTAAGCAAAGAAAATTTATGCAGTCAAACTGGTTTGTTTTGATAAGACATTTCTCGCCAATATTCCTTAAAAGTTATAATTCGAACTGTTCCACAAAAAGTAGTTCCTAGTATCTGCTATTGGTTGTCAATTACTTTATATTATCTAAAATATTTCGAGGAATAGCAATATACATTAATATAACTTACAGTAAAAATATTTTAAAATTTATAAAATATTCATTTTTGTTCTTTATTCGAATGAATTGTTGTCTTTATTTCTTTGTAGTATAACTATTTAATAATATTTTCATAGAATCAAAATTGAAGAAATTTTCCCCTTTGAATTTAAAATTATTCATTAGAAAAAAACAAACGATTTTTATGGAATCTTTTGTTAAATTAATTATTATTAATAATAACAATAATAATAATAATAATTATTAATAATAATTTACTAATAAACTAATAATAATAATACTAATCAACTAATTCTTATTCTTATTTTTTATATTACAAAATTAACATAACATAGCATTCGAAGAAAGAAAAATTATTTTGTAGTTATATTCATAATACGTCTTTTATTTTAAATGTCTTTAATAAATTTTAAATTTATGCATAATAATAATATTAATAATAAAAATAATAAAAAATAAGTTGTATTATTTATATTTTAATTATAAAAATATCTATTTCAGCTATGTAGGTTAAATGTTTAATTTTTAGTTTCATTTTTGTGGCATCAGTAATTTTACAGAAAATGAAGAAATAGAAGTTTTTAAAATAAAAGAAAAATACATTATATTGTATATTTAAAATGAATTCTTTTCAGTTTGCATTTAATTTTTATAAAGAAAGAAGAGTTTTAAAATGTAAGTTTAAAATATTTTTAATATATAGTGCTTAATTTTTTTTACATGAACAAAAAATTTGTAGAATATAACTTCAAATTGTTCTAATAATTGCTAGCTTAGCAATACTGCTTAAAAGTATTTTTAAGATCTAAAACTTATCAATTGATTCACTTTTATAATATGAATGAAATTAAATTGACAATAATACTACTTCAAAATTTAAAAGAAATGCAAAATGCTGTTACAAAATTTTAGCAAATTTTACTTTCAAACAATGTTTTATATATGATTTCATATTGACTAATTACTTTCTTCTACTAATTAAGTAAATTAATTTTACCAATTAATTTAAATTTACTCCTTTTTCTTTTTATTCATAGTTTTTAACATACAAATTTTTTAAGGTAAAATAACAATTACAGGCATCATTATGCGTTTTCTTCTTTAAAATATGATTTCACTTGTTAGTAAATTAAGCACTCATGTTTTACATGCTTTATTGGGAAATTCTTCTCGAATTGGTATTCTTAAATTTTCTATAAACAATAAAAATTAAATGAAAAAAAACGAAAAACTTGATTACCAAATTTGAAATAAAATTTAAAAAAATATTTTAATAGATTTTATTAACTGTTTTTTTTTAAATTTAATTCTGTTTAACTTCTTTTTTTAATCTATTTCAACTTCTTTTTTATAAGCAAAAATACTAGAAATAAAACTAATATTTATTTTTATAAAATTAAATTTTTATCTAAGTGTAAAATTGACTTAGAAAACGACATTTGATATGATCAAATAAAATGATAAAATGCATTTAGTTTTATATTTGTACAAACCGTTTAAATTTCAACGCATGGTTAAAGAATATGATTAAAATACTCTAAATCATAACTTTTGTGGGTAACAAAGAGTTAAAATCAATTTAACTGTTCGAAATTCGGCGTAGATTGAAATAAATATTATACTTGTTTATTGGTAAAAAAAGTAAACTGCGTACATGGAAATAAATAAATACCTAAAATATTACCTTCAGATAAAATAATTTTTTGAATAACAGGAAATTGAATAAAAAGTCAAGCTACGTAAAATTTTATTATTATTTACTTATATATATTGAGGAATTTATTGGAATACTTGTTTAAATGACTTGAAAAAGAAATTTAACTATATTATAGAATATAGTTTATTTATGGCAAGCTTGTAGATTTAAAAGAAGCAGTAATAACTTTTTGGTTAAATAATACAGTTTAAATTACTACCAATATTAAATTGAAGTTATTGTCAATATAAGAATAAAAGTTTTTGATAGTTTACAATGGTTCATGTAAATATATGTCTTTGTTAAACTATTAAAGTCAAATTCCAAGAATCTCAACGATCTCTTTGAATTCACATTATTTAAATTGTAAAAGGAAAAAAAGACTTGAATGTTATAGAAATTAATTTCTTCTACTACCCACTTGTTCGTAAAATTCTTCAGCTATGCGATGCGTCCACTGCATGTGAAGGTTTCGGCATTTGCAAGGTCCGTTGATGTCGGACAACTTTATGGCCATCTGCATCACCAGCAATCTGTCGGCCTCGTTACTCCAGTCAATGAAAGGAGACTCCTCATCAGCCATCTGATAAAAACACATTCAGTTATTTAAAGCTATGCCATGTATTTTTATTTTCATCTGTGATATAAAACATAAGTTTAATTGATTTAGTATCTAACATAACATTAAGGACACAACATATCAATACAAAACTCAAAAAGGAACTTACAAGGAATGAAATAAAAACACATTCACACCAAACCCACAAACTACACGTTATTTTCATGTTCTTCATAGATATACAATCTAATTATATAAAAAAAACCATAATATCATTTGTAGTACATAAACTCTAAAGTGCTTCCCATTCAGTTACCTCAAAAAAATGTCCAAGATCCGAAATGGGCATAAGCTACAGCAACGAAACACACAAATATTAAAAGGTTGAACTGCTACCGCATCGACAGATTAAAAAACGAATATATACAAAGTAAAGCAGGTTACACAAGGCTTATATCCTAGGTATAAGCCTTGTTTAATCTGCTAATTTTTTCAATACGTTAAAAACGTATGATGTGATCAATAAGCCATAATTGGATCGATTAAAAAAGGGGTGGGATGTATCTTCTATAATTACATGAAGAAATTATGAATTAATTCGAGTTAAGAGCTCTTTGATGAAGAAATTTTAATTATTTCAAAATTGCTAATAATTACTTTTTAATTGATTTTCATCAAATACTTAAAAACAAAACCATTATTTAATGTTCTACAGATAGCTCTCTGATTACATATTTGACTAAAATCGTTTTATTGATGACTTAAAACGTTCAATTATTTGAATATTTTTTGAAAGGAATTATTTGATATTTTTAGCTAGTATGTAATATATTGGTCATTTGATTGATAATAATATTTTTTGAAGGTTAATAAGCATTTTGAAAACTTTTTTTGAGTGAAAATATTAAGCTATTTTTACATTAATCACAAAATATGCAATAATTCTTTGAAAGAAAAAAAAATTGATGATTTTCAATAAAAAAACTTTAATAAATTATTAAAAAATGCGTTGAATATAATTTAAATAAGAAAAATTGTGACGCTGTGGTCGAAATGCTAAACTTGTAAATGGTGTATAATAAGTGTGGAAGTAAGATTGTAGATTTTTCTGTGATAGGAAGATAAGAAATCTAAATTACCCAGTTCTAACAATGACATCTCAGTATCATTTGACCAAAAATAGCAAGATAGGTGAAAATGAAACAGAGGTAGCCAAATAGTTAAATGTGAGTTCATAGAATTTGGAAACAATTCTAAACTGTAAATTAACTATCCAGAAGATTTAGCCAATACGGCCAAGAAATAAATCGATCTCTCATGTTTGTAATTAATGCTTATCAAGGACGAAAACTTCCACATCAATCATATTAAATTTTTTGGTCAACGTTTACTGTGCACAGACTGTGCACTGCATACCTTCTGCGGCCTAAAGAACACTTCAAATGATCACGTCAACTTTCCCACTGGACTGCAGATGGGCTATATTCGAGTAGATTCCATATGCTATATTCTCTATATCGAGTAGATTATGAAATAGATGGTTATATTCTTCCCGGATTAATTCAGGTATTGTATACAAAGCGATATAAGACATTTTGGTTTTAAGGAGAACCTGGAAACCGTTATCCTTTATTTAATATCCTTGAGAGAAACAAATTTTAGTAACTATTTATGCACTTATGGCGGAATAATAGATATTTTATCCTACAAGATGACAACGATATATCACAAAGGGCACTTATCGTGGAACACAATCTTCAACACAATGCAACTCCTTGATCTCCCACTCGATCTCCTGGACTTGAATCCTATCCAGCCTATTTACGATGCTCTAGGGTGACATGTCACTCTCTCAATTCCCTCATTCTTTGTAAGAACAATGGCTTTTCCTTCCCACTGACCTCTTAGATATAATCGCGAGCCTTCCATATCGCCGTACTCCCTCCGGGATGAACACATTGAGTATTGAAAATATTTTTCTAAACCAAATTTTCGATTTCAAAACTTTGATTATTTTAATCTAAAATTTATTTTTAATATTTAAAATTATTAAATTTTAACTTTTATTAATTATTATCTTAAATAATTATTTAAATCTTATTATCAACTATTTAAATAAATTTTATAAATATCCAGTGATTTGTTTTCAAAATAACTTAAACCTACCTGTGTGTTAAACATTTTGACTCAGATTTATTAAATCAACATAAAAATTTCGGAATTATCACTATTTGAAATAAGTATATAGCGATAATATAGAATAAAATGAACAAAAAATTTTAGAATCCATGATATTTAATTGTACGAAAAATTTGGGGAAATGGATATGATATAACTATTTTTTTGTTAAAGAAAGACAAAAAAAAAAAACTTGCAATAAAAACAATAAAAATTTTCATAAACACTGCCTTGAAATGTCTTCTGCAGTATGAAAGATTAAAAGCTATTATAACATAAATTTCTGTAAGTCTTCATGAAGAAAAAGCTCTTTATGCTCTGATGGTTTGGTGATAGTTTTATGAGACAGATTGAATACTCATCATAGAAAAAAAATAGACCCATAAAAAGGATATTTTTGTTTGCTAATTAACATTTATTTAGATTTTTCTCCCAGAATATTTAAATTCTTTTTAAAAATGTTAGAAGTTTTTTTTTCTAATTACCCTTCAGAATATTTTTTCATTTCATTTGGTTAGTCATATATGAAGGTTTAATTACTATATTATCATTACTATATTTCCGCTCTTTAAACATTCGAAAATGTTTAAACAGATTGGCCTCCTTCACATCTAAATACGCGCACACACACAGACACACACACACATGCATACACACACAAACAGACACACACACATGCATACACACACAAACATAAATGCATATACACACACACATATATATGCACCCATAATGCAGCTATTTGATATTACAAGAGGGGAAATTTCTGGTTGCAGAAGAGCCCGAAAGTGACGGTGCGGACATTAGGACACTTACCTTGGCGTTGAATTCCGTGACTATGTCGAAATGCCTCTTTAGGTCTGTCGCCAGAATTAACTCAATGACCAGGAAACGGAACCTCTTGAACTCCGCCTCGTCCAAGTGGCGCAACCAGTTGTAGCGAATATCGGACAAGAGCAGGCTCCAGGCCGCGGCAGAGTGGTGGTTCTCTAGCACAGATCGGTCGTTGTAGAGGATTGCCTGCACGACACACAAACACACTCTCTCTACAGATCACGATTTAAGCCAATGTATAGTTAATAATCGCGCAAACTAACTGAATTCATTGAGAAGTCAATATTTTACAGTTTTACAGAATTAGTCATATCGCCGTTCTCTTCTAATATAGAGAAGGATTCATTTGAAGAAGTACCATGTTGATTGCTTAACCGCTCAGATGGCAGTATAAGTACCATTTAAAATAATAGTAACAGATTTAATTCATAGTGTAACCCATAAGTGTAGACAAATTTTAAAAAGTAATTTAAAACTTGATAAAGAAAAAAAAGATACATCTTTTACAAAAATAATGGAATAGAAGAAGGATTTTTTTTCAAGTAATTAAAAAAATGCTAAATCAATTCATTTTTTCCCAACAGATGGCTTTATCAAGTTCCATAAAGAGTAGCTTTAGCTTCAGACAATTATTGTTCCTTCTGTTACTATATGCAGTGCTTACATGTGAAAAATGCGTCTCTATACATATTGCTGAGCTTGCAATAGACTGCTATGTTGAACATTGAGAGAGGACAGTGTCCTCAGGCAAGCGCTTCGCTGGTGTATAATCCATCCACATTTCGAGATTATACACTTTGTGACTTTTGGTTGTGGGGATCGCTGAATTTAAAAGTGTACCAATAGAAGTCAATGTTGTTGCCAACAATGTGAGCCGCATTATAGAAATATGTGTATGCCTTATCATCAGAATTGCCTTTTGCTGTGGATTGTTTGGTGCGTGTTCTGACAAATGTGTTACTGATTGACGGATGACACTTGAAACATTTATTTTATTTATTATTTTGGAATTTGTTAGTCGTTAATTTATCTGACGTATGAACAACCATGGATCATTTAACTATGAACATTAGTTGGACAACTATGTAAAACATAATTGTTAAATTGATGAAATAATTGAAACTTTTTAGCAATAATTTTTTTCTGACTGCCTCCCTTCCCCACAAACAACAATGCAGTTTAATTTCAGTTAGATTTGTCGAATTTTAACTTTTAGATAATCCTGCAATTTATAATTTACAATTTTTCGATTAAGTTTAGAATGACACAATTTATTTTGCAGAATCTTTTTATAGAATGTTGGATATTTGTTGTGAATATATTTGTCTTTATTTTGTTGTAAAGTTTATTAAATTTCATTGGTAAATTTCGTGGAAAATTGTGAAACATGTTAAATGGCCACTAAAATGTAAATTTAGCTAAATGTGAAGGCTTTATTAATAACATCTTCAACTATTTGTTGTCTCTGATGGAGGGGTTACCTGCGGAGAAAAGGTGGCCACGAGAAAAGCGTTGGTCCTTCCGGGATGGTCATAATCGTGCATCGCAGCGGCTGCATAAAGAGCCATGATCTCCAGAGCAGGAAAGTTCGCACCCATCACGCCGTACACGTCCTTCTCCTCTTCGTCGTCTTCATCATCTTCGTCGTCGTCGTCTATGTAGGCCTTCACCTTCTTGTCCACGGTGCCTTGCCGGGAAGAGGGCCATTTTTCCTGAGCTTCACGACCACCTGAGTGTAAGTAATATACATATTTTTTAAACTTTATTAAGTTTCTTCAAACATCCAACTTATTTTTGACGAAATAGTTCATAGCTTAATATAATTCTGTTCAAAATATGAAATAAAAGAAAAAAGTTTAGTTTACTGTTAAATTTGTACTTTCCAATAGGAAGTAATCTATTAAAATGTCATTTCTTAAACAAACATTTTGTCACTTTTTATAAAAAAACTTCTTGTATACAAGGTTTTAAAGATGGGAATTATCAATCTTCTGCAAAAACGTGGGGTCGAAAATTCTTAAACATGGGAAAAGCATTCGATTGACAGAATTCGAATACACAATAAATAAAGTACTCTGTTCGGTATAGCTAGCTAACTTCCCGTATCTTGACTAAGATAGCTTATTACAAGATGATTAAAAAGTATAAGGATTTCTATAACGTCTCAAAATTTGATTTGATAGCATTAGATATCCTTTTTTTTTTAAAAATAAACAGGCATGTTACATAGCGTAGAAGTAGCATTAAATTATATCCTGATTTTATTGTAGCAAATCTCAACAATTACTGCACAATGTGACTATGCAAGGTAATATATGATTTTAATTACAATAATGTTATCAATAAAATATGCGTTGACACTACTATAGAACTAAAATTTCCACAACTTTAAACAAATATTTTATTTTAAGTATTAAAGTATGAGCAACATACAGTGCAATCAGCGCAATAGAGGATGTTGTACAATTAAAATGAGTAAAAAATGGTTCAATAAAAAGCAGTTGTTTATTTGATTTAACAAAAGCCTACATTTTTACCCAATTAAACATTTGAAAATAAATATTTGACCCATGTAATAAAAATATTTCAAACACAATATATTCCTTGAAAAACTGCTACGTAAATGTTATTAAGGATAAAGGTAAATGTATACTTTATCCTTATATCCGTAATAATGCTATGTGGATGTTAATAAGAATAAAAGTATAATTCTAAATAAATCAATAAATTATTCTATGAATTCTATATCAATGGTGGGGCTTTATTTATTTATATATTTTGAATGAATTAATTTATTTAAATTTTCTTTTAAAACATTTACTTATAATTATCAGTATTTAATGAAATAGGGCTGAAATATTTAATTTTTTTATTTAAAATTGTAAATTTCTTACACTACTAGTGAAGAATCACAAAACAATTATTATTATAAATTTTGGAACTCAAGTTTGAATCCGCACAGAAGTTACTCCATCTTTTTGTTAATATTTTAATTGCTTAAGGTCCTTTGTCTTTCATCAGTAAAACTACCTACTACTCTTTCTTTCAATTCATATGCATTCCAAATTCTGAGAACAACTGTACTAAATATTTTATTTTTGAGGTTAGTAAGTATTAATTTTTGTTTGAAAAGAACACCTACTTAATGTCCTGTGTAATGGCGAGTCCGTTGAATCAGAGGAAACTTGGCAAAATCCTGGAATCGGCTGAGAAATTAGGAAGTAGACGCCGTGGAGCACATCGCTCGCGTGCATCCGGTTGTGATCTTGACGAGAACAAAAAAAAAACATATTCTTGATACTCTTTATATTAGATTTGTAACATCAGCATTTTATACAAATTCGAAATTTAACTATTGCAAAAAAATTTAATAATTGTAATATTTTAAATTAAAATATCCAGTAAATTAGCTAGATCAATTTATAATTTTTCTGGAATACTTAATATTTTTGTAATTCAAGCATTTTATTTAATGAAGGAAATAATGTGAGTTTTATAAAAAAAAATCTTTTCACTTCTCATTCAATGATCCTGTTTAAATTAGCATCTCATTTTTTCTCTGATTTGTGGCGCTAAATTATATGTAAAATAAGCAGTCATTGCAAATTGTTGCTGTTCGAATGCAGCTGGCAATACAGAGACAGTTAATCTTTATACCATTTGCAAGGACTGCACCGCTGTTACTCATTTAACATTATCCAGGGGGCACGTGCAGCTTGAAGATAGGCTACGGACGCGAGTCAGACTACCCCACAACGCTCTAAGATCCTATTAGACAGGGACATACGGCTTAAAGTGGATTCTGAACCACTACAAACATTTATGGCCCCGCCGGGACTCGAATCCGAAACCTGTGGTATTGAGTGTCAGAGCGCTAGCCACTCGACCATCAGCCCGTCGTTACAAAGTGAATTAATAATTTTGTAGCTCAACATTAAAAAAAATTCCTTATCTTGAAGAACTACCGAACTAAGCATAAATTGCTTGTTATGATCGGAGATGATAACAAGCAATTATGATTATCTTAGATCTATGTTTGCTTCTATGACCGGAGATTCAATGAAATTCTGATTTCGTTGAATGAGAAGTGTTTCAAGATGCTGTTGTCAATCTTTAATAAATAGGAGCAAAATACAAATGGAATAATTGGTGCTTTAGATGCATTGAAAAAAAGCACTAGAATGAGAAAGATGTCTTCTCACATGGCTTGTCCCTGTAACCTTTCTCTAGCTCATGGAAGTAGGCGAAGAAAGGATTTAATGGAATTCGGAAAGATTCGAACAGTCCTGTGGCTAGGAACACACGGTAACACACCTGAAAGAAAAAAAGAAAAAAATCTACAACTAATTTACAAAGGAGCTAATGCAAACAATTTTTGATTTTCAATATCTAAATATTAAAGTAAGTTAAAAATTGTCCACTCTCTTACAATAACATGGTTTGAAAAAGGGTAGTCAGTCTATCCAGCAGTTCACATGCTTTTGCATTGGAGAATGGATACTATGTTTTTTTATTTTTTTTTCCCACAGCCAATTATGCACAACTTTTTTCATATCGTCAGTGTCTAAAACTATGATCTATTTACAGAGTAACTTATCGGCCAGGAAAATCAGTTAAATTTGTTGAAGGTTATTTGGTGCCTGCATTATCATTGCCTGTTTGATCATTTGGGAATTTTTTTTATCTACACAATTCCACGTTATAAAGCGTTATTAAAGCACTGGTATAGGAGTCTGCGATGAATTTTAATCCCTTGGCACAACATCAGTTAATTGTTCTCTATTTTTTCTTTCATTCACATTTTCAGATGAGTGCTTGTCCATTGTGTAACACAATAAGGAAAAGTAGAGAAATTAATATCAAAATTTAGTATAGGAATCACAAGTCTTCTACATTACAATATTTGTACGCAGAAAATAGTGCAGCTAAACAAAAGGAAGTTAGAATAAAAATACTGATAATTTTCAACTTTAGCATATTTGATATATTTATTGTTATAGCATTTGAAGAAATAGAAAAAATTATGTTCAACATTTCTAACATGCAAAATGAAGCAAGTATTTTGAAAATATCTTTGTTTTCATGTTTAATTATACTTTCATGTCCTAAGTAGATAAAATTATTTCTATAGCAGTTGACATTTTCGGCGTATATAATGTTAGTTTTTATTATATTAAAATTATCTGTAATAGCTTAAGTACTGTAGCTTAAATCATAATTTATATATAGTGGATAGTAAACATTTAAAATATTTTAATAATGATCAAATAAAAAAGATGTTAAGATGTTTCTTTTTTTAGTTCTTACATCTATTTAAAGAGTTACATATTAATTTTTTAAAAATAAATTCGCGCGTTTCAATACACACACACAAAAATCAGTTCCTTAAATAAAGTTTTAAGATTTCCTCTTATTCTAATGTCAAAAATTTTTATTACACAAATTGTGTGTAGATTGATATGTGAAATTTCAAATGAATAATAAGAATAGCATAAGAAAAAAATGCTTTTTTTTGGAAATGTCTATTTCTAAAAAAAAATAATCTAGTTAGTCTTTTTAGTCAAGTATATAGTCTAGTCTATTTTTAAAAATTAATCTTAGTATACAGAATAAATAAAAAAGATATTTACAACATACATTTATACTCAACAAAACCACAAAGCAATAAGATATCAAATTATATTGCAACTTGTTTATTTGTAACAATAACAAATGCAATTTTATTTACAAATTTATAAATAAAAGAAAATTTTATCTTTAATAAAAATTTATAGGAAACCATCTGAAATATCTTATGAAAAGCTGTATAATATTGAAAATATTTTCCAATATATATATTTTTTGTTATAAAATTGTTGATTGAATGAAATATTTTTAAGCACAGTCGAAAATAAAATAAATGAACTAACAAATAAAACTCTGAGTGAATTAAATATAATTGATCTTTGAAATTGTTTTTTATTCAAGAGCTAATAATTTTTTTTTGTATATGGAGGCATGTGTTTTTAAACGTAATTTGAAGTTGTAATTATTGCCATGATTAAGGAAACATATAGTTGATTACCAATAACAGTTTGCTTGCATCACTAAAAGTTATAATTTATCAGATAAATTCATGTAAAAGATACCTCTTTAATTCTAGAATAATAATTTTAGAATTTAAGTACACTTTTATTTGGCTATACTCTGTATAGGTACCGCAGTACATACAGTACATACAACAGTACATACAACCGCAGTACATACAACCTTTATATCTCGGCTAACAACTCTTTTTCGTACTCACCCATTTTATTATCACAAAATAATAATTAACGAAGTATTTACAAATGTTGAGCAGTTCTTTTTTTATTCCATATTTCAAAGAAAAAACCAGTTAATTGAATCTTACCATTTATATTATTATGCACAATTAGTATTTTGCAGAATTGCTTATATATATATATATATATATATATATATAATAATAACAAATCGATAAAATATATACCATAGCAATGACAAAATTAAGATCATTGAAAATAGTGACAATACTTATCAGGATTGCAAAAAATTCAAAAGATTATTATTTTCAAGAAAAAACATTTTTAAGTATAACAAGACAGATGGCAGAATAGTTTATGTCAAAGAAGGAAGAAAAATGCAGTCTTTCACAAAAAATACAATTATCCACGACTGTAATACAGAACGTGCACAGTCTGTTTAATACGACTATAAATGAGATCTTAACTATATCTCGTTCTTCTTGAAGGGCTGGTCATAACTGTGGAGTTTTTACTGACGTCTGGAGGCGTTTTTCCGGTAGAATGTGGTCCACGGACCAGAATCCAATCGAACACGCGTGGAACCATACTCGTTTACACGTGTTCGATTTGATTAGGGTCCAGGGACCCTACAAACTAATCCACTTCTTCTTTTTTCAACCATGTATTGTTCGAAGCGACAACGAGTACCAGGAACTGAGCTTCCTTGGAAGATGAGAAAAGAGTTTGAGAACTCAATCGATATTATGTCTTTACAAAATATAAATATTTTAACTCCCTGGCTGTGCCTTTTGTTGATGTTTTTTTTTTTCTTTCTAATGCAGCTGGCAAACACTTAGACAGCTTGGTCTTGGATGCCTTAAGGCAAGCGCTGCACAGACGTACTCACTTTGCATTACCCAGGGGGCGCGTGTCACTTGAAGATAAGCCACGGACGCGGAGTAATAATGCCCCCCCTACGCTCCTATTAGGATCGGGACCTACGGTTCAAAGTGGATTCCGAACCACTACAAGCATCCATGGCACCGCCGGGACTCGAACCCGAAACCTGTGGTGCCACTCGGCCATTCAGGCCCCCTTCTGTTGACGTGAAAGGAAGGACCCATTCTCCCAATGTCTTTAATAGACCTTTGCAATTTATCAACTAGACTAGATCGTCTTTCCTAGGCAATGAGCAATTGACTCCTTTACAGATTTAATTCTTATTTTCCAGGCAACGAGGAAATTATTTTCATCAATAACAGCAATTCAAGAGACTCTCTCACAACATTTGGTGTTCAGTAATTCCCTCTATGAGTATTGCTGTTTCACTTGAAGTTTGCCTCTGATCTTTCCCTATATGTCTAATGTCCATGGTTCTTGAAGTCATTTTCTTTTCACGAATGATCAATTAATTAATAATTATTCTTAACGTTCTAAATATTTACCAAGTTTGTTAGACGATGCTTTAAGCGGTTCTGGATACCTAGAATAAATTAATAACCTATTCTAATTTTCCAATTATAACGATTCTTCTGGAAGATCTGTTAGATAAATCACATTACGATAAGAAAAATACAATGTGTAAATAAATAGTTTTCTGAGCTTACACTGTGATCTATAAATATTTCCATAACTCTTACAATATATACATATAAGTAATTGGCAGATTCCTTAATTAGTTTTATATGCTTTCTAAAAATATTTCCATCAATTTACAAACTCATAGATTTTTTTTTATGAAACACTATTCTTATTAACTTATATAAAATATACAACTTCAATTTACGCATAAAATTCCATTTATTCACTGTGAAGAATGAGGGTATTAGATATTTATATATAAAGGGAATTATATTTTTATAAAAAAAGAAAAAGAAAACAGTTTAAAGAGTTACGGTATAAGAGTTCATCAACTGGCATAAAATTGTTTTTATTGTAAATAAAGAAACAGACAATTGCCTTAATGGACATTATGTGTACAATATAATCAGATCTATTCCAATGGTAAGTTAGCTTATAATATCAATAATAATGGTAGTAATAATAATGCCGATTTTATCAAATTAGATTTACTTCATTGTTGAATCAGCTTACCAGGATTGAAATGTTAAGTATAAGTTTTAAAGGAAAAATAAGTGATTATGAATGATAAAAAAATGACTTACCTTTTTGAAATTATTTAAAATCGTTATTTCACATTTATGTTAAGGATATATTGGTCTCATGAACAATTTTAAGCTTAAACAGGCTCAAAATTGGAATATTATTTAACCCTGATTTTTGACTATGAGAAGTGAGGAAATGGAAAAAAATCTAATTTCTCCAACCTCACCATGCTGCTTAAACGGGTGTGAACTTGGCAACATAAAAATTGGCCATATTTGGCGATGTTCAAAATCTTGCCTAAGGTGTTGATTAAACTGCAGTTTTTTACCAGGGTCACTTACTTGGCTGAGAATTAAAGTGCCCGCCTGTCTCGCCATGTCGAAGACTGGAAAATCCCAGATGTCTATGAGTCCCAAAAGTGGATCATTAGCTAGTGCTTCCAAATCATAAACAGAGTCTGGAAGATGAATCAGAGTTCCTTCTTCTTCTTCTTCAGGTTCATCTTCTATAGTTGCCTTTAAGAAGTAAAGCAATGATATATATAAGGACTTATTTTTTTATTTCATTATATGCTTAAACTTTTTTATACTACTATATGCTTTATAGAATATATATATATATATATAGATTTAAAAAAGCAAAATAACAGTTTGGAATTAAAGTACATTTTATTAAAAAGCAGAATTAGTTGGAAAAGAAAGGAAAAATGCCATTAAAAATAGAAAATTTTAATTAATAAGATGTTTGAAATAAATATAGATTTTGCTTTACTGTAAATTGATATCTTCTTATTTCGTAAAGAGTCTTAAAATTTTCCCAGGTACAAAATTTCTAAATTATTAATATAAATAAAAAAATTCTAATTTATAAAACTTATTTTGATTTTTTTAGGAAATAAGTATTGTTGATCTAAATGTTTCATCATAAAATGAATATTTGGTGTGCGTAACGATATGCATGCAAAACATCGTTCTGTGCATCATCTGCATGATGCACGATGTTTCCTCTCCTGAATATATTTTTCTAGCTAAATATTTCCTGATACAACTAGTATGCATGTTTCAATTTGACAAATTCAAATCCTTATCAAGATCGATGAGCCTTATTTGTGAATTCAAAAAGTGCTATCAGATATTTCGACAAAAGAAATATTTAAAATTGAAACAGAATAATAATTAAAAAAAAACCAGCTCTGAATTTCTTTTTCTCTTTTTGTTTCTGAAGTTTATAATTCATGGATGGATGGCATGTTGAATTCATCATGACGGCATTTTGAGAGATTTGTTGTTTCTTATCCCACTTGGCTGGCCAAGCCCACGAGCCCATACGTACTCATGATTGAAGGGGAAGGAGCAGCTTCTGTTGTGATGGAGCACCCGTAGGTAGAAGTCTGACTTTGGCTCCGTGACGCCCTTACAGTCATAGGACACCGGGACCTACAGCTTAAACTGGATTCCGAACCACTACAAACATCCATGGCACTGCCGGGATTCGAACCCGAAACCTGTGGCACCGAGGGCCAGAGCGCTAGACACTCGGCCATTTAGGTCCCAAATTTGTGAATGCCAACGGCACGCGGTACTCCCAGGTGGTCATCCACCCAAGTACTGACCGCGCCCAATGATGCTTGACTTTGGTGATCTAACGAGAACCGGTATATTCAGCATGGTATGGCCGTTGGCATGAGAGATTTGTAAAGTTATATAATAACGTTTGTATTTGTAATCTAGAGTTTGTCATTTAACATTAGTAATAAAGCAGGTTCCAGTTGATTTCAGTGAATAAGGAGTTACCTGCTGCGTGATGGGCGGTGCGACGGCTAGGGGCGAGGGGGTGAAGGGCGCGGCCCTCCCGCACACGGTGCAGGGCCCGCTGCCCGCCGTCCAGCCGGCCGTCTGCACGGAGGCGTGGGCCCTGAGGATCCTCCGTCCCCCGGCATCCTCTGGTCCGCTCGGGGGAGAGTCGCTGCTTTCGTAGTCGGAGGACATGGCGGCCGCGGAGCGCCGGAAGGAGGGCAGGGGAGGAAGACCCTCCTCCTCCTCCTCCTCCTCCTCTTCCTCCTGAAAACAGAAGAACACTTTACATTGAATGATCATTCAATTACGTATTTTATATGAGAACAACGGGATATTTCTCCAATTGTTAAAAGTCATTCCAAACCAGTGAGGCCTTTAGAATCTATTTTTCTAAACTTTATCCAGAGGTATTTCTAAGCAAAATTCTGGCAACTGGCGTACCGTTTATGGAGTACCAACAGGGGGAAATACCCCTTAAACCTCTTCATCTTGATTAATAAATATATTTGGAATTCTAATGGCTGCTTAGTTAATGTTAGTAAATTAAAGATAAAAGTTTCCAAAAATTCAAATTAAAGTGGTACTCAAAAATTATTTAAAAAATAATATACTAATGATAAAAAGTAAAATACAAAATAGAAGAAGTTAAAAGTTAAGTTTTAAATTCGGTGCAATTAGGGACCAGTTGTCGATGCCTAAACAAAATTCTCTGACTTGTTCTCAAATAAGCATGCCGTTAATCTGTGAGAATAAAAAATAAAAAAAAAATACCAGCAGATATTTCAACAACAGAAATATAAATGAGGAATAAAATGAAAGCTATATTCGTTTTTTATGATAAATGAATGAATTCTCTATAATAATGTTAAGCAAAACACACAGTGGCTTAGACGTCATTCAAAGAACATCCAACAGCCTTGAAGCAGTCTGTAACCAAAGAAAATTCTTTTTAATGTAAAGTGAGAAATGAAAGGAACTGTTAGAACTGTATGAACAGTTAGGTGACAATCCAATAATAACAGCTGAAGTTTCAGAACTTCAGACATTTAAAAGCCTTTTTGACAAAAAAGAGTGATCTTGCAGCATAACACGCTGTGAAAAACTTACAGAATTTTTGTTTAAACCTGATATCTATAAGGGACACTAGCGTACAGAGATATTAAATTATTCGACAAAAAAAAAAAAACTATATAATGAAATAGTAGTTTTCAAATATCAAGCACTTTGATCTGTGATCTTTTCTTACTGAAACAGTATAGTTATAGCAGATTCATCCTCACACAGAGTGCACCAAAGGACCAACTGCATTGTATAATTTTGTGAACTTGCAATTTGGAGTGAAGACGAAAAGGAGTTGTATTTGGAAGATTTTCATCTTTTTCCCAGAACTCAACTGATTGATTTATCGGGACATCATTGATATAAACACGGAAATATTTGGATTGGATTTGCCAACGGGTTTCAAACCAAGATCAAAAAACTCTGGGCTCTTATTCTTCAAGCGACAAGGACAAATTGCAGTAAAATATACTCAACTATCAACATATGTTCTTGCAGATATTGATGATTGACTCATGCAGCAAAGCTTATATCATTGGTCTGTACTATAATTAAATACCCACTAATTCCTACTTTAAAATTTAAAATATAAGTAAAAAATTGTTTAACTTTTATCGATAATATTTGTGTATTATGTATTATTTCTTCTTATCTGAAACATGAGGAAAAATTGATGAAAAAGACGAAGATCATAGATTAGCTAAGCAGAAATTAACTCTTTGAGGATTGTTGATAAAGATACATTTCGTAATTAATAACCAGTCTGTTTTCTTTAAAAACTTTGACTAGAACACTGCTAATAATATGACTAAACTTTCATTATATTTGTTCTAATGCAATCTGTTTCTTTGACTAGAACAAAGCTAATAATTAAGTCTGTATCTTTCTATTGGAGTGCGGAACTTTGTTATGATATGGATATTTTCTTAGAGTCTGGACTTTTCTTGCGGAGTTGGAGCATGTGTACCAAATGTGCCTCTTGTTAAAGGCTAAGAGAAAGGCTTATTTATTTTTCTCAGGAATCTATTTCTTTTAGCAAATTAAGCAACACTCTCTTTTTCTATTTAAGATGAATTTTTTAGAGATACATGGTGCTTAATATGGCAAGATAATCTCACATCTTTTACTCAAATCAATATTTCCAAATATCTAACTTTATCGCTTAGCTATATGATTTATACCCATTTTAGACTTGTATTTCAAGAAGATATTTTATTAGTTTCCAAAATTACATTTACCTTTGATAGGGTAAAAAAAAAATTTACACCATTTAATTTAAAAAAAAAAAGATCTGTAAAGCAAAAAACTAAAAAGTCAATGACTAAAAGAAATATTGATTTAAAATTATTAATCGAAATATTATAGATTTATAAAATTATATGATCAAATCCTATAGTATGTATAGTAATTTTCCCCCCAAAAATTGAATCAAGTCCATTTCATATTGTCTTATTATAAATAAAAATAAGCAAGTAATATAAAAAAAAAATTTTTAAAGCCAATTCCTTCTATTTTTTCACTATATTGCAGAAATGTCCTTTACAAATAAAGTTGAAATTTTCCTCTTACCTCTGGCGCCATCTATTATTAAATGCATGCAACTTAAATCTAAAAACAACTAAAATTAATTAATTAAATTTAATGAATGAATTAATATTTGAAAAAACTGTATTAACGTCCAGTGTCATCCACTGCAAGTTCAAACAAAAATGTATTTGAACTTGAGTGGTAGGATAAAAAATTTTTATGAACGATTGAAAATGTGAACAAGATATATATATAGAAAGAGTGTGAACTAATAGTTGGAATTAAAAAAAAAAAAAAAAAACTTTGAAAGATATTCCATGTACGAATTGAACATTATTTATAATTACATTATGAATTCTACTTCTAACAAGATCAAAAGAAAATTCATTTATGAGTACCTCCTCCTCCTCCTCCTCTTCCTCCTCCTCCTTGATGGTGGGCGCCTCCTGCTCCCCCTCAGGCTGCTCCTCCTCCTCCCCGTGGGTGGCGCTCTCGTGCAGGCTGGTGAGGCACTTGACGTCGTGAGGCGTGAGGGGGTGGAGGGAGGCGACCGTCTTGCGCTCCCGAGAGTCTCTCCGCTGGGGGTGGCCAGAGGGGAGGGCGGTCGTCGAGAAGGACCGCTGACCCTTGCTCCTGTGCTGCTGCACGGCCAGGTTGGCGATCAGGGACTCCAGGCTGTAGAGACCAGAGATGAATTAGGTATTTAAAAGCCACCAAAAACACTCATAATTATAACATCATGCTTCATTTACCATGATAGGATACTTATTTCATGTAACTGGTGTAAAAAAAATTGAGAAATTATTTTAAATAGAAATAAAATAATAAATAGGACAGTTTTGAACTTCTTTTTTCTTCTAATGCAGCTGGCAAACACTTAGACAGCTGTCTTGGATGCCTTAAGGCAAGGGCTGCACAGACGTTACTCACTTTGCACTACCCAGGGGGCGCGTGTAACTTGAAGATAAGTCAGGGACGCGGAGTAACAATGAACCCGCAAAGCTCTAGGATCCTATTAGACCGGGATCTACGGTTTAAAGTGGATTCCGAACCACTACAAACATCCATGGCAACACCGGAAATCAAACCCGAAACCTGTGGTACCCAGCCCCAGAGCGGTAGCCACTCGCCCATGAGGCCCTGTTTTGAACTATAAGTGATAATATTTTTTTTAATAATTACCAGATTTAATTGATAATGTGGCCAAATCTAAAATTTGTAGGCTTGATATAAAACTATCTACATATGAAATACCTATTGTCAATAGAATTAATTTAACATAGTTGATGACAAATATCAGAGGTACCTTACAGCATCAGATAGAAAAGTTTGTTTATACATGGCATGCTTCTAGCCAAATGCTAAATACCATAATGTTATTATTTAACATTATATAATGACCTTATATTGATGTCGAAACACAAAAAGTATTTTATAAAACTAATTTTTTCGAAGTGAAACTATACAGAGTTGCAGTTGTGTTTCTTTAAATTGTTTAAAGCAGCTCCATTATTTTTACTTAAAACTCATTTCATTTCTGTTTTGTAGTACTTTTCAGTGTGGTTGGAACTGTGGTTTTGTTGTCAGTTTGGTTTGTCGCTCAATGGTCATTTTCTACACACTGTAGGCTAATTAGACCGGGACCCACAGTTTGAAGTGGATTCCGAACCACTAACAAACATTCATGCCATCGTCATTCATTCGATCCTGAAGCCCGTGGAACCAAAGGCACTTTTCAGTGTGGATATTGTTTTCTTATTATTAAATCAAAACTAGGAAAAGTGTACAAGAAAATTTTTTTAATGAAGGTTTGGTTTGACGCTCTATGGTCACCTTGTGCTCACGTGGGCTAAACAGACCGGGACCTACAGCTTAAAGGAGATTCCAAACCACAAACATCCATGCCACCTGTGGAAGAATGTTCGAAGACTGTGGAAACAAAGGCCAGAGATCTAGCCAATTGGCCATCAGACCGCCTTTTTAATGAAGGGAACTAATAAAAAAATTCTATCGAGTTTCAAATCATCTGTTATATATATACATATTATCTAACTAGACTGATTCCCCATCTAAGACTGATTAAAAGCTTTGAACTCACCCGGGCGAAAACTGCCTCTCTTCCTGATCTTCATTGTCTTGACATTCCTGCTGGTACTGTTGCTGATCTTCGAGCGAGGCGGTGGGAGGAGGCGACTGGAGATTCCGGAAACTGGTGCTTCTTTTCCGGAGCGGTTCCGGTTCCAGCGTTGGCATGCCGGTGGCAGATGTGGTGGTTGTCCATGTGGCTGTCGACATCCGCCGAAGGACGCTGGGAGCGAGATTCTTGCGGAGACGCTGAAACGAGGACATACATATTTTTAGACATTGTCCACCACCACAGTTGAGAAGGCTTTCCTGCAAAGAGCGGTGCTTCGTTAGAAAGGTACTTTTACAGTTACATGGCATTTTTTTTATAATTAAAACATCCCGCAAGAATTTCTGACGACTTTAATTAAATAGTGACGGATTTGATACTAAGAGAATCCCGGTCAGAAATTTAAGGGTTACTTTTATCATGAGCAAATACTATCCACACAGTAACATTTTAACATTAACATAACACCACACAGTATACATTTATGTTAGTTATTGCCAAATGGAGGCCACATAGTAAGTACATGTTATCTATGTCTGTCATTGCCAAATGAAGGACTCAAGGCAAAACTATGACTTACTGAAGTCTCAGCCAAGTACACTTATTTCAAAAAATCTTAAATGCACATTTGCAATTTTAAAGAATTTAGCTTTTAATAGGACGATTTATTTCTTTGTAATATTTTGCAATTGATTATGTATGTTTTGTGTCAGTGATTAATTTCTAAGTATTTTCAGAAATTCTTGTATTTTTCTCTTAATAACAGTAAGTCGATATGCATAATTATTATTTCCATTACAATTTTTCATAAGAGAGGAGGATGCTTCTTCTTTTACGATAGGAGGATTTTTCGCAACTGTTATCCTTATTCATGATAATATTTTGTTTGTTTGTTTTTAAAAAGTCATAAAAATAGGTTACTTTTAAGTAGATTTATATATTATAATTGAAGTAATACACTTTTCACACCATTTAATCATAAGAGGTTTACATTGCAAACAAAAATAAAAAAATTATTAAGTAAAACATTCTTTTGCCTGATAAAGATAACTTTTTTTTGCCAAACGTTAATAGTGGCAAAAGGAAAAAATTCTGTTGTCAAGGATCTAATTATTAGATTTTAGATAAAGAATGAATCGAATTAAACCTGCTCAACACTGTCGAAAGAGACAACGCTAAAAATATTGTTTTCAAAATCACATCCTTTTGTTTACTTTTCAATTCATTTTAAAAATTTGAATAATATTATCAAATTATCTACTAAACATTCGTTATTGTGACTAATCTTCAGTGTCCAGCACTGAGGGACGGACACTCCATGAGTAGTCAACTCAATTTCTCAACTAAACATTCAGTTTTGATGAACAAATTGAATTGCTTCATAAACATTTACATTATTATTATGATTTCTATCTAAATTAATCTTTAGTTTCTTTTTGCTTCAATATGTAAAATATCTGAAATCTGAATGAATGGATTTAAATCTTAGGACGTAGAGTCGTTTGGCAAATAACAAATTGGCATTCTGAATTTAAGAGTTCAGACTGAAATTCAGTATGCTAAACTGAAACAAAAATTATCAAGTACAAGCATGGAATGAGCCTGATAAATTAGTTGGTGGAAAAGTCCTTTCATTGGGTTCGAGAAAATAGAATTACCTAGTTGACCCTCCTAAGCATGAGTGACCAGGTGGTCAAGTGGCTAGTGATCTGGCCTTTGGTATCGCAGGCTTTAGGTTTGAATCGTGGTGGTAGCACGGATGTTTATTAGTGATTCGGAATCCACTTTAAACTGCAGGTGCCGTTCTGTTTAGCCCTCGCGTGCATAAAATAACCATAGAGTGGCAAATCAAACCTCTTAAGCACGAGTGCTCTAAATTGTTGTTTCACAAATGGGGGTGCAGTGCAGCATGCTCCAGTGCCTTTTAATAACGCTGAGTTTCTTATATATATATATATCTGTCCCTTTTAACTATGGACTATTTTAAAAGGAAGTGCCATGCGTTTGAAAATATCAAATCAACTCATTTTTTTTTTTTTTTTTTTTGAAAAGCAATCAAAATGGTGGCAAAGAAAAAATATTAGTAAAAAGGCAAAACTAAAAAAGTTTTTGTGCAAAAACACCCTTAATGTGACTTTATAGTGTGAAAAGAGTATTTCATAACAGACTTTGTTGATGGATCAGGTACTCACTTTGGGCAAGGCCGACGGCCTCTCTCCAGTGAAAGGTATCTCCTCGTTGTCGGAGGACGACCGGAAGTAGGGCAGGATGAGGCTGGCCTTCCGCCTCTGAGGGGAGCGCCTGTGATGCATGCGGGGAGGGGCGCAGCACGAGGAGGAGGAGGAGGTGGAGGCCTGCGGGGTGGGCGAGAGCAGGCCGGAGAGGGTGCGGAGGCCCGACAGGATGTGCGGGGGCACCTGGGGATCGGCCAGCATGTCCGAGACGAGCCCGTGTGCCTCGGTGACCGCCGCGAGGTCCACAGAAGATTCCCGCCTGTTGCGACGCTGGTGGTGGTGCTGGGCTTGATCGCGTTGTTGCTGCTGCTGTTGGTGGTGGTGGTGATGATGGTGACTGGCCTGCGAGAAAAAATAACGCCTGGTTAGAGATCAGGGTGCCTCAGTTAGAGATCAATACATGGTTAAATCTATATACATTACGGTTTTATGTAAATATAATAGTATGTTTATTGCACAATAGTATATTAATAGTATGTTTGCTATTGATGTTCACATTTTGTGTTTTAGTGTTTTTTCTTTGTTTCATCAATATTTACGTACGGTGCATAGTATCTTCATATTATTTATTTATTCTATGCTGTATTATATTTATAGCATTTTATTAATTCTTTTAATTTTTAGTGTATAATATTATTTACCATCCTCATCATTTGAACTGGTAGAAGGATGTATACGGATTTGAGGTGTGGCTAAAGTAAAATAAAGTACTAAATTTACTAAACATTTAAAATTTGTTCAGTATCTCTTAGATTTGCAAATTACATTTGAACGTTTAACTGCAAAATGTAGATAAAATTAAAATTTCGATAAAAAGATGTCATGAATTCAAAAAAATAATTGATTGATAGGATAAAGATATAAATTTAATCATATTGTGGAATTTATCATATGGATATCATTAGTTGTTTAGGTTAAATATTACTGAAATAATGATTTATAATTTTGACCTTTAATAAATTTGTAATATCCTACAAATATTATATAATTTATTTTTATAATTCAATAAGTAAAAGATCATCTGAACGATATGCTAGAGTTGAATAGAAAAAAATTTTAAAAAGTGAGTGGTGTTTTACTGAATTCTAGACCCTATAATGTCCTTCAATTCTTTTATAGAAAATTTTGGCTATTATATTTGGTTAATATAATTTATAAGTCGCTTGTGACATAAACCGGCATCAAAATTTCCTAAAATGTACAGGATTATGGTTTATTATTTTATATTGTATTATTTCATTTGTATTTTTATTGTATTATTATATGTTATATATTGTTATTATTTTAAAATGTAAATTTTGAAAGAAAACGGCTTGTGCCCGTTAAAGGGTTAAAAATATGAAAAAGTAATCCTTTCTTTAAGTGTGCTTTACAGCGTCTTTCAACTGAATTATTTTATAAAATTTGTTTACGAATAAGGAAAATATTTTTGTTCAATGATTCTTATTTTAAAAATTTTTTTAATTTAAGAATTTTTAATTTTTTGGGAAATTTTCAGGATTTTCTGGATTGAAAGATATATGAACAAAGAATACCTATAATTACTGAAACCAAGTTTTGGTTTTAGAAACTGAAGTAAGTGAAAAAAAAATACTAACCAATTAAGTAAAATGCGAGTTTCCTATTGGCAATTGAAATAGATAAACAGCATCAAATAATATTCTTAATTATACTGTTTGCAACATTATTAACGATTTTATTTGACGATTTATTTCAAATTTTAGAATTTACACTCTAATTTTATATAAAGTAATTGAAATTTAGAATACTTATTAAAATGAAATGAATATTTCTATTATCTTTAATATTTGTGAATAATTAATTAATAAAACTACTTTTAGTTAAAAACATGAAATCTGGGGAATATATACATATATATTTTTTTACTAAACTCTTAGTTAATTTTTATAACAGTGCTGTTTTATCTTCACGTGATATTTCATCAATTCTGTTGATTTTATCTTTCATTTGTTTTAAGAATAAAACAAAGGAAATCTACTCTATCAATATAATAATTTTTCGATAACCAGGTTCATTACTGAAAAACAAAAAAGATTTTCAGAAAAGATTTGTGATTATTTTCTTTACATTCCTAACTAGATCTCACTTTACAAAAGTACCAACAATTGTAAGATTTTCTAATTGTCTGATTATTACGTGAATAAAACCTCAAGAAGATATTTGTTTTAATAATAACAGTAAAAAAAGAGCATACATATTCTAAAAAAGAAAAGTAAAAAGAGCAAGCAGAGAAAAGCAAAGATTGCAAAAGCAGTTTTGTTAAATCCCGCTAACAAACTCCTGAACTGACTAAAAACCGGAATCAATCGAATAAAGAAAAAGAAAATATCCGGATAAAGATGATAAGGCATGAAATCATTGAATGGCTCTGTTCGGTTTCAAATGAAGAGTAAGTCGAGAGAGGGAAGCAAAAGAGATTCTTTGACGAAGTAGCAGATTAATTTGTATTGCTTAGCTGGCCAAAAACGATTTGATGACGGGAATTGTGCGTCACCGGAATCGATTTTATTTCCAAAAATAGGGGGTGGATACAATGAAAAAAAAAAGAGAAAGTTTTTTTTTTCTATAATAATACTAATTACAAAAATATCTAAAAATAGAAAGATGACTATCTTGAAAATCTATGTATGTATTTAAAAGAATAAATGTAAAAACATGAAAGAAAAAGAGATGTTACCGTAATAATATAATAAATCTTGTTTTCTTCTTTAGTAATTATGATATGTTTGAAACCTATATATATATTTATATTTATATTTATTATAAATATACATATTATACATATTTTTTATATTTTATTTTTATTTTTATATCATGATTTTTATCCTATCTCTTTCTCTCTCCATATATGTATATATATATATATATATATATATATATATATATATATATATATATATATATATGTATGTATGTATGTGTTAAACGTATATGGACTATAAGTATATATATGTATTATATTTATATCTATGTATATATTTTTACTATATGTATATATTCGTTCTGACTCTGGGTTCCAGAGCTTTCAAGTTCGAGTCCCGGTTGTGCCATGGATATTTGTAGTGGTTTGGAATCCACTTTAAACCGTATGCCCCGATCTAATAGTACCACGAGCTGGGCGTAGAGCTGACAACCCTATATATATATATATATATATATACGTACTAATAAATTTATAAATTCCTAATGTGGTGTTCCAAGAATGCTCTGCTAATGGTGAAAAGGGGAATTTCTAACTTTCCAAAAGTCATTTCAGGGCCTTTACATGTGCTGCCATGATAGCCCTTTGATTTTCTATTTTCTGATAAGAATGGCTGCAATGGAACGCAATTAGCGGATTCGTACCTAAGACTTTCTTCCAACTCGTATTATCAGTTAGCTGTGATTCAGGACGTTATGACCTTTGTATAGAAATACATTGTTGCAGTTACTGTTTTCAATGACGATTCTGGATAAAAGGTTTCTAGTCTGATGCTGATGGGAGTTTTCTCCCCTAAGACAATGAAAGAGGATTAGTCACCGCTTGAATTCTTTCTGCAAGATAATTACTCTACTTTTTGTTAAGATGTTTCTGAAGCTACATTACAAAGTAACATGAGACAACGGATGTGTTAAAAAAAGTTGATACACAATTATCTGTATGTATTAAAACTTTTTAACTATCAGATTTTCTTCTTCAAAACCAGAACAGAAGTGAAAACTTTCGTCTTTTGAAATTTTTATATATGCTTGACAAGTAAGTAAATAAATAAATAAAAAATGTATTTTATTAATATAGTAATGCTTTATGAAAGGGAGATAGTGAGGCATCTTCTTATAAATCAAATTTCAGATCTATATAGATGCTTGGAGTATAGAAATAAAAGGATAACAAACTCATAATACACGAAACAAAAAGATTTGGTTTGAAAATAGATCTTCTAAAAACGAAATTTACACAGAAAAAAAATATTGCTTTCTAGAATAGCTATTTCAAATGATGTATTGCCCCTTCCATTTGAGAGATTATTTTATAAAAATGTTTGTGTTAGTTGTAAATAAAAACAAATTAACATTTTTCGCTGATGTATATAAGAGTCTTTCTTTCAATAATTAAAAATCTTATACAACCTCAGGGAAAGAGTTATTATTGCGCCAAAGGTAGGAAATCCCGTGATTCCATTTTATTTTTATTATTTTTTTTTTTTTTTTGTAAAAAATTTTTTCTTGAGGGGTTATAATTTATTTTTTATTTCTAAAATCATAATATTCTAATGTAAAGATTTTATATCTTTGAAAATTTTTATAATATAAAAATATAACACATATTTTTCTACTTTGCTTTAATCCTGAAGATTTGTTATTTATTATATTTATTATATATTACTAACAGAATGATGTTTTTTTGCTTTGACAACTATGAATATTTATTATTAAAGCATATGACAGTTAAGTTTATATAATAAATTCATCCAAATATTTCCCCCATAGTGAAATTTGAAAATTAGAATAATTTAAAATTACAGTCCTGCAATATTATAGATTTAATTATTAAATGAATAAATATGAAGTATAGTTGAATGTTATATTTTAACCTAAATTAATTATTTTTCATTCTTACTAAATCTTATAATATTAAATCAATTGAATGGTACATTCAATCAGATTATTCAATTGATTCATTGTAATGATACATTACAATTAATCAATCAATACATTTTTGGAATTAAGTATTGTTCATTAATAAGAAATATAAAACAATAAACGAAAGTAATTAAAAATATGTACAAACTTCTATGAATTTTTTCGCATGTACAAATAGATAAAATTGATAAAATAACATTTTTCATTTTAATATAAGGGTTGTTTAACATTTTTCTGCAATAATTAAATATTCTTTGCTAGCATAAAAAAGAAATAAAACAACAAAAATCATATAAAAAAACGACGAACAAAAACCTTTAATAGATACAGAACTATAGAGTCATAATCATAATAATTTAATTATGTTTCTCCAAATATAATAACATGCATAAATATATTTAAAATAAACTGTAGTCTTACAAAGCCCAAATTAAAAAAGCTTTTAGATTAAAAGCAATAATAATAAATACGAAACAAAAAAAATTCTTTATCTTATTAAGATTTCTAAAAATATACACCATGATAGTGGACAACTTCATAATCCTATTTAAATTTTCCCTGCAGCAGTAAGAAAAAGGGGAAAAAAACCTATTCAAGAAAAATAATTTACAAAGCACGAAAACGATAGGGGGAAAAAAAAAGTCCTCTTCTCAAACACCCACTGCTCTCCTTGGAAATAAAGCTTGCCGTCTGTGAAAATGGATCGATGAATGCAGGGCTGATCCTATTTGAAACTTATTTATAGATTTCTATTCATCGTCGTGGCTCAACAATCACAAGTACAGCAGAATCTTTGGTACGTAACCCATAGAGTTTCTTTTAAACAAATGTTGATACAGGATGGATTATTCAATCTCGATCTTTGAATTTCAGCAGGATATTTCTCAGCGGGGATTGGTACCAGAAGCTTTGTTAGGGGTTGCCCTTGAGTAGGGATATTATATTTATTACCTTAAAATTTCATTCACTAGGGATTTCGTAAACGAAATGTTATACATGAATACGATTTAAATTTTTAATAATGTTGGTTGCTTTTATTGTATGTTTTGAACTGTGTTTTTTTTCAATAGGATTTATGTTAATAATATGTAAATCATTTGTATTTGATGTGTAAATAGAAACTGTTGACTGAATTTAATAAAACTATTTGACTAATTGTATCAAGTACCAGAAGAATGTAGCCAAAAAAAGGTTTTATTTTTTATGAAAAATATTTATTTACTATTAATTTTAAATTTCATTGTTTGTAATTTAGTATGAAATGAAATTAGTATAATTTAAAATTTTAATGATTTTGGTTGGATTGTTTAAACATTTTTCAAAAGGTAAGTAAAATGCTTATAAAAATATTTCGTTTTTAATAAAAAATATTAATATGAACAAAATTAACAAATATTAACAATTATTAATAAAATTATTGTATAAATCATTAATTTGTACATAATTTTTATTAATTTATTAATTATTTTATAATTTATTAATTATTTTTATAATTCTTTATTTTATCTATAAATCTTTTTTTTATTTATATACAAAATTTTACAAAAAAGTTTTGGCTATTACTAAACTGGAACAATCAAGACAATAAACTGGCTCAAATTGATTGTTTTGTATAATTAAAAAATAAAACAAATCTTATAAAAAATTTAGCGTCTAAAATTTACTTGAAGATATGTCATAAGTATTTCTTAGTAATAAAATATCAACAAAACAAATTTAAATGATATTTAACTATAAAAAACCCACCAAAAAATGGATTACGTCATTTCATTAAAGTAACCAGATTTTATTTCGGCGATATTTTTCCATGAAAAATTTAACCTCTGCTTAAACATATAAAAAATCTTATAATTGAGAAGATTTATAACAAATCTGGATTTAATTTTCAGAACTTTTTCGAGGCATGGAATTGTTTTCTATAGCAAACGTATTTTGTAAGCTAAGTAAAAGATACTTCCAAAAAACTCATCATAAAATTTTTAACAAATAGTTTTTCTTCTTTCATAAAATTTTTTTAACCCAATACATTCATTTTTATCGAATAAGTTGAATGTAACAATTTTTCATGTTGAGGTTTTTCAATATTTGAATTAAACATTGTACATTGCACTTTGCAGTCGAAAGAATGTTATTGCAGTGAAACACTTTAACAGGGTTTAGATAACATTGTTAACGTAACATCTAGTTAACATTGGTTTAAATAATATTTATATAACACACTAAATAATAATCGAACCACTCTAATTAGTTTCATGGTATGAATAAATTATTTTACTAAAAAGATTAATAAATTCAGTTGAATTAATTAAGTAGATTCATTCTGTTACTTTTATACATAAATTAATTAAAATATTTTTTGCCCTTTAAATAATAAAATTCATTTAAACTATATTAAAACTATATTTTTCCGATATTTTGCTGTATACAATTATTTAAAATTGTTAATGAATTTGTTAAATTTAATGAAATTGTTAATTTCTTTCTTGTAATAATAAAAAAATATATATATGTAGGAATTCTTTTTATTTTATAAGTTTTTAATTTAATTTACACAAAAATCATTAAGCTTATTTGAATAATTCTTAGTTCTAATATGAATTCATCTTTAATAACATTTTTTTTTGTTTTAGAAAATAATGCCATTATTTAAACAGCTATTCATGTGTATAAATAATATTTGCTAAGTTTAATTAATTACACTTGATAGCTCCAGTTATTAATTGAAGATTCTTTTGATTCAGTAATATTAAGAAATATGTATTTGAAATTATATAATTATCTTAACCATCCATTTCTGATCGACAATTATGGGAAAAAAATGAATCTACTTTTTACAAAATCTGAATACTTACTATTCCATCTTTACATAAACCCGCATATTATCTAATTTAATAATCCGCATAATAAACTATTGATCTATGCTTTAAATTTATTATGTGTTAAAAAGGTTGTCTGTTTAGAATTGCGAAATTATTTATATATGCAAAAAATTCATTTAAAAATATCTATCGCGTATGATATTTAAGGTAAAGGCTAAAGGTAGGAGTTGCAATATATAAAAATTATATAAAAACTTTATATTCATTATATAAAGTTTCTTAAACATTTAAGAGAGTTTCATATTTCAGACATAAAATTTTATAAGCAATAATAATGCATAAATGAATTATAAATACTGTTCATATAGCTTCATAAATATGCTCTTACTTATTTTCTTTCATAATATAAGAGAGAGAAAAAAGAATTTAGCACTTTGTGTTACTTGGAGCAAAATGCTTTTAATAATAAAATAACTATTTACTAATATTTCATATATAATATATGCATGGAATTTATACAGAATAAATTGCCAGTTTCCTAAGATTAGAAAACAAAGTAAAAAATTCTGAAACTAGATAATTCATGTATAAGTACATACATTTTAATTTCATGACTGCTATTAAAAATTATAATTAAAATTAAAATTTCTAAATAATACATTACTTTATAAATATTGTATTATATATTTTATAAATTTATTAAATTTATTATTTTTTAAATGCAATAAATTTTAATAATTAAATTTATTTGCTGTTTCATGAATTTGCTACAAATTTTTTTAACCTAGGCCATTTTTTTTTTTTTTTTTTTTTTTGTTGCAGAACATAATCGCTTCTAAAACTTCCTTCTCTCTAACAAAGAAACTGAAGATAAGAAACTAAATATAAATTTAAAAATTATTCGTTTTTTTAAAAATACACTAAATAACTAGGATAAATTACGTGTATTTAAATTTTAAGAAAGAAAAAAAAATGTTCAACCAACGTTTGCTGTGTAAGTTAAAACAATCTTTTTTGTGATAGACAGCTAAAATATTTATTATATGCAATTGAAAATTTGCATTTATTTTAGAGGAAAATATTTAGTATAATCCTGAGTTTATTATTTTAAATTACTATACACTAAGCACAAGTTAGCTGAGTGAAATATATCAATATTGTCATTTTCTGGTTTATTTTATTAATTTATATTTTCTAAAGAATAAATGATAATTGCATAATTCTCCAATTAAATTAAAATTTTGTATTTTCAATCTAAATTAGTAGCTTATAAATTTGTATTGATAATGTTAACATATTATTATTTTCCAATACAATGCATTGTTCTTCAAAGATTTATATTAATCTGTTGAATTCACATTAAATATTAAGTTATTCTTTTTTGTTGGCATTACTTTAAAAATATTCAATATCAATTTAAAAGCATTGATGTACAACATGTTATTTATTTATAACATTTTGTGTATTTATAAATTATAATGTTGTATATTAATTAATACTGTACATTGTACTGTAATTAATTAATGTACATCATTAATTAATTACTACTATTAATTACAGATTAATTAATACTATACATTACTGTACGTAATTATTTAATGTATGCTGTACGTACATTAAATAATTTCACATTATTACTACAAATTATTGCTAATTTTATTACACTTATTTTATAACTTGAGTTTAAATAAAGAAAAATTCTATTTAATTATAATGAGGAATATTGTTATCTAATAAATAATATTGTTATCCAACAAATAATATTGTTACATAATAATTAATATTATTGTCTAAAATCCTAATCACTATAAATTCACTTTTCAACTGACAAATACTGAAAAAAATCTTTAATTTTTTCTGATATATTTAACTTAATTAGTTTTATTTCAAACAAAAAAATGCGAGATATAAAAAGACAAAAATTCTTATGCAGTGGTAAAAGCAATGCATTATTCAATTCTACAATTAAAACTGAATTATTAAAAATTTGAAATATTTTCCCACAGAATTTTAACGGCCTTTTTTTTCCAAATTTTAATCATGACAAAATTGATTTCTTTGCATTGACTTTTATAGCATCTTTTGAAGAATTTTTAATTAATTCACAGTATTATACATTAAATACAATCATTGCATAGTTAAAAAAATAGGTATGTCAAAATTGCGTTTTGGTTCGCTAATGTTTCAAAATATTTTTCTGATTTCATCTCATAATATTTTATGAACTTAGCATAGATATTTTATGTAAAAAAGATTTGAAAAGATAATTTTTTCAAAGAATTTAAAAATTGTTTTTGTTAAACATAAGTAGCAATTCTAATATTTCACATACAGCAAAGGCAGATAGTCAAAAACAATAATGCTAAGATGATCATTAGAATAATTATGCTTTAATTTATGCTTATTAAATAATTATGCTTTAATTTATGCTTATTAAATAATTAGGCTTTAATTTATGCTTATTAGAATAATTATGCTTTCAAATTAAAACTATAAAAATAATTATTTAAAATGCTATATAAAGGAGATTGTATTAATACTAGGAAGTTTCTTGCAAAAAATATTTTAATTTTTCAATTTACTATATATTACTACAATTATTTAATTTTTTCTCATGATATTTTTAAGGCATGCTAATGTTACAATCATAATAATCCGAATATTAATAATCTAGGTACAATTATAATAGAAATACTACATTCAGAAACATTTTTTAAATCTTATGTGAGATATAATGATTGTTTATCATGTCAATTAATTTGAAATATATAAATAGTAAAAAAATAAAAGTTAAATTTTATATTAACATTTGAAATGACAGGAATTGTTTTGAAAATTTCAAAAAAAATTTAGCTAAAGAAAAAAATAATATTATTAAAAAATATGTTATATCAAATAATTTGTTGTTTAAAATTTGTGTATATATAACAAAATTCATTATAACCAAGCAAACATTTGCTTCTATTTAAAACAAAATACGATTTACAAATAATCATCACATACACATATATATATTTGCAGTTTATCTAAAAATCTATTCATTTTCACTTTCGCAAATGATTATAAAAAGCAAAAGTATACTACAAAAATTTTTCTTGAATGCACTTTTAAATTCAAGCTTACAAGCAAGCTTATCTTGTAAACTGATTCTCATTCAAGCTTTCAAAAGCTTATAGTATAAAGATCAATAAATTATGAGAAATTATTTTTTCATGCATAGATGATGACGAAAATTTTAATCTTTATCAAATGCATTTAAAAGTATTCGAGCATCTGTCAACTTTCGCTCTTTTTCCTTCATGTAGATTGAAATAAAAACAACTCTAAAAAAGGAAATTCATTAAAAAAAATTCTAAATTGTGGAATTTTTTTAAAAAAATTGTTTTTTGAGGCAAGCAACTACAGTAATAGATTTCATAATTTTTAAGCTTCTGGAATATTAGCATAAGCCCATCCAATAAAAAAAAGAGGAACTCCAATTATCAACAGGTTGTCAGCACGTATACTTTTAAATACTTAGGTAAAGATAAAAAATGGTATTTTATAAGTATTTCTGATACTTTTTAATCATAGAAAAACATTGTTTTGGCTAATTTTTAAATAAATAAAATCTAATTTAAAAAATTTGCAAAAAATTTCTAATTTTATGACGTATCTGAAGATTATCCAAAAATCTTGTGCATGCATATCATAATGACGACGACGGCCATTCATTGCAGTAAAAGTGGAAAAAAACAATCTTATCATTATCTGCTTTATCATTATCCTTACGCGAAGCAAAGGAACGCACCCTTATGACGTCACAAACTAAAATATTGGCAAATTAATTGACACCGGGTATGGGGAGAGGGTTGCGAGACACAACAGGGGGAAAATAATCGTTTGCTTTCGGTATGATTTTATAAAAATTCGAACGTGGGCGAAATTATTTTGAGGGGGTATGGAACACAAGTGGGGGTGTGAGAGAGGAATTGGAGGATTTTTTGCAAACGATTTTTAGAGACTTACCCTGGGCTGAGCGTTTCCCATGGTGTCTGTCCAAGGCGGCATCACACGTCTCTCCTCCCCTAAATCGTTCTAGGCGGGGGTGGGGGAGTTCGGCACGTGCAGGTGACCC
The DNA here is from genome assembly GCA_021605075.1 of Caerostris darwini. Classification (NCBI taxonomy): domain Eukaryota; kingdom Metazoa; phylum Arthropoda; class Arachnida; order Araneae; family Araneidae; genus Caerostris; species Caerostris darwini. The sequence goes on from BPLQ01004299.1 coordinate 274,201, forward strand.
AGGTAGCCGACAACATGGCCGCCGATTCTCTCTCTAGAACCTCCTTCTCGCACTTCCTGGTCCGGATTCCCGGGAAAAATGTGAAAAAAACTGGATCTTCGCACCAGAAACTCTCATCTACAAAACCAGAACTTGGAGCCTCTCTGTAACAAAATGAGGTCTAGAAGAAGATGCTGGATTATAGGCTGCAAACGATGGCCGACAATATTGGGGGGGAGACAGAGAGATTTCAGAATCTCTCTCTCTCTTGTGTTCTGTAAAGAGGAGGAGAGGGCAGAGACACCTGGCGGCCGGAGATTGAAGCACAACAGAAGAGAACCACTCTCGCATTGGCGTTTTGGTTGGTTCCAAGTGCCCGAGCGAGTGAAGGTTTTTAACCTTTGAGATCTGTTTCTTGGAGTGTTTTGCGAGGGTGGGAGGATGGGATCGATATTCGAAAGGAGGGAGGTAGAGAGATCAGGGAAATTTTTAACTTTATTTGGTTTGACAACTAATGATGGGAGTTTTTCGAAAAGTAAAAGATGGTTGATTGTCCATCTGTCAGTGGGTTTTAATTGTGGGAAAACAATAGGAGAAATGTCTCTGTCTATTCAATTTCGAATAACAGACTACACAGTCAAGTGGTCATTGTTTTATTGATAAAAGGAATTATACAAATTTTAAGGGAATGTTTGTAATTATAAACATATCGAAATTTATTGTTTGTTTTAAGAACTTAGAGACGATTATTATGAGGTAATTTTTTTTGTTAATTTTCGATTCAAGTTCGTTTTATTCCAAGAATTTGTTTTTCTCCTTAGAATTTAAACATTTGAAAACTCTTAACTTAAAGAAAACTCATTTTGTCCCAATCTCAATATTCATTTGGGCTAATGAATTTTTTTTTAATTGAAACAGATTTAAATTTCCTTCATAAAGGAAAATTTTATACGAATCGATTCCTACTGAATCTGCCTTATGGTTTAATAGATTTTAGAAATTTTATACATGCATTAGAAGAATTAATTAGTAAAAAAATTAATAATTTTTTCTTAATTTTTATGTAATTTATTAAAGCTTGTTAACAAAATTTCTCACTTTTTCGTAAGTATACTTTTTAAATAAATTTTTTTCTGTCAGAAGTTAGATAAAATAATATGAAATTATTTGTTATTTATTTATGAAATCAACTTTTAAATGTTGAAGGGAATTAACCAATTTTTAAATTTTCTTAAAATGAAAGACTTTTTTATGTATAGTTTTAGAAGTGCACTAAATTTAATTGCCAAGATACTGAATGCCAGCATAAATAAGTGTTAAAATAATCAATAATTTTTAATTATTTTAATAATGTAATATTAATTTTTTTTAAAGAATGTTTTTTTTACATATAACTGTTTCATGCATTCTCTTTCAAACATCTTATGATTTAATTGTGTTCAACAATAAAAGTTAAATACAATGCAAATAAAAATTTATTAAAAAAATACATGTAGCATAAATTTTGAAAAACAAGAAGAATGTAAAACCAGCACAAAAAATATCATTACTTAATTGTAGAGTACAAAATAAATTACAAATTATGAAAATAAATATTGATAACAATGGATGATACTAAAAATAAACCTAATGAATAAATAAATAAATAATGGCACAGTAAATAAGCTAAAATACAAAACATTTTCCTCGACATTCTAATGAAATTGAAGAGAATTAATAATTACAAGGTCTTTTATTAGGCTATTATCTAATAAATTCTTCTTGATTGGACAATTTCTAATCAAAAAAACTCCCCGAATTTTAAAAAAAAATTTGAATTTCATGTAATATATAATTTTTATGAATAGTTCCAAACTAGCAATCAAATTCATTATTCAATGATTTAAGAACATATTAAAAACATTGTACCATATTAAACTTTTTTATTTTGGGGTTTCTATTCATTCTAACAAGACCAAGTATATTATGGCAAAACAAATTGCGTTGTTCACATTATGCCATATTAATTAATTAAACTAAATATATGCTTTATATTATGAGTTTTAAAATATCCATATATAATATAAAATCATCATATTATAAATATAAATATAATGAAATGATTAAGTTACCTTAAACCAACCTGGAGGCATGCATGGTGCAAACTATTTTGTAAATTTAATAGGGATGGCTGATCAAAAGTGATAAAAAAAATCCACCCTCGTTATATAAATTCCTCATTAACTGTTTCCTTTTGAGTAGAAAGAACTACACTTTAAAAATGAAATTAAGATGTATTTAGCGCATTTTTCACTAAGTAAGGTACTTTAAAAATTTAAACTATTTAGAAATGTATTAAAGGTGACAAATAGGAAACCGCCTACAAAACCATGGAAACAGCAATGGTAGCAATTAGTGTTCGTAATCTGCTGATGCTAGCGTGCTATTGTCAATAAGAAAAGCGAGGTTTGCAAAAAAAAAAAAAAAAAAATAGCTTCAGGTTTATTGTGTCTGAGTTTGATCTCATTGCTCTTATGGAAAATAGTTCATTTTATGTATATAGAAATTATTTTCACTATTAGTTTGATTATGATTTTTTTTTGGTTTTTTTATTATATTATTCATCATATTATTATTTATTATATATACTATATTTTTATTATATTGATTCATTTTTGAAATTTTACATTTTTCAGGCTTCCCCATGAAAAGTATCTATGATGAAAACTGCACATAGTTAGTAAAAAAGTACAAAATAACAGATTTTTTTTTTACGCAGATATTATAAAAAACACACATAGCTTGATATTTTAATGCAAAATAGTCTCCAAAAAATGTTTTAATGTTTTGTCATTCCCAAGTACATTTCACGTCGGGCATCAGATGCAATTCCTTCACAGCTGCCACGTCTTGACCATGCACTGTGGCAAACACGTTGGCGATCCTCTTCTTGTGCTGTGGAGGTAGGGCTCTGGGCAGAGAGCAGGGTTTCCCACGCGTCTGCAGATAAACAGAATAGATCTGCACTCCAGAGAGGATGAGGGGCTCCGAGAGCAGGACTTCTGCCTTCAGCCAGGATTCGGATGCACTCGTCCGGCTTAATTTCCGGAAAGAGCACTGGAAGCAATTTATTTCTTGTCGCAGCAGCTCCTTTCGGTCTAATTCCCGGAATACCAGCAAGTAAGCCTTCTCTCTGGAAAAAAAACCCCATTTTAAGTGGATAAAGTAGAGCACAGTTTAGTATTTAAAGTGCATCATTTGTTTAAAGTTAGTGCTTCCAAACTGATTCAGTGTGATTTAATGATCTTTTTGGCGCAATATTGTTGATTGTAGCTTTGAATATAGTAGGTTGGAAGAATCCGTTCATTTTCTTTAAATGTCTTATAATTAACGGTTTGATATTTAAATAAATATTGTTTTATTTAATTACTTATTATTTAAGTAAATATTCCTTCCTTAATTTTAGTTAAAATATTGTTCAAGTAAATAATTTTATTTTTTATTAGGAAATTTTCAATTTATCGTATATAAAGTTGATTCTCTAAACTTTTATATTTATTAGAAACACCCCTTAAAAACATCTTTTGGTCTCTCCTTTACTGTAATAAAAAAATTAAAATTGCCTTTGCTTATAATTGTACAGATATAATACTTCTATATAATATATTGCATGATATTTTTACATAATATAATATAATACTTTTACAGACATAATTTTTGTATGTATTTTTTCCAGAATGTAATATATTCTGTAAATAATTACTGTAATATATATCTGTTGATATTAATTAAATAATATTGAATACGATTTAATGATGACTAATAAGAATTTCATTAAATTAATTTTAAAATTTTAAAATAGTGTAAATAGAAAACTAAACTTGAGGACTATTTATAAAATTTTGAATCTAATTATAAATTGAAAATGTGTCTAAAAATTAATTTTTTTTTTCTCCTGGTTGAGCACCTTAACTTTCCCCTCAGAAACTTGCTTTCCTGTTAGTAAAGCTTTATTGCAGGGAAACGTTTATCACAATAACTTTCGTAATTAAAATATAAGAGAATTTTAAAAAGCTATTTTCCTATAACTTTCAAACTTTTGAAAGATATAAGATATCTTGAAATTTTTTTAAATCCTCCAATTCCTAATTTTAAAATTTATAATCATAACTAAATGCTATTTTATTGTGATTATAAGTTTTAAAATTAGTAAGACACAATTATACGAAATGTTTAAATGTTTTGTCTCTCTCTCTCTCTCTCTCTCTGTATATATATATATATATATATATATATATATAGATAATATACCATATTGAAACCTAGAGATTTGCTGTCTCCTTTTCTCCTTCTCATATATTTCCATGCCCATTGCTAGCATAAACTTGAAGGTGTTTTTTTATTATTAAGAATCATTCCTTTTCTAATTTTCGAAAAACCTTTTTTAATGATTAGAGTAATTACAACTTGTTTTTTTAAACATTTATTTGCTAAATTATACAGATCTTGCTTCTATTCAATTAAACCAAACGCTAACCATTAAATTCTGAACTTTTTTTAATTTAATGTAATTCATTATTAGTAAAAGGGGCGAAAAATTTAATGCTTGAAACAAAATAATTTGTAAAATTATTTTATAAAGTAGTTTAGAATAAATTATCAAGACTTAATTATACAAAATTAGCCTTTATCAATAATCATTAATCTTTAAATCTTGTTTAATTTAGTTTAATTTATTATTATCAAAATAAACGAAAAATGTAAAACGTGAAATAAAATAATTTTTTAAACTTTTATAAAGTAGTTTAGAATAAATTAAAAAGACATAATTATACAAAATGAGCGAAAAAATATTACAAAGGAACGAAAAACGTAAAGTTTGAAACAAAATAATTTATAAAATTAACATTAGTATAGAATAACTTTTTTAGTCATTTAAAACATTGATCGTTTCTCTAATAATTATAAAAGTTTCAACAAATGAGATTGAAATCTTTCACAATTTTTTTTATAAATATACAATTGTACCATGGTTAACAATTATCTCACATAACGTACTTAATTAAAAGAGATCGGGTATATATAAAATATTTTATTTAATGATTCAGGCTTTGGTTAATAACTCAAATAGCATGGGTGAAATTATGTCCTTCTTTTTATAATGAAGAAACATCATTGGTGAAAATATTAAGAATATTTTTTTTTCTTTCTAAAGCAGCTGGCAAACCCAGACAGCTTGGTCTTGGATGTCTTAAGGTAAGTGCTGCATAGACGTACTCACTTTGCATTACCCAGGGGCGCGTGTAACTTGAAGATAAGCCACGGACGCGGAGTAACAATGTCCCGAGCATCCTATTAGACTACGATCCTATTAGACCGGGACCTACTTTTTAAAGTGGATTCCGAACCACTACAAACAACCATGGCACCGCCGGGACTCGAACCCGAAACCTGTGGTACCGAGCGCCAGAGCGCTAGCCACTCGACCATTCAGGCCCCATATATTAAGAATATACCCACGTAAATTGATAAATAATATTGTGGCAGTTGTTAATAATTATTGAATATATATGACAAAATATTGACTGCTGGCAAACTTAAAGAACTTTTCAAGCAGCAATATGAAGAAAATAAAATAAAATTTCATGTGAAAAAATGGAGAGAGAGAATAAATTATGACTACTGAGATCAAAACTGATTTGGCAATATTAGATTCAAAATGTTGGTATTTAACAGAATTCAAACAAATCTAAAGGTATCGGCATTGAAGATTTATTTAATATAAAATCTACGCAGTTTTTCAGAAACATTTGTAAAAAGAGACAGAAACTAACAACCTTAAAATTTTTTTGAACGTCTGTCTGTCAAAAAATTTCCATGACCAATTGTCCTTTTGGTGAAGATTGATAATTAATACCTGTTTTCATAAACAATTAATTTTATAAATATTAAATTTTCGTTGCAAGCATAATAAATAATAACAATTTAACATATTCTTACAACATTTCGAATGTTTCATCTGTATTTTTAATATCTACTATGATTATGAATAAATGAATCGATTTTCAATTAAATGTGTGTAATGGTGCCTTACATAACGACGATTATGGTTAATGACTGTAATCCTGGAAGGGATTACCATCGTTAAGCAAGACACCATTGCATGTAATTCTCTTCTATTACCTAAATAACACAGTATTTAAGGTATCCTGAAAAGGATTATATATATTTCTGAAAGGGAATATTAGATAATTTCAAAAACATTTTATTTAAATAACATTTAAAAACAATTATTGCTGTTATTGAGAAAAAAAATGTTGACATAATAATTAAATATGATAATAAAAAATTATTATAAAAATCGTAAAACCGTTGTAAAACTCGTTGCTTTGCATTCAAAATTGCCATGTAAAAAAGCCAACTAGAGAAAAAAAATGTATTGAAGATGCAAATAGAAGAAAATATAGAGGGTGTAAATAGAAGAAATTTCCGTTATTTTCTTAATTAAACATCCCTAATTTTGAATTGTTTTCTTTACGTAAAAATCATTTATTTTGAGTAAAAAATTAAGTACTGTTATATTTTTCTTTCACTTAAATTTGTATATATATATACATATATAATATTCTCGTTAAGTTATACACAAAGTTGCACATCCTAAAAAAAAAGATTGATAGCTTTAATAGAAGAAAAATAATAAGATAATAATTTTTAGTAATAAATTATTATAAAAATCGTATAACTGCTGTAAAACTCGTTCCTTTTCATTTAAAATTGTCATGCAAGAAAGCCAACTAGAGACAAAGAAGGATTGAAGATGCCAATAGAAGAAAACGCGTTGGGTGTAATAAATAGAAGAAATTTCCATTATATACTTAATTAAACATCCCTAATTTGTATTGTTTCCCTCATGTAAAAGAGACACATGTAAAAATAATTTGTTTTGAGTAAAAAAAAATAAATACTGCTATTTTTTCTTGCACGTAAATTTATATATGTTTCTAATATTCTTATTAAATTATACACATAAAAGGGGTCTGATGGCCAAGTGGCTAGCGCTAGGTACCACAGGTTCCCGGTTCGAGTCCCGGCGGTGCCATGGATGTTTGTAGTGGTTCGGAATCCACTTTAAACCGTAGGTCCTCGTCTAACAGGATCGTAGAGCATTGCGGGGGTACTGTTACTCCACGTCCATAGCTTATCTTCAAACTACACGCAATACAAAGTGGGTAATGTCTGTGCAGCGCTTGCCTTAGGCATCAAAGACAACTGTCTAAGTGTTTGCCAGCTGCATTAGAACAAAAAAAATTATACACAAACGTATACATCCTGTAAAAGATTGATAGTTTTGATAGAAGTAGAATAATAGGAAAATAATTTATAATAAAAAATATTGTATAAATCTTAAAACTGCTGCAAAACTCATTCCTTTGCATTTAAAAAAACTCATGCAAAAAGACCAACTAGCAAAAAAAAAAAAAAAAAAAAGGATTGGAGATGTAAATAGAAGAAATTTCCTTTGTATTCTTAATCAAGCATTATTAATTCGCATTGTTTTCGTTATGTAAAATAAAAAGAGTAAAGTCTTTTCTTTTGATAAAAAAAATAAGTGCTGTTTTTTTTGTTGCATTTAAGTTTGTATATGTTTCTAATATTCTTGTTAAATTATACGCGAAAATACACGTCCTAAAAAGAATGATAGTTTTAATAGAAGAATAGAAAAAACTGTTAAGAGAGCAAGAGAGTATATACAGTTTGAGATGTTATCAGTTGATTTATATTATTTAATAAGAATTTAAAAAGTGTAACATAAATTGTAAATTGTTAATTATAATAATAAAATTATTGTTGTTAATTATCATATAATTCAAGGAATTTATTTATTTGTTGTTGTTTTTATGTAATTATATTAAAATTTAGACTTTGCTACTTAAATTTTGTTCAATAATTTTTTTTAAAAAGAAAATTTAAAATTTCCCTGTTATTTGGATTTTTATACCATCAAAATATTTCAAAATATTCCACCATTTTTATACCATCGTGTTTCAAAAACTCCTGTATAAATATGTTACTATTATGTTACCTATGTTACTTAATAATATTTATAATAACATAATTAAGTTACAATTAAAAATTGTTTAGCATAAATGCATTATATTTCAAATGCAAAAGACAATTAATCAAAATTCACCGTTTTAATTAAGACACAACTTACAAGTCAGGCACACATATCTCAAAAGTGATCCCCATCAAAATCACTTTTTTATCGAACGACATTTGCAGACAAAGTGATCTGGTTTCTCCAGCGCTGGGTTCAGTCAGGGTTTCCCAAGACCCTCCCGGTTGCCAAGTGGTGCAGAACGATAAAGAGTCCTCTGGCACTCTGTAGCGACATCTCCTGGGAAGGCAGCCGTTGAATTTGCATATTGCCTTCTGGGGGATCCCTTCCAGCTGTCTGACAGATGACTGCCTGCAAAAAATGAAGGTATAAGAAGCATTCTTTGTAAATAGGGTTCAGTATTTAGGTTTGGACATTTAGCAAGAAACAGTAAGGTTTTTATACGAAAAATTATTTTGCACATAAAAGAAGAGCATTTTTTTATTGTTGCAAATCAGTGCGCTTCGTGTTTCATTTAACACAGGTAAGCTGAAAAGTTCATAGGCTGACACATAGATGGCGCTACTAGCATTAAATCCATATGATTTTTAGTTAGCCCCAACCTTCAAAAGACACGTGTATAAATTTGGCAGCTGTTGCACTAATAGTGTGTGAGTTATAGCATTTTTAGTATTCATCATGTGCCAGTCCACTCGGCTGACTGTCGATTGGACTCCGGTGTGAAATGATGGAGCCATGTTTCATCCATTGTCACATATCGACGCAAAAATTCGGGTTTATTAAGATTGAACAGCTCCAAACACTGCTTAGAATCATCAATTCGTTGTTGTTTTGGGCCGACTGTGAGCTCGCGCGGCACCCACTTTGAACAGAGCTTTCGCATATCCAAATATTCATTCACGATATTACAACCCGTTCCTTTGATATCTTTAGGGTCTCAGCTATCTCAATCCACTTCACTTTACGGTTATCAGAAATTATTTTGTGGACTTTTTTGATGTTTTCGTCGGTGACAGTCTCTTTGGGGAGTTCACTGCGTGCATCATCCTCGGTGCTCATTTCGCCTCGTTTAAAGTTAGCAAACCACTTCTCTACGGTTGATTTTCCTGGTGCAAAGCCCGAATAATGCTTATAAAGCCAAACCTTGGCTTCAATAGTATTTTTTTCGTCAAAAAGCAATGCTTTATTAGCACACGAAATTCCTTTTTATCCATTTTTTTCAAACTAACCAAAGTTGCTTCACTAAAAACGCTATAACTCACATACTAATAGTACAACAGCTGTCAAATTTTTACACGTGTCTTTTGAAGTTTAAGGCTAACTAAAAGTCATATGGATTTAATACTACTCTAGCGTCATCTATGTGTCGGCCTACGAACCTTTCAGCCCACCTGTTAGAAATTAAATGAATTATTTAAGTCTTTTTGTGTGTGTGTTTTGAAAGTGATTACAAAGTAGAAAATAGTTTTTTAGATAAACCTAAAAAAATTTAATTATACATTAAGTAATTGGCAACTGTAAAAGAATAATGGATAAAATAATTGTTCATGCTTTTTATTATCGTTATTTGTTCGAAAAAATTAATTTTATTTCATTTTTTTGTGGGTTTTTTTTTTTTTTAAATTTTTAAAATGAAATCTCTATTATAGAATACTGTATTTGAAAGTGTCAGCTTAGAAAATACTTATTAAAAATCTAATTTAACTAATTAACTTAAGAAAGAAAAAAAAAAGATTATTTTACAAGTTTAAGCAAACTAAAAAGAAAAATGTTTTTTAATACATTTTTTTTTTTTTGTTTACTTTAAGATATTTTTTTTATTATATTAAAATAGCAAAATATCACAGAATCTGATCATTAAATACTAAAATTATTTGTCAAATCCACATACGTAAATAATTAAAAGTATAATCCATTTAATCTAAGTATATTTTCTACTTATTATTACCTTATTATTGTACCTTAGTATCGTTCAATTATCTATCTAAGAATAATTTTTTAATTTAATACAAGAATCTTATTTAAACCTAACACATTATTCGAATTAAATTTAATAACGCATGAAATGACATTCTCTTTCAGTGAACGCTGGTTGCATGGAAATCATGAATAAAATTTAGAAATGATCAGCATATGTTTGTTGTTGTTGTTGTTGCTTATCCCCTTGATTTAGAATCCTAAACCAAGTCCAGTAGATCATGCTGATTAGCATATAAAACAGATAACGCCGCTGTTTTAAATTAAGCCACTCGCAAAATAATGGTGACGTCACGCTCACACAAGGCCATTGTTCGGGCATGACGTCATTGTTACCAAAACATTCGCGCGTGACGTCATATGCATATCATTTGTAGCACGCTATTAGCCGCTTTTAAAATAGGGCGCAGTTGTTTATGTTTTTTAGTTTTTGAGAAAGATTAACGTCATTTCAATGCGAGAACATTGTTAAAAATAGGGAAATCTCGCGCTAAATACTGCTAAGTTCGTTTTAGGATTCTAGGAAATAAAAGACTATTCCATATTTTCTGAGGAAAGGTCCTCAATTTACAAGTATATCTATAATTAAACGGAGCATAAATATATTTTATACTCTTTGTTTTAATTTTCACGTGTTTTTAAATTTAATATGATATAGTGTGCATAAAAACTGTTTGTTTAAAAACACAAAATTGGTGTGATTATTTTTTCTTTAAATATTAATGCAATTTTAAAGACATAGTCTTTAAAATATGCTATAAATTCTTTAATGCATATACATATATATAAACGAATTTATAACATATTTTAAAGAATATTTTTAATAAAAGAAAGACAAATATTCGTAATTTAACTTTTTCTCAAATTTATAATTATAATCAATTAATTTGGCTTGCATAGAGAAATATATCAATAATAAAGTATAGTAATTGCCACTTTTTCACAATCAAGAAGGTATTAAAATAATAATTATATAAAATAATATTATTATTAAAATATAATTATAACATATAACTATCAAAATAATAATAGAAGGTTTTAAAATTATAATTAAAAAGAAAGCACATACTTTAAAAATTAAATTTTATTTATATCTACAATTTTTAATTGTGTCATTTTAATCAATATTATTTTCCTTTCTAATTATTTTTTAACGAAAAAAATTACTTTTCAAATGAAATTAACTCTTTTTACATGAATATTTTACAAAATTCCTTAAATTTTAATCCTTCATATGCATAATTAAAAATATACAATTTTAAGTCCGTAAATATGCAAGTTATGCCTATTTTATGGTAATTTCAACTTTAAAAAACTCTTAGTTTTTAAATACGACTTTTCTAATGCATATTTTTATGTTAGAATTAAGAATTAAGTTTCCTATGAAGAGCAAGTTACGTTTTTTAATTGTGTTAAAAAAAGGTAGAAATACTTTTTATGACAAATACAACTCATATTTTTTTATTTAAATATTCCAAAAAGTCAAATATATTGATCATAAAAAGTCAACTACATTGGTCTTTCTTGTTTGACCAGCGCAACATTTTGTACTATTTACTAGTATTTGATTTCTTTTTTTTTTTCAATTCTTATTTAACCCGACATATTAATGCAGATATCAAAAGAGAATTGTTAAAGAATGAACTATTTAACTATTTAACTACTTAAACTATATAACTATATATAGAGAGAGGGTTTCCCAAAATTCACGCAAAAAGTGATATTAATTTTTAATAAATTTTGAAAATTATATCATTCGAAAAGTATTTAATTTGAAAAAAGAATACACCCAATAATAGTTCAGCTAAGAGGGTCAAATAAGGAGCTCTGACGATATAAAAGCAATATTGAATATCAGCTTTATTTTAATGAATTTTGCTTGAATTTTGGGATATAACCATACATGTATATATATATATATATATACGTATGTTATAGTTTAAATAACGAAAATTCAAATATATATGCCTAATATATATTTTTATGGTATATAATTGACCGAATTTTTATCTACATTCGCGATACATTCATTTAAGCTCTGATAATAATCATTGAGTTGAGTTCCCCCGTTTTGATATTAACTACACACATTATATAAAAAGTTCACTTCCTTTGAAGTTACAGATAATAGGGATTAAAAGAAAAAATAATTGCTATAAAATATGGTTTCTCTAACTGCATTTATTTTAGAGCCATACTACAGCTTTCGGGCCATACTGTTTACTCCAATAAGTACCAAGGGCCAAAACTGTTTTAATTTTTCTGCCATTATCTATAATTTCTAGACTAATCTCCGCGTACGCGCTCTGAGCGAGCATACGCTTGCTAACTACAAACTACTGTCAGTGAAAAATCACAATTACATAAATCTCATTAGTATTTTTTTACAAGTGGATATCCAGGGGTTCCATTCGTGTTCATTTAGCTTTTCCGTTCCTGGGGGATTTTGAGGATAAGTATCATATGTTTGATTCGGGATATATACATTCCAAATATCGATATACACACATATGCGATACTCTTTACCCCTACATAACTACCGACAGTAACCGCGGGATATTCACTAGTTTATAATGTTAGTGGGGGTTCATTTCAATTATTTGTTAGTTGTTATGCTTAAGTTAAATTTTCCGCGTATTATGCTTGTCATTAAGCTTTACTTATCAAGTCAATAAAACCGAGTTATTATCATTCTGTGTTTTTTTTATGCAACTTATTACAGCAACAATACGCTATTCGCTGTCGCGGACCGGATTGATGATACTGGCGGGCCGGATTTAGCCCGCGGGCAGTAGTTTGGAGACCCCTGGTCTAGAGGAAATACTTATATACAGTACTGCAGAACACAGGTTTTATGCGTGGTGGTACAAAAGCATGTTTTCACTGACGTGCGTTTCTACTTCCATGCTATATATACCCGGAGGTGGATTAGACATCTGTTCTTTCGCCTCTACTTCCCTAACTCTTAATCCATTTCACTTTTTTGGGGACAGACACCTAAAGACGACCTCACGCTGCAGCAGACATCACTAGCACGCCCGATATTGTTGAAAGCATCCGACAACAGGTTTCACGTTGCAGTCGCCTGCGCAATGACGCTCGCAACTATAGCTTCGAATAACTCATATAATATTTTCTCTTTCTATCATTGAATTTCTTAACTATGCTGTAATAATAGCCAAGTCAATATTTCTGTACACTGTAAGTCAAGTAATTGTTTCTGCATATCAACAATGTAACCAAATAAATATTTCTGTATATCAGCAATGTAACCAAATATTTCTGTATAGTGTCGTCAAGTAAATATTTCTGTATATATCACTTCACCTTTTATTGCAATTGCTCTTCCTGGATATCCAGGGGTTCCATTCGTGTTCATTTAATTTCCCCGCTAAACATTTTTTGCTATTCCCCCACACTAAACATGAGATGATACCACTTTCTACAATAACTTTTTTTTTTTTTCTTCTATGCATAGGTTTGGTTTGAATTGCCACTCTATGCTCATTTTGTGCACACTCTAGGCTAATTAGACCGGGACCTACAGTTTAACATGGATTCCGAACCACTACTACTACTACTCCTCACTACTCAACATCATTGTGCCTAGAGCTATACACTTTGCATCATTCCCAAGAGCTATACCTATCATTCCCAAAGTGTATAGAGTTGCCGCTATACACTTTGGGAATGATGTGGGTAAGAAGTCTGACTAGGCTCCTTGACGCTCTTACAGTCGTATGAGACCGGGACCTATGACTTAAAGTGGCGGGACCTATGCCAAAGTCCAGAGCACTAGCCAATTGGCCTCCAGACCGCCTTGGATGTATACTATCACCTTTCTGTGTTTTTCAAACTTGAAATGTCCGTTCTGTAGGGGCCTGAATGGCAGAGTGGCTAGCGCTCTGGCGCTCGGTACCTCAGGTTTCGGGTTCGAGTCCCGGCGGTGCCATGGATGTTTGTAGTGTTTCGGAATCCCCTTTAAACTGTAGGTCCCGGACTAATATGATCGTAGAGCGTTGTGGGGGCATTGGTACTCCGCGTCCGTGGCTTACCTTCAAGTTACACGCGGCCCCTGGGTAATGTAAAGTGAGTACATCTGTGCAGCGCTTGCCTTAAGGCGTCCAAGCTGTCTAAGTGTTTGCCAGCTGCATTAGAAAGAAGGAAAAAATGTCCGTTGTGTGTATGGACTTATTGAAATTTATAATCGTACGAATTTAACACCAATATATTATTAATATTGATTTTTAATTTGTTAATAGAATAAATGGTGTAAACTTAATGACATGATATAAAATTTCTAAATTATTGTTATTTTCTCTTCTATTTCATATTTCAACTAAGACATGTATTCAAACTTACCTTATGCAAGCAAGCATATCCGCCAAAACTTCAATTAACGTTTCATCTGTTAAAACTCGGGTGTTCTGGCTGCTGTACCTCTTTCCCCACCGCCAAACACCCCAAAAGAGAACAGATTCATCCGGAACGTTCAGTTCGCAAGATTCCAACACTTTCAGCAGAACCTTTCTAGTGAATCCCAGTACGAAATCGGATGAAAATACGATGTAGGCGTGTTTTTCGATGACAGACATGCATGCAAATTTTACGATGCAGTCATCTAATATGGATCCATAAGTTTCGAGATTTTCCAGCAAGTTACATGCTTGATCAATGGTCAGATTTTGAACTGCGAGCTCTTCTAAATGATTTTCAAGATCTTTTAAGTGAAATTTGCGTGCTGCACTCAGATTATCAGCTGTTACCTCTGTGGGATATTCGTTTGAGTACATGTATCTGCAAGAAATTGAAAAATAAGGTTGTATTATAAATTATAGAAATATTCAGAATAAATATTTAATATGGAAGTCAATTTATGATTAAAAGAACTATACTAAAATACTACAGTATATTTCAAAATCGATACATAGTGAATTTATAAATAACTTTTCTATCGAATATTTGTATAGAACATAATTATATTAAAGACGAACATATAATTAAATTTCTTGTTGTGTAGACAGTGCTACATGTCCAACCCGCAACATTAATTTTCATTCAATTAACGTGAGTGTAAAAAATGCCATTTTTTTTTCGGAAGGAAAGGCATTTTGTCGTCAAACATTATTTCAAAACCTAATCCGATGGTGCGGTGCTTTGCAACCATAAATAAACCACCAATACGATGATTCAAAATTTAGTGACGAAATTTGATGAAGCAGTTGCTATAATGGACAGACACTTAAGTAATGGGTCCAAAGGGAAGAAAGGATTGCAGAAAATGAAGAAGGGATAAAGTGAAAAAATTTGAAGAAACTGGTGCCTTTTATGCCTAAGTAATAGATCTAAAGTGAAGAAGGGATAAAGTACTTGTTGAAATCTGTACTGTAATGGACCGAGCCTAAATAACAGGCATAAAATAAGCAAGGGATTGCATAAAAAAAAGGGATAAAATAAAATTTCAAGAGACCTGTGCTGTAATGGAGAGAGACTAAGTAATGGGTCTAAAGCGAGGAAAGGATTGTGGAAAATGAAGAGATTTAAAGAAACCGGTGCTGTAACGGGCAGACACCTAATAATAGGTCTATAGTGAAGAAAGGATTGCAGAAAATGAAGAAGGGATAAAGTGAAGAAATTTGAGGAAACTTATGCTGTAGTGGACAGAACCGAAGTAATAAGTCTAAAGTGAAGAAGGGATTATACAAAATAAAGAAGGGATAAAGTGAAAAAATTTGAAAAAATAAGTGTTGTAATGACAAGACACCTAAGTAATAGATCTAAAGTGAAGAAGAAATTAGAAGAAGGGATAAGTAAAGAAATTTGAAGAAACTTACTCTGTAATGGCTAGACACAAGTAGCAGGTCTAAAGTGAGGAAGAGATTGAAAAAATGAAGATAAAATAAAATTAAGAAACTGTGAAGAAAATGGTGCTGCAATGGCCAGACACCTAAGCAATAGGTCTAACAACAGCAATAGCAATAGGTAATATCTAACAATCAACAATATTTTGTTTGATTCATAAGCGTTTTTGGAAGGAATAAAACCACACGAATTAAGCTTAATATCTTCATTTAAAAAATTGCTTGTTTTTCCTTTATACAAGCTCACAATTAATTATTAACTTGGAACATTCAAATTTGGCAAGTCCATAGGCTACACCCTACATAAATTCATAATCTACTTAAAAACTTGAAGATTCCTCCTTTTTATTCAACTCTTTAATTTCCTCTATTTAATGAGAGGTTACGGATCCGTTTTTATGGACGATTTTTATAGATTCTTACGTCCTAAATCCAATAGTATTTTCAATTTTTCTTCTACGACCAGCATAAAAGGTTAAAAAGGGTAATAAAGTTTGAGGGCAAAAATTCCAATATACAGTTTGTTTTACATTAGCTATTCTAGGCCTGCAATACACACTGTTTTAGTTTGAAAACTAAAAATAGTGTGCATCCTCAAGCATTTGATTGAAATTTTTAATTGTAATTATTATTACTTTTTTTACTTGATGCTAAAATATAAATAAAACAAATAATATTTTTTTAAACTTTGTAATTATTAATTTTTGTTGCTTCTTTTATCCTTATTGTATCACTTATTTTTAGTTCAGTCCGATAAATAACATGCAATTAAGCTAGAACCTAATAAAATTCAAACTTAACTACTTGCAACAATAGAAAACAAAATGCATTATCAGTCAGGACTTACCGAAGAATCTGCAACATAGTGTCCGGTTGGGTGCCTATTACATTGACAGTAAATTTATTGTCGCCATCCATGCGTTCCTCTAGCATCTCTTTGAATTTGCAAGATTTGCCAGACAGGAGAGTGGCATGGGCCGGAAACCTCCATGTGTAGCCGGCATGGGAAACCTTCAGTGTCACGTCACTCAACTCATCGTTCATCAATAGGTGGAAAGACATGGTGCCTCTTGACTACCAAACACTATTATCTAAAAAAATTTGAAGTACACGTAAAATAAATGTAATAAAAAATTGCAAATTACATAAAGCAATTTAAAATTCCAAAGGAGCAGACAGATAAAAGAAAATTATTTCAAATTTAGACGTATGTACAGACTGTTTCAAAGGTAATGGCTCACACTTTGAGAAATGGTACACCTTACTGAACATGCATTTTTTTTTTTTTTTTTTTTTTTTTTGCGTAGGAATGTGTGGTGGGAAGTGAAGCGTTGAGGAATGAGCACTCTTTCAAAACAAATTTCTCGCAGGTACAATGCCCCATAACTCATAGCAGTCACGTGACGTCATGTTCTCAGACTGGAAACCCCGATGAGCACTCTAATTTATTCTTACTCTGTTTTTACAACTGTGTTTTCATTTACACACAAACTCTAGCTGAGGATTTCGTTAAACGACTATCCCTTGGGGTTGCGAAATGCCTGGCATCTTTAGAACTGATCGCCAAGTACTCCTTCCACGCTACCAAGCATGTATTATTGTGGGTAGTCGTCACTTTAAGCATTTATTTTAAACATTGAATCCAAGAAGCACTTTGCAATGATGTTGTGAATAAACATATATTTCGTTTTTCTTTTATGTGTCATTTTTTGTGTTCGTGAATCGACGCGTCACTTCTGACTCTACAGTCCTATATAAAAAAAATGTATGTTTTAGTAAGCTGTATCACTCTTCAACATTTATCCCATGACTATTGAATCAACCTGTATTAAAGGGTTTTGTGTGCCTCATTCAATTTTAATTGATTAATTTAATGATCACTATATGAGCATCGGGGCCTGATGTATATATAGATATATATATATATATCGAGAGAGAGAGACTCCTCTCTGTATAATAAAATGTGAAAGTTTATCTGAATACCGAGACATAATCATATCACCAGATGTCAAGCCACATGAATTTTTTTCTCCGTGGTAATACAATAAAGTTCTGAGCCTCATCAATAACAATGAGACCCGTCAAGAGTTTTGGAATATCAATAATAGGTGGAATTAAAAAGAAAACATATCTTGAAACTTGCCTAAAATTACAATAATACATTTTCAAGAGTTTGCCGAAAATTACAAAAATAAATATCCTGGAGCTCACCTAGAATTACACAAATTAATCTGGAGCTTACTTAGAATTACACAAATACATAATTTGGAACTTGCCTAATTATATTACAAAAAAAAAAACGTTAGAGTTTACCTACAATTACTAGCCTAACTTGCCTAATAAGTTCACAAAAAGAAGAATAGAACTTGCCTACAATTACTAGCCTAACTTGCCTGATTAGATTACAAAAAGAAGTATAGAGCTTGTTTAGAATTGCTACTAACTTGCCTAATTAGATTACAAAAAGAAGTATAGAGCTTGCTTGGAATTACAAAAAAACACCACATCCTAGAGCTTGCTGAAGATTACAAAAATATATATGATGTTCTTGACAAAAATTTAAGAGAAACTTGTCCCGGATCTTGCATAGGTCTTGCATAAGAAGAATTAATCATTCATTTAGGTATTTTATAATATAATCATATTATTATAAACTAATATTATAGAATTCATATTAAATGTCTCTGATTCTGATAAAATTAATTCAAATATATCAGTAAAAATCATGGTTGATTTCTTTTATAAATAAATTTGTAAAAATATTTTGCGTGCGAGTAAAAATTTATACATTACTGTTTCATGTGTTACACAAAAATGCATACATTACACCCCAAACACGATTTGCGACCTGATGGCAAATTGGCTAGAGCTCTGGTCTGTGGTCCCACAGGCTTCAAGTTCGAATCCTGGCGGTAGCATGGTTGTTTGTTAGTGGTTTGGAATCCACTTTAAACTGTAAGTCCTGGTCTAAGTAGTCTGAAGTGGGCACAAAATGACCGTAGAGCGACAAACCAAACATGATTTTGCTGTCTTAGTAATTAGTTTTTATTGTGCTTGAGTTTAAAGGTAATTTTCTGTATTTATCAAATAAAAAATTATTTAATGAAATTATGCAAGAAAAATACCAAAATATATTTGATTGTCTCGATTTCAGTTTATAGTGAAATACCAGAAATATCACGTTTTAATGTTTGTCAATGTTTTTTTTTATTCCGTATGTTCATCATCAATTCAAAGGGGAGATAAATTATCTTAAGTTATCTCTCGATAAAATGATTGCAACTTCTTATCTATTGTTTAGCATATATCACGAATTTTGAAAGTTAACAAATGGGATAATATGCAATGCTCAAAAAAGTTTTTTAACTTACTCATTATTTATTTTAGACACGTGACGTTAAAAAATTGAAACTTATTTTGCAAAATTGTATATTTAAAAAAAAAAGAACTTATTTTTTAATCTGCTTTCCGTATTGGGTCAGAAAATTGCAACTTGTAAAGGAAACTATTTTTCTTATAACTACTCAACAAAAGAACCTTCTAGAATTCTTAGCGGCCTGATGGCCAACTGACAAGCGCTCTGGTCTTTGGTACTACAGGCTTCAGATTCGAAACCTGGCGGTGGCATAGATGTTTATGAGTGGTTCGGAATCCACGTTAAACTGTAAGTCCCTGTCTAAATAGTCTAAAATGTGCACAAAATGACTGTAAAGCGACAAACCAAACCAAATCTAGAATTCTTATATAATAGACATAACAGTGCAGAAAAATAGCCCTTTAACAATAAATAAGATGGAAAATTGTATTAGTAAGGTTGAAAATTGTATTAGTAAGGATGAAAATTGTATAGTTGAAGATTGTGTTATTATAGTTGAAGATTGTGTTATCATAATTGATGATTGTGTTATTATAATTAAAAATTGTATTATCATAATAGACTATTGTGTTATTATAAGTAAAAATTGTATTATCATAATCTAAAATGAATCACACAATTCCTATGTATTAAAAATGTTTTCTAAAATTAAATAATAATCTGAAATAAGTAAAAAAAGTAATCTTATTTATTAGAGATTACCAATACTTCAATATAAAAAAAGTGCATAGCAGGTAACCTGACACATAAGACCGATCTGATGTCATATCTGCGTTATTGTATAATGTGACGTCATTTCTGTTTCATTGAGACTGCTTTTTTTCATAACATACGTCGGCAAATTTTTGCCTAAATTTACGATTCATATGGTTTAAAATTAATACAGATATTTAGTACTGACGTAAATTGAAAAAAAAATTGCTTTTATTAGTTTGAAAATATTGAAGAATTATTAAATTATGTACGAAAATTTCAGAAAACCCTTTATCGCGAACTATATCATGAAAACTTTCACGAGATTTACAAAAAATAAATTAAAAAATTAAAAAATTGCGAATTATAATAAATATATTTAATTATAATAATTATTTAAATAATCGATTAATAATTGATTAATTAATGCAATATGCATATTAATAACATTAATAATAACCAATTAATAAGTAATGATCCATCAATATAATAATAATAATAATAATAATAATACAGTATATTAGAATTAATTTATGTGATATTTTATCAAGAAATCCTAAGTCATTACATTCTGCATTATTCTTTCTTAAATCTTAGTTGCAAATAAAAAATTTATTGATAATGTTTTGCCCCCCAAAAAATTACTTTTTATAAAAAAACTGTTAAAAATAATTATCGAAGTAAATTACACCTTATTTACTTTTCTGAAACATTAATATTCATAAAAGAAAACTCATTAGTTTTAAGTACAAAATTGCATCACGGTTGTAGTTAAAATTTTCTGCTCGACAAAGAATAAATATATTTGGAAGAAATCTAGAGCCGAGAATAATGAAGTTGAATTTTAACAAACCTTTATGTAACGACCAGCTTTTATGTTGTTGCCTTTGTTAAAGCAAAGGTCATCTTGTACTACAATAACAATTTATATAAGTAACTGTTTTTAATTATTCGAGAAGTATTTTATAATAGTAATCACAAAAAAAAATGCAAAGGTCTTTTATTCAAACATTGATTATAATTAATGATGTTTGCTACATTGGATAAAATAAATTGTTCTAAAAAACTTTGTATAGAAAATGGAGATAATTCTTTCATAATTAAAAACCAGGCATTCAATTAAGATCGATGTTAAATTCGATAAAAATTTTATATTAATTAAAAAATCATTAAGCAAATCTCAAAAAAAATTTAAAATTTTGATTTTTTTTTGTTCAAAATCCGGGAATAAATTGAAAATGAAAATTAAGAATTCGTTCCAATTTATTAGAATAATTTTGGTTGTAAAATTTTTTTTTCTTAGTTAGCTATTGACAAACTGTCCTATTTTAATCCCAAATGAAAATTAAAATGTTAAATGTACCTATTTTATGTATCTTTAAAATGCAGCTTATAAATGCAGATTTAAAAAAAAATCCTTCCTTCGTTAAATACCTATTTTTTCTACGTAAGATGAGTAAAAAAATATTTTTATTAGGATTTGGATCAAAAATGCATTAAAAAAACTGTATATTACCTGTCTTTTAGTAGTAGATATTTATGTAATATAACATTATAAACCTCGTGATATTTTAGATGTTTTGAAGATAATAATTATCGAGTTATCAATTCTTCTACATTTCGTAAATCGCATTTTTTTAATAATTATTTTCTCACCTATCGCATTTATTTCCCTTTATCTAGTTAATATTACATATTTATTAATATAATATTATATACATTTTATTATTATATTTATAAATAATATTATATATTTATGAATTTTTTTTATCCGACCTCTCGGTCATTAGTCGACGAACAGTCCAATACAGTAAAGAATGACAAAAACAATCTCTAAAGGCATTGACAGTAACAGAAAAAGGGATACAGTTAAGAACAATAGGTCTGATCATATGATGAATAGCTCTCCAGTCATGAGCACGCCATTGTCTCAAAGAGTGCAGATATCTGTTTCAGCCAGTCCTATTCTATTCAGATGAATCTGTAAGTAGCCACGGCCCGTGACAAGTCTTAAGCAGGCCACTCCGCCTAGTCTAGGCAAGGAACTGCGAAGTCCCGTTGACTTATTCAATAGGGAATTTCACTTTTTCTCAGAAGCCTTCGCTCTTTACTGATTGAAACGGTTAGGTTTAATAGAGAAAGATATATATCGCTTTATATGTTGCAAAGGCAAAGGAGGATCAGATTGCATCATTTGTGATCCATTCTTGGCCAACATATCAGACTGCTCATATCCATATATCTAAGGTTTGGAATCCACTGCATGGCAATGAATTTCTTGGTGTCCAGCAGCTTATCTATTTTTAATACGCTTTTATTAGCTTCACCTGTATGTTTGTATGTACACTCAAGAGCCAAAACATTATGACCACCTGTCAATAACGAGTTGGCCCACCTTTGGGCCCGCAACACAGCTTCAACCCCCCTTGGCATGGATTAATACCACCACTTAATACCAGCTAAATACCACTTCCACCTGATCACGTGCCTTCCACGTCATACAGGTGAGTTCATTGCAAAATATAGGGGTGGTCACAATGTTTTGGCTCTTGAGTGTATGTAACTGACTTTTTCACCTGGAGATCTGTTTCTCCTCATATATACTATTTAAGCTGCAAAACATTTACAGGCATCTTTCAGAATGAAAACAGTTGATTCTTTTTAATACGCTTTTATATTAGTTTCACCTGTATGTTTGTTTGTAACTGACTCTTTGGGCTCGATTTTGCCGTACTTTAAGCTATCAGATTTAATTTAAACGTTGTAGACTTATCAAGGACCAACGACACTAAAATAGTTTGATAAGTTTATTATCTCAACATGATTAGAGATTTTATTTTAACTTATGAAGAGCTGTTTAACCCATGTAGAATGAAAGTATTCAGTAAAGACATTCAAACCTACGTGGGACAGTGGCACAACCGACTATTCGCATTTAGCCTTTGTTTTACTCACAATTACATTATTGTAAGAACTATAGTTCCACTCCTCCGTACCGGGACCTCATTTAAATATTATAGTTTAAAAACACTCAAAACATGCTTTTAGAGTTAATCAAACTAAAAAGTAAAAAATAAATGAATAGTTTAAAAAAACTAAAAAACACGCTTTTAGAGTTAATCAAACTAAAAAGTAAAAAATAATTGTTAACATAGGAATAAAATGACTGACGAGAAAATGAATGTCACTGTTCTAAAAGCGTGGGGTGCTTTGTATGTCATTTTAAAACTAACTCTGCATTTCAGAATGAAACTAGTGAAAAATTATAACGATTGATATCGAGCACCTCACGTTTTTAGAACAGTGACATTCCTTTTCTCGTCAGTAATTTTATTCTTATGTTAACAATTATTTTTTACTTTTTAGTTTGATTAACTCTAAAAGCGTGTTTTTTTTAGTTTTTTTAAACTATTCATTTATTACTAGGCAGTTCCCAGAAATCTCACATTCACAGTGATTGGGAGTTGTCAAGGTTATAATTGCCGCCCTAAAATCAACAACATTTTTTTTTTTTTTTCAAAACAGTGGAATATATTCAGGATTACCTCCACGATATCAATCGTTATCTAGAGTTTGATAACTTTGAACGTCATAAGCCTGATTAATTTAATACAGATTAAACATTTCATAATCCTTTTCAAAAACTGCTTTCTGATAAATTCAGATAACGAAACTGATTTTCAACACCAAATAAAAAATGAAAGAAAATTATTATGTTTGAAAGATCATTGATAATGAAGTAAAAAAAATATACCAAAACAACATTTCATGAGATATCATACTTGAATTTTAGTTACCAAAACCAAAAATAAGCCAATAAACGTATACTGTAACGTATGTATTTAGTAATTATTTGTGTATGTATTTATTAAATACAATCTTCAAACCTTGTGAGATTGTTTATTACTGTTATCATTACAAATTCTATTTCAGACTTTATTTTAAATTCCTTAACGCTCATCCATTTATAAAATGAATTTATAATAGCAATTATTTTTTGTATATTTTGTTATTTAAACGAATACAATTGATTTTGTTAGGATGTTATTAAATTCATGTATGCATATATGGTATAAAAATGTATAAATTTAATTTTACTGTGCTTTATGTCCTACATACAAGAATGAAATTGTAGATATTCGCGTTAAGTGTCATAAGTAGCCAGATATGTATAACACGATACGAGTTATGGATGATTTTCTCTTTTTTGTATAATATTTAGTTGTAATAACTTCATATTAATACATCAATATGCAGATAATATCTGTACACCAAGGTATTCCTACAACGCGTTTTCGATTTGACACAGTTAGAGAATTAAAGGAAATTCCCCTAGGAATCAGCATAGCAATGCTAAGCAATCCAATATCAAGTAATATTTAATACTTAGGCTTAAATACTCAATTTGCTCTAAGTCAATCAACATTTTAATTCCATAATTATTTGATTTTATTTAGCACTGAATTTCACCTATTCTTGCAATTAACTTTTTAGCTGTTAACCATTTAATTTTGCCAGAATTTAAAAAAAGTACCGTTATTTGGAGCAACATGGCCAAATCTGGCCCTTGTGATACAAAACCCAAACCAACCAGCTATGTCATGTCGTTCATGGTTATCAAAGCATAGATAAGAAATGATAACATATTTCCATGTTTATTCCATGACTATTCACTATTTTGACAAAAAACATGTGATTCTCTGTTTTTAAACATTCGGTAAGAATGAATTCATAGATATATATATTTTACTTTCAAACGCTTTTTTCTTGCAAATCCTACTATGCGTTTTCGATTTGACACGGTTAGAGAATTGAAGGAAATTCCCCTATGAATAAACATTGCAATGCGAAAAAAAAACAATGACAAGCATTTTTTAATAGTTAGGATTTTGTATTTAATTTGCTCTACAATGTGATTTAGGACGTTCATAATTATCAAAACACAAGATAAGAATTGATAACATATTTCCATGTGTGTTTCATGACTGTTCACTGTGTTGACAAGAAACATGTGATTCTTTGTTATTAAACATTAGGTACGAATGAATTCATAGATATATATATTCTACTTTCAAACGCTTTTTTGTTGCAATTCCTACTACACATTTTCATGACACGGTTACAGAATGTCAAATAACATGTCACGGTTACAGAATGTCAAATAACATGTCACGGTCAAATGGCATGTCAAATGACGCTGTTAGAGAATAGAAGGAAATTCCCCTTTGAATTAGCATTTCAATGCTAAGCAATCTGATGATAAGCAATTTTTAATACTTAGGCTTATTATTTAATCTGATCTACAATGAAATTTATGACGTTCATAGTTATCAAAGCATAGATAAGAATTGATAACATATTTCCATGTGTGTTTCCTGACTGTTTCACTGTGTTGACAAAAAACATGTGAGACTTTGTTTTTGAACATTCGGTAAGAATGAATTCATAGATATATAAGTTTTCTACGAATGCTACTACAAATGCCTTTTTCTTGCAATACCTACAACGCGCTTTCGATTTGACCCGATTAGAGAATCGACGGAAATTCCCCTATAAATCAGTATTGCAATACGAAACATAACAATGACAAGCATTTTTTAATAGTTAGGCTTTTGTATTTAATTTGTTCTACAATGAGTTTTATGACGTTCATGATTATCAAAACAGATGACAAGAATTGATAACATATTTCCATGCGTGTTTAATGACTGTTTCACTGTTTTGGTTAAAAAACATGTGATTCTTCGTTTTTAAACATTCGGTAAGAATGAATTCATAGATATTTAAGATTTCTATGAATGAAACGCTTTTTTCTTGCAATACCTACTACGCATTTTTCATTTGACACAGTTAGAGAGTTGAAAGAAATTCCCATATAACAGGTGGACTGAAAAGTTCCTAGGCTGACACATAGATGGCGCTACTAGTATTAAACCCATATGATTTTTAGTTAACCCTAACCTTCAAAAGACACGTGTACAAATTTAACAGCTGTTGCACTATTAGTATGTGAGTTATAGCATTTTTAGTGAAGTTATAGCATTTTTAGTGTTCATCACGTGCAGTCCACTCGGCTGATTGTCGATTGGACTCCGGTGTGAAATGATGGAGCCATGTTTCATCCATTGTCACATATCGACGCAAACATTCGGGTTTGTTACGATTGAACAGCTCCAAACACTGCTTAGAATCATCCATTCGTTGTTGTTTTGAGTCGATTGTGAGCTCCGCGTGGCACCCACTTTGAACAGAGCTTTCGCATATCCAAATATTCATTCACGATATGTCTAACACGTTCCTTTGATATCTTTAGGGTCTCGGCTATCTCAATCTACTTCACTTTACGGTTATCAGAAATTATTTTGAGGACTTTTTTGATGTTTTCGTCGGTAACAGCCTCTTTGGGGCGTCCACTGCGTGCATCGTCCTCGGTGCTCATTTCGTCTCGTTTAAATTTAGCAAACCACTTCTCTACGGTTGATTTTCCTGGTGCAAAGTCCGAATAATGTTTATCAAGCCAAACTTTGGCTTCAATAGTATTTTTTTCTGCCATAAAGCAATGCCTTCTAAAACACACGAAATTCCTTTTTATCCATTTTTTCAAGCTAACAAAAGTTGCTTCCCTAAAAATGCTATAACTCGCATACTAATAGTGCAACAGCTGTCAAATTTATACACGTGTTTTTTGAAGGTTAGGGCTAACTAAAATTCATATGGATTTAATGCTAGTAGCGCCATCTATGTGTCAGCCTACGAACATGTCAGCCCAACTATTAAATAAGGATTGCAATGCTATGCAATCCGATTATAAGCAATTTTTAATAGTTAGGCTTTTGTATTTAATTTGCTCTACAATGAGATTTCACAGTTATCAAAACAGAAGATAAGAAATGATAACATATTTCCATGCGTGTTTCATGTGTGTTCATTATATTGACGAAAAACATGTGATTCTTTGTTTTTAAATATTCGGTAAGAATTAATTTTTATGTATATAAGTTCTACTTTTTTCTCGCAATTCCTACTGCGCATTTTAGATTTGATACGGTCAGAGACATTGAAGTAAATTCCCATAATCTAAAAATACTTGATAAAAATATGTCCAGTACGTAAATATAATTACTAAAAGTATTATGATATCTACGAATTGTAACAGAACAGATAAATCGATAATCAGCATTTTCAAGTTATTTAAAATATCAGGAGAACAGTTATAATTCAACTTACAGAATGTCCATTATGATACTATGTATATAAAAGGAATTTATAGTACCGTAAATTAAAGTAAAATACATTTTTGATCAATTTTCAAAAAAAATGACAAATTTGATAATTAATGATGATCAATTGCTATTTTATCATTGCTATTGATCATCATTTAATATTGACGAATGGCGAATATTAGCAGATAATGATTTTTTATTCCAATTATAATTTTAATGAACATACGAATATTTCTTAAAATTACAAAATGAAAAAGTGTGTACTTTAAAATTTTTCAGGTTTGGTTTGGTTTATCGCTCTACGGTCATTTTGTGCACGCTTTGGGCTAATTAGACAGGCACCTACAGTTTAAAACGGATTCCGAACCCTTAACAAACATCCATGCCGTCTCCAGGATTCCAACCTGAAGCTTGTGGTACCAAAGGCCATCTGGCCAATTGGCCATTAGACTGCTTAAAATTTTTTTTAAGTTAATGTATTATTATATATTTTTATTTCAAATAACACGAATTCGCTTCATGCTGTATAGTTAGTGGGTTTATAACTGAGGGTTCAAAACCTGTCACACGAGCGATGTGCTGACCGACAAGGAATGCCGAACTAATAATTATAATGACTGTGCCAGTAATGGGTATGACAAATCCGTAAACTAGAAAGTCCTTGAGTAGGGAAAACACACACATTTTAAAAGAGTGAAATAATCGAGTAGACGTGAGGTGCAGTATGTTCCTAGTGCTATTTCCTGATTAACACTGAATTTGCTACACATCCGATCAAAGAAGCTCTCCGCATTAATTTAATCCACGAATTTTTTTCTATCTGTAACTATTAGGACATTATCCCGAAATCGAAACATCGCAGGCGTTATTCAGAAAGTAATCACTTTTCTTGCGCTAATTATCGAACACATAACTACTAATGAAAGAAATTAAAAAATGTTTTTTTTTTCTTTCCCAAAAGAAATTCGAACTTTCGCAACTATTCAAACGGAGGAACTTAAAATAAAACCATTTGTTTCTGTCCATTGTATTTAACTACTAGGAAGTAGCAAATTAATGGGTAATTAGCCGTCACAAATTAGTCCAACTGGCGTAGCCTCCGTTACGGTGTGAGTTCTTGCAAATCATCAGTAAAGAAGTGGTTTTTTTTTTCATTCCTTCTGAATCTCGCATAAAAAGTTTCAGAGGATTGTGAAACAATCTAACTAATGATTTCCTTCGTCACAACTCATTACAGAAGTCCGTCTTCACAATTAGGAAACATTCTTTGGGCTGACACAGAGATCTGAATGCCTTTCACTCATTTATCAACTTTGAATTATCTGAAGGCGCAATTTCGGCATTTGGGGGACAGCGCGCTCATTGCTTTGGGGTTCCTTAGAGTTCAAAATGATATTTTGATTGAAATAAAATGATGTTTAATCGGTGAAGATTTCTATATCGCTTTATAAAACTATTCATTAATAGTCAGGCATTATAAATCAATAAATGATATACAAGCATATATAGTTATAATGATATTTTTAATAGACTGATTTATCACTTCTATTTGCTTTTGATGAGACTTGTTTTTTTCTTTTTTAATTTGGTGTAAATTTGACAGGTTAAATGCTTAATTATATTTTAAATCTAGCATTTCTATAAACTGATAATCAAAGAAATAAAAATTGGATGGAACACTTTTAAAAAAAACGCTATCAAACAAGTTATCTTTTAAAAATTAATGATTTTTTAACAATTATTGCTTTAATAAACATCTTTTTCTTGATTTCATATCCTTATAACAAGTTACCTTTTGAAAGGTAAGTTCCCCATCAAAAAAGTTACTTTTGGAAATGATAATTTTTACCAACTATTGTTTTAATAAAAACATTTCTCTCAATTTTATATCAAATAAATTATCTTTTGAAAAACAAGTTTGTCAAACAAATCACCTTTTGCAAATTAATGATACTTTTTACCAATTATAGCTTTAATAAACACATTTCATTTCTCTCAATTTCAAATCAAATAAGTTACCCTTTAAAAGACAATTTTCCCATCAAAAAAGCTACTTTTGAAAATAAATGAGGGTTTTTACCAACTATTGTTTTAATAAACACATTTTTCTCATATCCAAACCAAACAAGTTAGCTTTTGAAAGACAAATTACCTTTTTGCAAATTAATGATAATCTCTATTAACTATCGCTTTAATAATTTTTAAAATTATATTTTTAAAACGGGAATGTTAGATATTATTTAAATAAGTTGTATTAAATATATGCACCTCATAAAAAAAAAGAATGTTGGCTCGAAGAATTAAACTCTAAACTTAAAATTTTTCTCTAACTCTTTATTTCTTTCTTCTATTAACACATTTTTTTTTTTTAATTTCTTAACAAGTTTCAAAAGTATTGGGAATCTCCACTTTTTTTTATCACTAAAAAGAATACTTTAAATTTTTCTAATAGAAGTAATCTTATCTGAATAATTGTTGATTGATACTACAATTGTTCATTTTTTAAATACATTGAGATATTTACGTACGCAAATAAGTTAAAATCAATGTAAAAATATTAAAAGTAACAAATAAAAAATACACATAGAATAGTAAAAATATTGTATTTTGTTTATTTCCATCCAATGCGTCTTAACTTTATAAAATTTTATTTAATAGTAATTATTGAATATAAAATTAAAATATTGTTAATTCCTAATTAAGCTTTGAATTTTTTAGTAAAACTTCCTTTGCCTTAACACTTTAATTTTTAACAAATATAACTTATTACGAATTTGTTTGAAGTGTCGGAAATTTTTTTAACACAAAATAAATTAATAAATACCTAGGCATTCTTATAAAAATAACTGTGTCGGATATTCGTAAGCAGTTTAAAACATACCTTATTTTTTGATTTCGTACAAAATACCAATATAAATTAAATGATTAGGCTTAACAAATATGTTCAAAAAATAATATATATTATTATTTGAATTTATTTAATAGCTAATAACAATAATTATTATATTATTATTAAATATAAATTATATAAAATATAAAAAATTATAATAAATTATAATAAACTTAATTTTAAGAATTATCGATATAAAGTAACCAATATAAAGTAAATAGATTAGTTTATCAAATAAACTCAAGAAAAAATCATAAATATAACAGTTATATTTTTAAATTTATTTAATAACTAATTTAAATTATTATTTTAATTATTACTGGATATAGAAAATAAAACATGACTATGCTGGTTAAAGTTAATAGTTATCAATGTAATCAAAGTTAAATATATGAGTTAATTTATCGAATAAATTCAAGAAATATTAACAATTATAATGCTAATTATTTTTAATTTATTTGATAACTCTCATTCTAATTATTATTACACACAAATATGAAACATATAATAATAATAATAATAAAAGTTGATATATTTAAAGTTAAGAACTATGTATTTATGAGTTACTTACCAAGGAAAGGTCACACAGTTAAATTGGTATCAAACCATATGCCAGTAGCCTTCTCCTGAAATACTGAAAAATCATCAGATTTTTCAGATAAAGAAATCTTACTATCATAGATATCGTATCGTAAATAGGACATGATAGCAGAACTATTTCTGGTTGGTTGCAAAAGGGTAAAACACAACTTGCGGCTGGGACATAACTCGGTACCTAAAAATAAAATTTAATTCAGAACGAGAACCTCGACTTTTCCATTCCTACAAATTGAATTATAGTACGAATAATACGATAAAAAATATTTTATTTATTGAAATAGAACCATATGATTCATGCTCAAAATTTTGATGTGTCTGTCATACTTGAAGGTACACCGTAAGTAATATATTCCTGGGCTTGCATTTTAGCTACACGTGTTATTTCTGGGCCATGAATCTGGTAAATAGAAATTTAAAGGAAAAGAAGGCTGATTAAAGTACGATTGCAGAAATTTAAAAATAGTTCAACGCAAAATCTGAGAATAGTTCAACGAAAACTGCTGCTTTTAGAAATAAATTTTTTTAAGAACTACGTATGTATTTATGAATTATATACATATTTATATTTATAAATACATATTTATATTATATATATATTATATTTATATTTATAAATACATATATATATTCTGAATAATTTGTAATATTCAATTTGCAATGATAACAAGTTAAATAAATGGAGTTTTTTTTACAGCTGTCAGTTGTCCAATTTTAAGAACACAATTTCCAAAATAAATTTTTCTGTATCCAACTGATATTACAAGTTGATCACACTGAAATTAGTTCTACCTCATCACAATGACTACTTTATATTGTTGGAATAATCTTGATACTATTTAAATAGATGGATATTATTCAATACAGATGAAAATAATACGCTTTCAGACAAAAATAAATAAATAATAAGTAATAAATAAATAACCACGCACCAAAGAGTTGTACAATAAGGAATGAAAATCAACAGATCTTATGTAATATATGTATAGAAAAAGAAATGATTCAACTTGCAGGAATGTTAATTATTTCGTATAGGAACTGCAGTTACATATATTGAATAAACCAATAAAATGTTTGCCTACCTCTTTGTCTTAGGCAAGTTGTTTTTCGGTTTGGCATTGATTCTTAGAATTGGCGGATGTCCTCCTGAGAGATTTCTTGCCAAGTTCTCCCTAATTGTTGAGAAAAAATTGGCGACATCCTAGGAAAATCGGAAATGCCTGCTCATCAGACAATAAGCGTGTTCTATTGGAGAATCATCACATCTTATACCTTAGTATTGGAATATAAGCTCTTTTAGAAATTTTTCAGGTGATCCATCTGTGGTGCTCTGGAACTGCAATGGTGAGCTAGTTCAGCATATCAATACCCAATAGAGTACGCTTTTGCTCTGATGAACCTGTGATCCCGATTCATTAGATATGCATTCATTAACAGCCCAAATCATTTAGATATTAAATCAAAAGGTATTTGCATATGAAATTTTGTTACAAACGAATAGTTACTTTATAATGTATTGTGTTTTATTTATTCGCGTCTTTGAATGCATATTTTAATCAATGAATTTTAAATTTGGATATCGGATATCAGATGTCTTAATAATAAAAAAAATAAGAAATGTTATTTATATCCATGTCAAAACTGATCATATTTCTACAAGATATTATGAGCATATGTTTGATGTGTCATTGAATTAAACTTAATCGCAAATTCCCAATGTAATTTCTACCTACCTCGTAAAAATTGAGCATCTCCTGTCTCGAAATCTGCCAGTAGGCAGAGGGCCTTGGCCCACCATGGATTTGTTGCGCCAACGAAGTGTTCTTTTCATTTTTGTTTCTGGTGCACTACCGAGTCAGAAAGTCATTTTTGCCCCTGTATTACGAGGGTTACTAATGCATCCAGAATTGGCTATGCCGCATGGCACCATCTGACATATTCGTAAACTTTGAATTTTTTAATCTTTACTTATTCAGAACGTTTTTATCATATAGACGCATTTTTGTCGCATACATCAACTTGAAAATTTTATATCAGTCAAAAAATAGAATTGACACGTGAACATTTCAGTGGAATGACGTACTACGACTTTCGACATGAATCGATCAATTCCTCTCAACTTTTGTCGATGAAGCGCGATCTAAAACTGTATTATCACTGTTTCAGTGAATTTTATCGTGACCATCGTTCACTCACGGATAAATTTAAAGAAGGTCGTCCAAAATCGGTTGTTGTGCCAGAAAACATCCATGCTGTGCGCGAACTGATAATACAGGACCATCATTTTACATAACGTGGCATTGAGGCGTCTTTAAGTATAAGTATGGCAAGCATACATAAAAAAAATAAAAACATGAAAATTTAAATGTGAAAAAGATTTGTCACCGCTCAAAAACAGGCTTATGTCGACTGGCGAAAGGAAATTCTTCAAAAATGCAATAGTGGTGCTTCAAAAGATGTGTACAACATTTACACAGGGATCGAACCTTTGGATATGCGTATTAGGACAACGCGTTGGCTTTATTGGATATTAGATATGTGTATGAAGCTGAAAATAAAAAGCAATCGACTGTATGGGTTTTCCAAGGTCAGCCAAATCCAACAAAATTTGTTAGGTTAAGAAGGCATTTAATTGCCAAAAGTCTAGATAAATATGAAAAAAAAAAAAAAAAAAAAAAAAGGCAACGTAGGATTATTATTCATCATGACAACGCAAGCTCTCATAGATCGGCCCAAATAACTCAGTTTTTGACACGGTCCAAACATCGAATGGATGAGTTATCCGCCATACAACCTGGTCTGGTACCCATTGATTTCTTTTTGTTTCCGTACGTGAAGAATAAACTGACATTCAAAATACATATGTTGGTGACACCTCAATCAGAATGGAAAAAGTGCTTTACAAATTGGTTCAAACATTTGCAAAAGTATATTGATCATCACAAAAGCAATAAAATCCTTTTTATTAAAGAAAATTTGTTTTTATCATTCCGGATATATAAATTACAATCTTCATATTATATGATTTTTAATTGTCCAGGTGTCCTACCCCACCAATAAGCTTGTATACTTGCTATTGTAGGATTACCCCATGTGAAATCCGGAAAGCAAATTAAAATGCTGGAATCATGGAATCAAAGTTTTAAAAATTTTATTGAGATTATTAATTTTTAATTATCCCCTTTAAAATATTTTTCTATAATTTCCAAACAATTCTCATCTAGCAAAGTGGATATGGGTCTGATGGCCGAGTGACTAGCTCTAGGTGCCACAGGTTTTGGGGTCAAATCCCAGCGATTCCATGGGTATTTGTAGTGGTTCGGAATAAGCTTTAAACACAATTGGGCGCAGGGCTGACAACGCTACCCCGTAAAAAGAGAAACTTCTCTTGTCTCGAAATCTGCCAGTAGGCAGACGGCCTTGGCTCACCATGGGGCTGACGCATCACTGAAGAAGAAAAAGAAGTGGAAATATAAATTCTAAATTTTACCCGAATCATTGGAACAATTGTTTAATAACAAAACATTTTTATACTTTAAAGGATTTAATGTGAGTAACCATCCAAACAAAACAGTTTTCAATCAAATTAGATAACACTGTAAATAAGTTCTTTGTTGATTATTTATATATATTTATTACGTACTTTTTGACTATGAGATTAAAATTTAAGTATCATGCTTCCAAATATTTATTTAATACAACTCATGCGAATATATAATTTTACTTCAGTTTGGCGAGTAGTAATTGAAATTTTCCTTTTCATGAGCCAAATATAGATTGCTTCTTCTTTCTTCAATGGTGCAACAGACTCCATGATGGGCCAAGGCAGTCTGCCTACTGGCAGATTCCGAAACATGAGATGTTTTCTTTTTACGGGGTAGGGTTGTTGACCCTACTCCCAACAGTCATATTAGGCAGGGACCTATGGTTTAAAGTGAATTCCGAGCCACTACAAACATCCATGGCACTGCCGGGACTCGAACTCTGTAGAACAGAGTGACAGTCAATCGGCCATCAGTCCACATACAAATTGCTACTAACGTGTTATATGAATTTTCTTATGGCTGAAGGTAAGACATTTTTTTAAGGCTACTGTAGTATCATCTAAGTGCATAAAAATTATGGTTTAGGTATTAAATGAGAATTAAAATCTATACATATTTTAGTTAAGAATGGCCTGATTTTTGATTTGATAAGTCCACAAGTTTTTAAAGCATTTAAAAAGAATCAAACTAAACAAAATTTCTGTTTTGGATTAAATAAACTGATAGGCGATAAAAGTGATCTCTTTATTACTAAAGATACCTTTGCTGCCGAAAATTATTCGACCTCACTTTTTTTCCTTTTTACTAAAACTTGCCAAAACATTTCAGAATTGGAAATTGTCCGACTTGTAGCTCAGTGGCAACGTGCGCCGCTGGTGAGCATTAGGGCTGATCTTCAATCCGATTGCGACATTGTTGTAGACACTGTTTCAAAAAATGGGATGATTCGATGGCGTGTGTGATGTTCAGCCTCTTGTATTGGACTACCAGGTGGAAGTTTTCCAAGTTTTCTCCCATATAGGGATTGCAATACCGGTATACCGAATATCGGTATTTTGAGCCATTTGTACAATTTTGTAATACCGGTATTCACAAGTTTAAATATCGTTTTTCGGTATTTACTAGAAATTTAGAATTCTTATCCATGAAATTCTTTTTCTTATCTGTGAATTCTTATCTGAATGAATATCTATAATGATGACACTAATATCGACAGTAAAAACGTCGAAGTAAAAAGGAATTGTCTCTTGAACAAAAATTAGAATTGGCGATAACTAAAAAAATTTCAACAAACCAAAATACAATACAGAAATTAGCTATATCCAAAATAATCCGATAAGATATATTTGAGAATTAGATTATTTGAGAAATTACAATTATTAAATTTGAGAAATAGATTTATTTGAAGATGAAGTATTTAGAGGTAAATAATTGGAAAAAATATATTGCGCATTGAGTACCACCAACTAGCGTAGATGCTGAAAGAGCGTTTTCGACAGCTGGTAATTTTTGCACAAAATTATGTTCCAGACTTAATGGTAGTACAATTGATGCTATGTTTTTTAAGATCACATTTCAAAAATTTGTAATAATACCACAAATTGTTAGTGATATTTACACTTTTTTGTGATTTAAATGAATAAGATGTTCTTTTATTTTTTTGTGATTCTTTGTATACTGTTATAATTTATAAGTTATAATTTTTTTGTGATATTTACATTCTCTAATAAAACTGGCAAATAAAACAAAAAAACACATGTGTTTTCTTTCTTTTTCTAAAATTTCTACTACCGGTATTAAAACCGGTATTAAGATCTAAAAAATACAGAATACCGGTATTGAACTTTTGGTCCGATATTGCAATCCCTACTCCGATACGATACGCAATTGCGGGGTAGTTTCCCCATAAGTCCACCAGGAAGGCACTGTCCTCCTTCTGCAGAAACTCGGAGCTAAATCAGGCTTCTACCTACGAGTGCTTCATCACAACAAAAACTGTCCCTTTTCCCTCCTTCCAGGAACAGATTACTCATGGGGTGTCCGTCCCTCTAGCGGACACTGAGGATGTGTCACAACAAAAACAACGGAGTTGGAAATTATCTGTCCCCTTTCTTATCTTCTTGTTTGTTATTTAAGGAAAATGAATTGTACAGTAAACATGTCATTTCTAAAATGTTTATATAGAATCATAAAAATAAGAATGACATATACAGGGCGTTCGGTACTTCTATAATGCATAGTTTTTGAGAAAATAAAGAATTAAATAGTATGGCATCACTTTTGGTATACAGAAAATAAACTTTAATAAAAAAAAAAAAGAAAAAAATAGCGGTATTTGCTCAAAATATCACAGTGAATGCATTGCAAACAATACAACAATGTAATGTCGACAAAAGTGAAGGTAGCAAGCAGACGAGTAACTGAGTCTCCTGTTATAACTGGGATGTGATATACAAATTTTATCAGATGTTCCCGTAGAAGAAAAAAAAATCCAAAAATGTACTAAAATCATGTCATCCAACTTGGTGAACACATTAGAGTCAGGACGACGGTATGATAGATAGCGAAATGTGTTCTCCTTATCAGCTTGTAATACAAAATCTTGTCTATAAAGTTAACGAGACTGGCTTTGTAGCTCCATTTGAATTCAAAGAGAGACGGACGACCGGCAGTCTGAAACCTTGAACGTGTCCGAGCCTGTAAAGCAAATCCTGTGACGTTTTCCTTCACACAGAATCAAAATCTGTGCTAAAATAAGCCTGTTTTAAGTTGTTGGAGGCTGTTAAGAATAAAACGTCACAGCCATTGAAACAGTCATTAGAAAATGAATTGCAACATGCTTTTTATCCAGTGGAAAATAAGAACGGGCCGATTTGTGACCGCCAATAAGAAATACATTGAAGGAGACAAGCAATAGATTTGCTATAAATTGTAGCAATATGAAATAAATCGATGAAAAATAAATAATTATAAATTAACTACAGTTAATTAATTTATAATTATTCATATTTTGATCGATTTATTTCATATTGATATAATTAAATAAGATATAATAAAATAATTA
The DNA here is from genome assembly GCA_021605075.1 of Caerostris darwini. Taxonomy (NCBI): domain Eukaryota; kingdom Metazoa; phylum Arthropoda; class Arachnida; order Araneae; family Araneidae; genus Caerostris; species Caerostris darwini. The sequence continues at coordinate 311,504 of BPLQ01004299.1, forward strand.
GATATAAATAAGATATAATTTTAATAAACAGATATAAATAAGATATAATTTTAATAAACAGATATAAATAAGATATAATTACATAATTTTTAAGGATTAGGTGAATATAAAATTCAAACTACTCAGTCATTTTGTTGGAAAATCAGTTTGCTACTATAGCAACAAAAACTAAGTTCAATTTGTATAAATTTTGCTGCTAAGTTCGTGAGAAATGAATTAAAAAAATTATTAGTTTTCTTTACATGATGATTTTTTTCAAGTTACGAGAGGTCATAAATATATTTTCACTGCTATCATTTAAACGTATAAAAAATTATGACGTTCAATGAAATTGTAGGAATATAATTTATATTTTGAGCCATCACTTGAATGTTATGAAAAAAATTTTTTTTATTTTCAATACTCCATGATTAATTTTCTTCTATACGCTTCTATATATACATGCAGGCTGCATAGCGTTTATATATATATATATAAAAGCTATTATTTAATTATTCATTTATTTATTTAAAGAGAGAGTAAACATTAACCTGATAAATACTAAGCCAATTGTTTTAAGATAAGAAACACTTATTATTAATCAGTCCATTGTTTTTGATGATTGCAAATAATCCAGAAACCAACAAGATACTATTTATCTTTGTATATGGGTCCTTTTCCAATTGTTAGAAAAACTTAAGATATCAAATATCATGCAAAAAAAAAAAAAAAATAAGATCTTTTATGTAAAGCTTTTATTATTATTTCAGTTATTTTTAATATTTAAGAAAAATCTATAAAACTGCTTAAAACTGAAATTCATTTGATTGCTTCCTATTTAAAAAGTTCAGAATAGGATTAGAACTCTAAAAATGTTTTTAAAAAAAAAGTTTTTGTAATTCTACATTAATGACTATATACTTCTATAGTCACTGAATGCAGGCTAACTAGGCATAACATTTTACCAGGCTGCATAGCTATCAATGAGAGATCTTACACATATTATCACAATCATTATCGAGCCGAATCATTTTTGAAAGCAGTGACTGCAATAATGCAGCCAGTGAATTCGCTCTCCATCATGCTACAGACAAAAAATTAAGTGCACCACACAGCAATCAGGAATAGTGCAAGGCTGAGATTAGATCTCTCTTTCGGCTGCAAGGACACAACTCTATCCGCAGTGCCAACTAGGCTTCAATTACTATAATGGAATGTAATTCCTCATACACTGACTACCAATAAGTATTTGGACACCTGTGATAGAAAAGAAAAACGAACATTATTCAAAATCAATAGTTGGTAGAGCCTCCACGAGAGGCAATTACAGCGTGAACCCTCCGGGGCATACTTTCCACAAGTCTTTGTATGACAGCTAGTGGTATTTTCTTCCACTCGGCTTGGAGAAGACATAGAAGTTCCTTCACCGATTTTGGACGGGTAGTGCACCCCTGAATTCGGCGATGCAACGCGTCCCAGAGGTTGTCGATAGGGTCGAGATCTGGGCAGGCCAGTCCATTCGATGAACTCCATTGGCACCATACCAAGCCTTGGTTAACGTCGAAACATGACAACTGGCATTGTCGTCCTGAAAGTAACAGGGGTCCAACCCGTAAAACTGCCATAACGTAGGAAGCACATTGTCATCCAAAATAGTGCAGTAGGCATCGGTGTTGAGCTTACCATGAATGGGGACCAAGGGTCCCAGTCCATACCAGGAGAAACACCCCCAGACCATAATTCCACCTCCGCCGAACTTGACTGTTGGTACAATGCATTCTGGCAGGAGATGTTCTCCAGGCAGACGCCAGACCCAGACCCTGCCATCCGAATGGTAAAGGGTGAACCTCGATTCGTCACTCCAAAGAATCCGTTTCCACTGATCTACAGTCAAATTTCGATGTGCTTTGCACCACATTAACCGAGCAGCGCGGTTGGATTTTGTGATTAAAGGCTTATGGGCAGCAGCACGACCATGAAAACCATGCAGATGTGCTTCCTTACGGATGGTATTCATTGAAACAATACTCCTGGATGCCTGTTGAAATTCCTCTCGGATGAGGGCCATCGGTTGGGTGCGGTTCTACCGAATTTCTCTGGTGAGCACTCGTCGTTCTCTATCTCCCAGTTTCGTTGGTCTGCCGACTCGGGGCACATTCCGACAATCACCGCTCACCTTCCACTTCTTAATCACATAGGCCACTGTCGATTTTGGGTACTTCAGATCGCTAGATATGTCCCTTAAGGATCGGCCACATTTGTGATACCCGATAATTATACCTTTCTCGAAATCAGAGAGCTCCGAACTGCGCGGCAACTTGCATGCAACTAATGCCGATGCTGTTTCCTACACGATATATACCGGCGGAGTCCGTGATGTACCTCGGGACCACAGATATCGTCATTTGCATCGGTGTCCAAATACTTTTTGTTAGTCAGTGTAGTTATGAAGTTATAAAATTTTCTCTTTACATATTAAAAAGGTATAAAATTTTTAAATGCCTTATTTTTGTCTAGCAAAATACAAGTTAAAAAGGTAAATGAACATAACTTTTATTATACAATAACAAATTAATATTTTTAATACCTAGGAATTTTAAATAATATGTCACCAATGTAGAATACATTTCACTTCTACATTGGTGATATTTTCATATGAACATATTTATATAATTATGGATACTCTAATCTGAAAGAAAGTTGTTTTGTTTCAGATTAAATAAATAATTTAATCAAACTGATAACTCCTATTAAATATCTTACTTTAACATATGTATCATATTTTAAACCTTAAAATTTATATATTTGTAATTTGAATGCTTTAATTAAAAGAGAAAACACTTCTTTTGCTTAATTTTTTAAATTGCAACAAACATGTTTTACCTATCTTTTAATCTTTTTGTGTGAAAAAAAAAAAAAAAGATTTAAAACAAATTATGGTTAGTAATTATACTAATATAATAGTTAATATGGTTATTAGTTATTAATTAAATAATGCTTTAACATTTTATTAAAACAAAACTCCAAATTATGTATCTTTAAGTTGATCTCAATATTAGTTTAGATAGAAAAAAATTTAAAATCATAATATTAATTCAAAGTTTGCTAAATGCAGAATTAAAAAAAAAAAAAAAAAAAAAACGCTCCAAATACTATAAGAAAACAGAAAAAGGTTATTGCAAAATACACAAGAATGCAAAAGAGAATAAAACTATGCTAAAAAAAATTTGGTAACTGTCATGGCTTTAATGTTATTCAATTATTTGATAATATATTAATAATCTCATATTAGAAATGGAACTAATTATTTCATATCAGAAATAGAACTAATTATTTCATATTAGAAACAGAATTGGCTCCAAAAATATTTTTAAACTCAGATTAATAGCACTTAAAATGATGGTAAAATGTGGTTTAAGTAGTCCTTTGTCCAATCAATGGCAAGCCAATCTATAGTAATAAGACATTGGATTCCCAAGTTATTTGTAAATTATTTGTATCATTATGTAATATTATTTTGTCAATGTTTGTGAATATGATGATTTTGATAATTTGTGAATATGAAGATGATTTGTGAATATTTAACAAGAAAGGGTTGCACTGCTCAAAGATTTGGCGAATTGATTTGTCTGTAATAACCACTGATAAACAAAATAATTATAAAGCCAATTAATATAATTTTATAAATCAATTTAATTTTAATATATTCATAGGATTCAATTTCAATTAAATATCAGGAAAAAAAATTCTAAAACATAATAGAGGAAAATATATCAGATTCGTAGACTAAAAATTCAAACTTCTTTAAAAATTTATAATTTTAAATAAACTTTAAAGATTTTTTTTTTAGTCCATCACAAGAATATCAATTAGAAAAAATTTCTTTAAATTGAAATAAAATTAAAGTATTTCATAACATTTTAAAGAAAATTATACCTTAGTTACAAAATTTTAAAATAATTTAAAGCAAAACTTTAGAAAAATACTGAAGATGCATCAGCAGCTTTGTTTGTACGTTTGCTTCACTCAACAAAGCTTTATTTATAAGAATTTCCAATTCATCATTATTAAAAAAAAAACATCAGTCAATTCTTCAGACAGAATAATTTTTACTTATTTGAGAAGTTATAACAGAAATTGAGAAACGTGCATGTAGTAAAATTTGTATTACAAATCAATAATAAAACTACTGGAAGTAAGTTATTTTTATTAGATATTTACAATGTATTTAATTTCAAAACATCAATAACAATAAGATAGTAATGGAAATAAATTATTTTTATTCTGTACATACAACTTTAAATCATTAAAAATTTGCTTCAAATATTTTTAACATGCATCATCAAGTGATGGAATGACATTAAATCACAGGTTTTAAATTACAGATTTACTTTGCACACTACAAGGAATTTTTGTAGTTGTCATTTTTAAAATAAATAATTAAAATTAAAATAACTTTCATAACAGATTAAATATGCATGAAAATAATATTTTAGCTATAATTCATTAACTGTTCAGTATATATAACTTGGTCAAGTTGTAGGGGAAGAATATCAATTAAAATTTTTTTTTAAAGTCACTGGACAAGGATTTAATATATTTAATTCAGCCAATCTAATTAAATTTTTTTCCCAATATTTTTATATCCCCCATAAAAAATATAACTATATTCAACATAATTGTTTTCAGCCAGATAAACCTTTAAACAAAAACAAGCAATAGTATACAAATGCACATTTACAAAATTTACTTTGGAAGCTCATGAATTGGCTGGTTTGTGTGACTTTCAGAAATTAAAAAAGTCAGCAATCCTTTTATATGAAATAAAAACTTTTGAAAAAAATGTATAATTATTTCCTAGATTATGTATAACAAAATAACAAAAGCAATACGCACTAAACAAAAAAAATTCACAACAAAGGAGATCACTTGTCAGACAACGATAACAGAGAGGTTATGGCTTGTTCTTTGTTTCCACGGTAGTTTTCCATTACTCCCATGATCACCTCTTTATCATAAGATGGAAACATCTCTTGCAGCTGTAAAGAGCAACAAAACTTCAATGTAAACAAGTCTAAAATGCATAAATATACTGATCAGTCAAAACATTAATACTATTTAAGCTTTAAATAGATGAAGTTGTCTGCAAAGCCACTCAAATGGAAGATGAGGCGATAAAGCATGATTCTAGACAAATTTCTACGAAGCAGTAGTTCTTGCTACAGATAGGAGAAAGCCAAAAAATTTTCAATTCCCAACTAGTTTTTTTTTTTTTACTAACTCCAGACTCTTTACAGTACTTTTATGAATTACAATCTTTATTATTTGTTTTTAAAAATTTGAGAAATAAATTTAATGACTTTCAATAAACTCATATATCTGTACAAAAGATTTTGCATTAGAAAAGTATTTTTTTAATTTTAAAGGAGCAGTATTTACATAGCTTAAGATACCCATGTACTTTAAATTTGCTTGCAATATATATATATATGTCTAATATACGACACAATACTTGATTAATATGTAACGAAGTATGATAGAATAGCTGAAGACAAGGTGAAAAAAAAACCACACAAACAAATTGTGCATTTTAATCACAAAGAAGCTATATTTGTGAAGCATTTTCATCTTTTTTTTTATTAATAGAACATCTTATCTTTATTGTTGATCCAAGCTAGCTTTTTATATGCCTCAATGCTGAAAAATGTCTCTCAACACTTACTTGGTTTGCTGCTGAAGTAAAGTCTTTACTAGTGGGTTGTATTATTGAAGGATGCAGTTGAATTGTCCTTTTAACATTTAATTTTAATACTAATTCTTAGAATTAAAAAAAATAATTTTATAAAACTATTAGAAATTGGATTTTTACACAAACAACTTCAAAAATGCTCAACATTGATTCCAATTCATGTAATAGCTGGCATGCATCAAAGGCGGTTGCAAACAGATAAAAACATCTGGCTGAAAAATGGGCATTAATGACAGATGCAGTTGAAAGCTTTGTTGGCTTGTTTTTGAGAATATATATTTTATAAAAAATGCCATTAGCAGCAAATTAAATATGCTTGAGGATGGCAATATGCAATACTTTAATAGTCACTGTCTTTACATATTTATGCTCACAGTAATTTATTAGCTCAAATGAATGTTGTGGTAAAGTAAATCCTTCTAATAAATGATTAAAGAATGGAGAAAAGTTATTTGTTTTTTATGAATCTTATTTTCATATACATTATGAGATAGAATGTGCATAATTTTCTTATAGAAAATTTCCTACAATAAGCATCAACACTAAAATCAATAAATTTACAAGAATTAGTTCACCTTCTGTAACAATCACAGCAAGATGTATAATTAACAATCAGTGCCATCTGGTAAAAGCTTTGATGTAGTTTCAAGACTTAAAATTCAAAGAAGGATCTATACAAATGGTTTTTAATGTTTTGTCTTATTGTTGTAAAATTTAATTTATTAATGCTTAGAACTATCACAAGTAGTTCATCAAGGTTTTTACAAAACAATATTAATAAACTTGGAGAACAATTTAAAATGAACATTTTTTAAAAAGATAATTTGGAATATAAAAAGAGCAAAAAAAAAGTAAAATATTTTCAAAATGAAATTGCTTCAAAATATGCTAATCCAATAATTTTATAAGACATTTACACTGTTGTCTTAAATTATATTCCTAAATCTATCTTTTTTAATGAAGAATTTTGTGAAAAAAATTCAAATTTCTTTCTTAAAAATGTATAGATATCTTAAAATTTCTATAGTTATATGCAATAAATAATATAATATATAAAAATAGTTTTCTTTCAATAGCATGTGAGAGTTATCTATACAAATCAAATTTATAATCACAATGTATTACTTAAAATATCTTAGGTTTATAATTTTCAAATGAAAGATTCCAGAGTAAAACTTTAAAATTTCATATTTTATGAACACTTCATAATTTTTTTTCTTCATTAGCAGCTTAAATTTTAGTCTCCTTTTAATAAAAAAGAATTGAAAGGGAATGAATAAATCATTTCTTACGCAACTCAATTCTAAAACATTTTCCTTCATTTTAACATCATCTAAATTTCTAATATAATTTCAATATTATAACTGAAAAATCTTATCATATTATTTTATCAAAATAAATTTCTTTCATCTCTCATAAGGAATAAAAAAACATATGACGATGATGGCATACAATAAACATCAGTCTATGTTTATTAACAATTACATTCTGATAACTAATCTCAAACATTCCATAATAGTCCTTTGTTATATAGTGTGAACTCATGTATTTGAGATATTCCAAAGATATGCATTTTTTTTTTTTTTTTTTTTGGAAAAAAATGTTTTTAGAGTTCCATGAGAAAGAAAAAAAAAACTTTAAACTTCTTTTGACTACGCAATTAGGTTTCGTCTTTACTATTATTAATGTAGAGTAGGCAATAGTAATTCATTTATAATCTCAATAATAAAACTACATCTTCAACTTTCAAAAACATTTTATAAATCCCAAATTACCATTGTTAAAAATGTTATGAATGTATGATAAAACAAGTTATATTGAGATTTTTCTACATTTTTTTAAATGAATGACACAAAGGATTAGCCTATATCATTTTAACAAATTACACAAAATATTTTCTCTATTGTAAGTTACTAAATTATTGCAAAAATAAAGCACTGCAATACATTTTAGATCCCCACATTTTTTTTACCTGCTTTATATCATCCTCGGATGGTTGATAAGGTTGTGGTTGGTGGGTAGGGAAATAGTTAGGATTCTGCAAAGGTTGTTGACCCACAGGATACCCAACTTGAATGGGTCGACCTAAATAGAGTTCATGTATTATGATTCATTAAGAAATGCATATACAAGAAAAAAGTATTTTATTACTTATAACAGATATAGTCTGCTGTTTCTAAGCTATTCCCAGAATCACCTCCTTCCCCCTTGACAAATAAAGTATTCCTCTATTTGTTTTCTTTACTAAGTAGTAGTGGTAATTCAAAAATTCTACTTAATCAAAACAATTTAATTATTAATACTTTTTTTTATTAGAAAATAACCGATTTTATTTTTTATATTAAAAAAATGTTAAAAATATTTGTAATTAATCAAGATTTGATTTTGATTTTTCAATTTAAGAAAATTTACTCAAATATAAAAAATTCATAGATGTATGAAATACTGAATGAAAACATGGCCCTTTATTGAACTAAAAACTTATTTTGGAAGCATTTATTTATTTATTATTTTAACTTCATTGCTGACAATACAATAAAACCATATTTTCAAATAAAAATCAATGCTTTTGATTTAAAATTCATCAACATGCACACACACACACAAAAAAAAAAAAAAAAACACCCAAAAAATGCATAATTTTATATTCTAATAAAATGCTCATATTTTTTGTTTAGTTCAAAATTTCTATAACTTTTCATTTTATTACATTCTTATGTAATAAACGCTAAACTCCATAAATAATAAAAATAAAAAAAAAAGATGTAAAAACATCTATCATTTTCTCTGAATTGGCTGTTAGAGATATATCGATTTCCAAATACATTTATCGCCCTGAAATTTTATAAAAGTTTATATTGACACGTTAATATTTATCAAGAAAGCATTAAGCTCATATTACCCCTTAGGGGTTATATCTCACAGTTTGAGAAATATTATTGTAAGCCAAAATAGAAATAGTTAATAAAATCCCATGACATCATTTGTCAAAGGACAATCATATAAAAGGATATTATTTTTGTATGTTAATAATTTTGCTCACAATGTTCATTTTTGTTCATTAAATTTTGATTCAGATGAATTACTATTGCAAATGCATTTAAATCTTTCTTAATTTTTTAAATCATTTTACACATTTTTCTTATTGGTAATGTGTAATTATTATTTTATTTTGATACAATATAACCACTGAATAGATAATAAGCAAAATAATGAAATATGAATAATTAGTAGTGACAGTTATATGCAAAATATGCTTTTTGATAGCTATATGCAAAATAATGAAATATGAATAAAATTGTCAGTAATAGTATAATATTAAAAAGCAGATATAGTTTAAAACATCTAGAAAAAAAATTCTCTTAGATTTGTGTACTTAGGGTCTTTCTTCATTATAATACATTTTATTTACAAATAAATCAATTTTTATAAAAAAAAAAATCTATGTGTTATCAAAGTATTTATTGGCTTTCGATATTGAAAACCAATAAAATTTTTACAATGAACATGTTTGTTATAAAATTATGATAATTAGTTGGTGAGTTTTTATGGCGCAATGGCAAAAAAATTATGATGAAATTTGTCTATTTGGAATTTTATGATTATATTATTTTATTTTTACCTTTACTACTAAAAGATCATTTTAATAGCCACTATTTAATTCTTAAATTTCTTTCATCATTTTTACTATTTAATCTATTCACTTAATAGTTTTCATGCAAAATATTATGATGATTTAATAAACAGAAAGTATCACAATCTAACGAACTTTTTATTGCAAAAAATTTATCTTCATTAAAATTTAAATTAAAAATGCATTTCTTTATAGAAATTTATGAATATAAAATTAGTCACAATTCTAAACCTTTAAAATTAAATAACATTTCTGTAGAGATTTTAAACTTATTTTAAATAAAAAAAACAATTATATAATTAATAAAATATTTAATAAAAAAATATTATTGTTTAATTATAAACTTTCTCTTTTATAATTTTATTTTTCTTAAAAAGAATACATGCATTATAGACAATATAAATTGTATACTTTACAAAATTTTATTGAACTAAAAGAAAAATTTAATAATTCCTCAAATTTCTAGACATGTCATGAAAATAGTGAAATACAAATAATGCTGATAAAACAAAATAATTTACTTACCACTAACATAATATGGCCACAATCCTAAACCAGGCTGTGGAACAACCATCATAGGTGCAGGGTTAGGCATAATGGATGACCAATAAGGTACATTCTGCATAAAAATATAAATAAAGTATAATCATATAGAGATCTATAACAAAATTACTGATGCTATATTTTGTTACATATTTAAACTGATTAACTGAATGATTTAATCATCAATTTCTAAAATTCAACTGCAGAAGATTGGTACTGCATGTTCAATGCTTGATTCCCTTTTTTGATACTCATTAACTTTTTTAATTTTCCAACATACAGAATTTTTTTTTACCCTTGAATTTGTCACACTTATGAATATACAATACGAAACACATCTTTTCTCTCTTTAATGCATCACGTTCAGGACAATGGCCATGCCTGATTATTGAGAGTCAATAAAGTTGTAAATAGGATATCAAAGATAAAGCAAAAATATAAATGATTAAAACATGTGCATATTTAATCTATTTATACACCTTCTTAAACAATGCAGACAATATAAATATCTAAGGAATGCAAGCAGCAGTGTTGCCAACCGATGGTCAAAGTATCTAATGGGATGGGCAATCCCACAAATCCATAAGAAAAAATACAAAAGCGAAAGCTTGATTAGTGTTTGACTATACAAAGAGCAGATCTATAGAATGATTGATTACATAGAGGTTAATTGTAATAACATTTCTCACATTCAAATAAATATTGCAAAAATTTTTTTAATATTTAGACATCAATGAAGAACACAACCTAAAATCAGCATAAGAAAATATTAGTACTTTTTTAAAAAAATTAAATGAAAAAGCTTGTAAATAATAAAAAAAAATCAGAATCTCAATTTTCATCAGGAGCTACACTTTAACAAAGTATCACATTTTCCCACCATTTTTATATATTGTATTTAAAATCAAAGCAAATAATTTGTCATGAAATATTTCAGTTACAGCAATTAGTTGCAGGTTCCTATTTTTTTTTTTTGTAAAATACTCTTTAACATCCTCATCTTCATCCCTTATTGATTTTTTTCATTGAATGGAAAAAGAATATTTACAGAATAATTTAAAAACCCTTGCATCACCAAGTTCAATAGATTAACAAAACTTTCTGTATAAATGCATTAAATGATTCAGAATAATCAAATGAAGAATGATTCTACAATATAAAGTGATATTCCTTACCATACAAAACAATACACATTATAAAATAGAAAGATGGCTTTGTAGACCATTGAGCATAAAATTAATACCCAAGTATAAATTTAATAAATCATTTAACAAACCATATATTTTAATAATACCGTAGCCATATATTTTACAACAAAACATTCTTAATTCACTCACTTATATTTTATGTATTTTTTAAAGTAAAGTCACACAAACAAGACTTTGTTTTTATTATTAACAAAAGGTAGAAATTAATTAGAGCAGGCAATTGTAATTTTTTATTTGGAGTTAGAATTAAATTGCAACTCTTATGTTTTGAGTACCAATTTTATAATTTTAGATTACCACAATTAAAAATTTAACATTAGGATTTAGACAAAGTCAGTTATATTAGGCTTGTTCTTTGCTTTCGAACATATGATATATATTGAAGGTTTAGTGTGATACAGAATTATTTGTATATTACAAATCTTTTCTATATTTTTTTTAATTCATCAAACATAAGTGGCCATCATGTACCCCTATGTAATATATAAATAGCTCATTGATGAGGGGAGGACAGTGCCTTTCAGAAGGACTTTTGGGAGTAACTTTCCTTGTTGCATTTGTGTGTTTTACGAGAGAAAATCCAGAAAACTCGCACCAAGCAGCTAACTATTCATACAAGACGCTTTTACATATATTGTTGTAATCGCCATTGAGTGCCCTCATTTCTGAAAGCAATACCTACAATAATGCCACTAGAGGATATGTATGGAGTTCCTGCATTGTAACTGCGCACATTGCCATGAGTCAGACAAAACCTTCTACATGACATTTGAATTTAGAAATATTTCAATTGTAAATTATACTTACCCTTATGTAGATGGTGATATTAATAGATCCTTCTTTGCCTTCACCTTGTTTACCATTTAATGGAACCCAAGTATCAATAAACTTTCCCTGCAAAGCTTCATCGGTTAATTCAAAGTCAGCAAATGCAATACGCTCATCTGGTGCCAATGTTCGCTACAAATATCATTAAAATAAAATTAACAGATTTAGAAAATAATCATTATTAATCAGAATATTAAAAAGTAATTATTTAGGATAATGTTCTTTATTAAAGTATGTTTTCTTATTTTTTATAATATATACTCCAACATAGCTTATAATTGAAATAATCTAAAATAATTAAAAAAAAAAAAAGAATTCAAATTTTCATCTTATTAAAAATAATAGCACAAATATATGTTATATATATTATTTGCACAAATATGTTATATATATATGTTATTTGCGCAAATTTATGTTATATATATATCTATGCACAAATATATGTTTTTATTTTTTTAATAAAGAAATTATTTTGGTAACATGTAAAATATATCCTATTGAAAAAATGTTTGAAAGTCAAAAGATTAAATAAATGACATTTTGTTATCAATTATAATATTACTAAATATTTTAAAATATACAAAAAGTTTTTTTTTTTTTTTTTTCTATTTGTAATTGTGATTAGGAAATTGTTACTTTTTGAAAAGCATTCCTTTAATTTAGAAATATATATGTGTGTGTGAACAGATAATTAATTTTTTTAAAATGTTAAATATTAAATGTAAAAAAAAACTATTTTCCCAAATTAAATATGTATAATCATTGCACATAAAACATTAAATATGAGCATACTAATATATTTAATTTGTCAAAAATTTGTTTAATTCCAAAATTTTTACATTAACAAAAAACATCAAAATTACATTTAAAAAAACACTTTATTCGAATTGCTTAAAAGTAAATTTGAGAATCAATCTTGGGAAAGAAAATTGTTCACTTTAAAAAGATCATATACTGGAAAATAAATAAAAAGAATTTAATTGTTTTATTTTCCAAGAAATTAAATTAAAAGGAATGATATCAATTTTTGCTAACACAAGTCTTACAATATAAAAAAATTGTTCCAATAAAAACATACCTCGTCAAATATTTCTAAATGAATAGTTTTAATTCCTCGTGGAATGTATCTGCAATAAAATTTAACCAATTAAAATTTATATAGGTATATCTTGAATAAAAAAATTTATTAAATATCATAACAAAAAATTTCTTTATTTCTATTTATATAAAACAATATAAAAACAGACATAAAAAATTTTCATTTGCAAATAAATATAAAATCACTATTTTCAGGCAAAAAAAAAAAGTTTTTTTTTTTGGAGGGGGGGGGGGATGTAGAGAAGACACAACAACTTTTTAATTTAGCTCTGTGAAAACATTTTTTTTTTTCATAATTTTTAGCACATTCTTGAATGTAAGTAATATGATAATATCCAAGCATAAATTTTCAATAATAATAAAGAAGCAAGTTTTAAATTAAACAAGTAATATAAAAAAAAAAAAAAAATGTAAGTCAATTCCTTTTTTTTCATTATATTGTAGAAAGTCCTTTATAAATAATTTTCATTCATTTTTTAAAGTTTATCTGGCACCATCTATTGGTAGATATATACAACTTAAATCTAAAAAAAACTATAATGAATTAATTAAATTTAATTAATGAATTAATATTTGAAAAAACTGTATTAACATCAAGTGTCATCCATTACAAGTTCAAAAAAATGTATTTGAATTTGAGTGGATGAATAAAAGAAAAATTTGAACAACATATATATAGGGAGAGTGTGAGCTAATAGAAGGAATTGAAAAATAATAATTATCATATGGTTTTAATATTATGTACCTTTAAATACATTGTAATTTGTATATTGTTACTGTATATACAGAAGATTCCCATATAATCAGTTTAATACATTAAACACAGTATGAATTCTCATTGTAGCATATCATGTCATACCAGAATTTTTCTCTAAAAAGCAAATACTGTTTGGAATATTAGTTGCCCTGCTAACTTTATTTATTTATTTATTTTACCAAAAACCTTTAGAAATATTTTTTTCTTAAAGCTAATTTCAAAATAATTTTATATTATAACACATATATATTTTAAATTTACGTTTTTTCAAATCATGAATACTGAGACATTACAGATTTTTCAGACATTTATAGCCCCATACTCACACATGTTACATCAAAAATTATAATTTCTAAATTCAGGGAAATTACTGGGATTTTCATTCTTAACGAGTTTTAGAAGTAAACAAATTATATATAAACAGTTATCATAATCTTTAATATGTTACAGAAATTTATGCTGTAAGAATTTCAATGTATACTGTACTTGTATATAAAATGAAAAATGGTCAGATGCATTATTTTTACTTAATAACTCTCTTAATAGCAAATTAAAATTATACATGCAAAAGAAACAATACTAACGAGGTAATGGTTTTGTTCCAACTGGGGAATTTTCCCCCTCTAACATCAGTATGAGTTTCAAATACAGCATGGCCTATCCTGATTCTACAATACGGATCCATTTTAGTGAGGCTGTAATTCTTCACAAGTTGAGCCTTTAAGGAATATCAAAAACCATCATTTGTAATTAAAGTGGTGAATATTTCCTTTTTAATATTATTTAACAAATGTATATAAATAAAAAATAATTATTACTTTTAAACACAGCAGAAAATGTTAAAACATACCTATAAAAATGGTTACTACAATTTCTCATAAACTCTAATTTGCCAAAAGTACTTTATAATACTCAATTCTTAATAAAAAATATTTACAAATGCATTTGGAGCATGGAAATATATAATGCCATTATTTATATACTAAGCATTTGCTTCAATACTTGCCATCTTTCATCATCCCTACTTTGTCAATATTAATTTTATATTACAATTTTTAATCCAACAAAAAAATTTATATTTTTAAAAATATAACATTAGATGATTTACTATACTAAATATTAGTCAAAGTATTTCTTAGTCTTGGATTCTTAAAAATTCATTTTGAATCACATCCATTTAGATGGAATCTAGAAAATATATAATGCTAATTATTCCTGTAATTTATTATAAAACTGCCATTTTTTTTCTCAATTATATTTGTCATTTAATAACATATAAATTCTATAGCATTTTCAAAATGGATTACAATAATTTTTTAAAAGAAAAATGAAACATCATGTTGGCAAGAAAAAAAAATCTTAAAGTTACAATAGTAAAATTTAGAAATCTACATTCTCAAAATCTTGAGACATGATATGTCTATTCATAAAAGATTAATGAAATACTAACAGATCCTATCTGAGTAAAAAAAAAAAAAAAATTCAAATAAATAGTATATTACATGAATTTCTATGATTCATAAAATTAATTATATTCTTTAAAAAGAAATAAGGAGAATAAAAATAAAAATTTCAATGATTACTTGAACAATGCATAATGTTATTTGTGTTGCACAACTAGACTGTGCTGGATTTTGCTGCTGTTGTGCAACTTGAGGATTTTGATTTTGAGAAGGACTATTTGGCCGTCCATCTACTGAGCTTTCTGGAGAGTCCACACGTAAAAAATCCTCAGGTAATGTCCCCAACATTACCTGTTTCAATAAGAACAAATAATTTTATATAAGAATTTAATTAACAGATATAGAAAAAAAAATGAGCCTATTACTTAGAACTATATGTACTTAATGTATAGCATGCTAAGGAACTATTTCTGCTAATTGAAATTATTTAATATACATAAAATTGATTATAAGCTTTATAGGTTTTGTTGATGTAAACAAAGTGTTCATTTCCCATTTAAAATGATTAATCTTTTTAATGAAAATTTGGTATTTAAGAAATATTTTATATTAAAATTATCAAAAATAAACAAAGCAAAGGAAATATAGCTGGGATCAAATAAAGCAAGATTTAAAAAAAAAATATGATACGTAAAATGCAATTTATTTCCAAAATTGGATATTGTACTTAAGACACAGTATTTCAGATATTTTTTTATGGAGATTTTTTACTTATCGATTCGATTTTCCCTAGTGAAGCCCAATGTCTGTATTTCCTCTGTTTATTATTATTTTTATTTTAGAAAAATTATCCAAAATTATCTAATTAGCTTTTAAATTATCATCTCAAGGAAAAGCATCTTTAAAAGCTTTATGACAAAAAGGAAATTACTGCGTAATATTTTGTAAATATTATTGTTAAATATAAATTTTATTACACATGTAAACCAATTTAAAAATGAAATATTTTTAGGAAGTAATTTAAGATTCAAAAATAGTATTTCGAGTCATGTTGAATAAGATAGCCGGGTGTTTGTTTACAATATGCTCTCCGACGACATGCAAATCACAGCATAAATAAATCATAACAATTGTTCATATTTCAATGGATATTTCTTACCCGATTTCGCTGCTCGATATACTTTGGAGTCGACATTTTGTAAATCGAAATTTTCAGAAAGGTCTTGATATCATATCGTCATAACTTATGACACCCGAAGGCAATAAAATAACGAAATATTAATCAACAGCCAATCGGTAGAAACAAAACTACTTTCGTTTTCCGACTGCCAAAAAGTGGGCGGGGATAAATTTCTTGACGTAGTGATGAAATTCTGTTTCAAGAAATGTCAAATTAGTTTTTTCTCATAAATAAGAAGCAGTAAAATCAAAAAGAAAGAAAGAAACAAAATTGTGAAATCAAAAAAAGTTTTTAAAAATATTTAGTTTATTTCGAAAAAGTGTAAAAGAACAATAATAAAATAGTACGAAGGGATATTAGCACTTCGTACTGATTATAAGGAAAATGCCTTAATGTATCCAAATTAATATATATATATATATATATATAATTAAAAGGGTTTTTTTAAAAAAAAATCTGAATAAGTAAAATAAACTGAATTTTGACCTCTGCAATTACTTACTATTTTATAGCAGCAGAATAGTAAATAGCAGATATGACTACATCACTTTTGAATAATAAACATCATTTTTAAAAACTTCTTCAGGAAAACTTGAGTTTGTAAAATTATTTTAAAATGTATCTTAAATTTAATATCTTATTATACAAAATAAATACATTTTCTTGGTTTAAAATTAAGAATACGAATGTTTTAAATATTGCAAATCAGATTGATGGATCGCAACTAGTTATTCATGCAGAAGTTCGATCTAGATGTAAGCAATTTTATCACAGTTTCTGTGGAAAATTTTATGAAGCGTTGTAATGACATTTCTATAGCAAAGTTCCTTAAGCAAATATATCCCATTTGCATTAGAAATTTTTATTTTGTGTTGTAGGAAGGGCTAGGGTAGCTTTCCTTATGATTACCTATGTCTTCCCTGGAGACATAAAAGAGATTCTTCTTTTGTTTTGTTTTTTATACGGACGGTGTTAAATAGTCATGTGTGCATTGATTTTATTTAAATACTGAGTGCTGTTTAATTGTAAACTATTGTATACATCATAAAATTTTACTTGTACACTCGTTTTTTGTTAACCCTTGCACTATTAAATACTCTTACTCAATATACAAAACTACAGCAGAAAACTACTGCATCTTTTGTTTATTCAAAATCTGAATTATCAGATTGGAAATGAATATTTTTTTAATTTAATTGCAGTAATTTACCTGATACTTCATCACGGGTATGCATTATTACCATCACTTTATATTATGCACCCAGTTTGTCAGTTAATTTATGTACAGATTTTACTAATAAAATTCAATAATGAATGTTCTACCTAAAAAACGTTTTTAAAAGTAAGAAAAACTATCCTATAATTATTATTTTTCATCTTTTTCTACTTTGAATCTGCTGCTGGCTGCATGCCCTGACCACCATTACAATTTTACTTCAAATTATGTTTCTCATACTTGAGTTCTTAACCAAACTCAGAATATTTTTCCAAATTTTAAGAATGTTGACTCAGGTTAGTCTGTATTAGTCTTTGCATCTGTTAAAAGATTTTCATCGGGGGGACATTAATTTGAGGAGTGGCTGTTTTGGGTTTGAATATTTTAGTTAAAGAAACATTAGGTATAATACAGTTGTTATTTATGGTAGATTGATGAACAAACTTCATTTTTTGTTTCTTTTGAATGCAGTCTTGGGAAACCAGCCTTTTTAGAGTATTACGGGGTTTTTTCTCTGCAATTAATAATAATACTCTGGAAATATCTATTTTAAATTTTATCCTACATTCTCTCGTTCTGGGAGAATCTCTACATTGACAGCTGAAATTTCTTTTGTAATTTTTACTGACATGGCAATCTAGTGAAACTTTCCACTGTGATGGTTAAACCTTTGGCTTTTGTAGAACTCATCAATATTTAGAATATAGACATCCGTTTGAGTATGAAAAACAGGCCCAGTTCTCTCAAGCATTTGGTAAATCGTAAGTTCTTCGGAACGGAGCACAAAACAGATTACATTTTACCTACTTTTTACCGAGAGCGACTTTTTACCTACCCCGATCCAAGAGAAAAACTTCGAATTCTGACCATACTGGGGAGAATTGTTTCTTCAGCCATTGCTCAATCCTTTTGTGCTCAAATGTGGACACAAAAGGAGGTGGTTAAACAATTGGAAAATCGTTCTCCTATATTTTAAGAAATGTGACTTAACTCAGGTCCTAGGACCACCAGGTCCTAGGACAGGTCCTATGCAGGACCACCACAGTTTTACTCAATCAGCATCATGTTAGCGTCAATGATAAACTATCTCCACATTGTTTGGAGAATAAGACAGTAAACACTTATACAATCAACACAAACGTTAAATAAAATTGTCGCATTCACTGATTCGACGAAACTGCAATCCGCTATTTAAAAAATATTCCTACTTTACTGATTCCGCACAGCTATAATTCCTCTCTTTAAGAGGAAATACTTGAGGATAGTTGCCTTCTTAAAAGAAAAACTGTTCAATTTTAGTGATCTCATGAAGATTTTTTAATTATTTCTTCCCTTCCCCTCCATCGAGACAGCTAATCGACGAGTCATCGAAGTTGCCTCGAAGTTACCTAGCAACGGAAAATAACTACAATAAACCTATAGAATATAAACAATTTTTAATCTTCATTCAGGAAATTACATCCATCATCTTAAATTTATAACTTATTTTATTTTTGTATTTTATATCAATTTCTATTTTTAGCAAACACTTTGATAGAAAAAAACCGTGAGAATTTTTTCTAGATTTTGACTAATACGGTGTTAGTGTTGGTAAATTTTTCCACTTAAAAAAAAAAAAAAAAAAAAAAAAAAAAAAAAAAAAAGGTTTAAGTGCAAAGGAATATCTCATTCGCAGATGTACAATAACGATTTAGAATTACGGTCTGTCATATTAAGAACAAAAAATTATTATTATGAATAAATATTTATAAATAAAAAACATTTGGAAAGTAAAAATAAAATAAGCTTATATAACGAAACATTTGAAAGAAACAAATATATACGTGTAAAAATCTCAAGCACATAAACTTCAAATCTATTAGCTAAACTAATCTATTTGTCTTTACACTGAGAATTATTTAATTACAAAATTAAACCCAAGTGGACAAAGGAACAGACTTCTGATTGGTTGTTGCTCGCACGTTGTATGATTTTAGTCCACATTAAGCTTTTTGGCGAGAATCCGCAGTAGAGAATGAAAATACCTCTCAAAGATTTTCATTTATAAGAGAAAGGACACAATTACAATTGAATCATAACAATGTAGTTTTAATTTGAAATCGAAAAACCAACTGAAATTTATTAAAAATAACTATAAACTTTTAATGATACTAAAATGAGTTTATTAAAAGCAACACCTAACAGAAGGTAGTAAAATTTTTACAGAACCTTCATTTAATTTGAATAGCTTAAATTTATGCAATATTATAAGATTTTTTTAATCCAACGAAATAATTTAATCTAACAAAGAAAAGTTCCTTTTTAAAAGTACTTATTATATAGTGAATCATGTTTTCTCCTACGTACTGACAGCGGCCTGATGGCCAATTGACTAGATCTCTGACCATTGTTACCACAGGTTTCAGATTCGAATCCTGGCGGTGGCATGGATGTTTGTGATTGATTCAGAATCCATGTTAAACAGTAGGTCCCGCTCGAATTAGCCCAAAGTGTAAACAAAATGACTGTAGAGTGACAAACCAAACCAAACCTACGTACTAGCAATAACACTCCCTGTGGCGTTCAGGAGAAATGATCAGCTGGCCTTGAGTCTCTCACCCGAAATGAAGTACAGCGCAACCACGCGCTTCTGTTGAGAAACGTTTAGTTTACAGTCTCTCATCCTGAGATGAAATATATTTAACGCAACCTTGCGTAGTAGTTGGCCTACAGATCAGGCCAACTAATACGCAACAACATCAGGCCAACTAATAAACTTGGATACGCGCACTCTGCGCGTATCCAAGTTTCGGTTTATCGGCTTAGAAGGAGGCTTGGAGTCCTTCCATGAATCTATAATTATATGTTAAATTTTATAGGTGTCTAACTGTATGTGTGTGGTGTTGTTGCGTGTTTCAATAAAGCAGTGAGTTCTCCAACCTGTGCTTCAAGTATCTCAACTCAACCACACTCAATTGCAATCTGGATAGCTAACCGGCACACTGCAATAGGTAAAATTGCAATTAATAAAAAAAAATTAAATGAGATAATTTTTGAATTTTGAATGTGCAGTAAAGGTACGATACTCTTTTTTTTTTTTTTTTTTTTTCCTTGTCCTTAGGATCAAACGAGGGGAAAAAAAACTGATTAAAAAAAAAAAATAAGCATAGGAAAATAAAAAAAAAATTAACAATGTTAAGTTGAATGGTTTATTGTCATAAAAATAAATAAAAAATAACTTGTGTTCTACTTATAGAATTGAATGTTGCTTATTTTTCTTGAATTTTGAGAATAATATTCATTGAGAATAGCAACAGTAATAGTAATTATGTCTGATCACGTTAGCGCTTTCCACCATTTCCTGTTATAAAAACGCTTTGCAAGAGAACAATGATTTTTGACACACGTGTTGGTGAATATGGATGCGAAAAGGAAAATTCATTTGGGCTGCGTAGGTGATTTATTTTTCTTCAGCAGAATAGAAATTTTAAAAATCTATCTCAATGCGGTTTTTTTTTTTTTCACTGATATGTTATCTAACTCGTAGGAAAAAGCAGCAATTTATTTATCAACAAAAATAGAATCATTAAAATTTAAAGACAACAGAAGTTTCTGTAAAATATAAAGATTTCGGTTTTGTTTTTTAAATTTAAATAATAATGTATTTATTTCATATAAAAAATGTAGATGGCATTTAAAAAGAAATTCAAAAAAATCTGAATACTATTTTAAAAATAATACTTGAATTTCTTTTGATTGTTAGCATTTTTTTTTTCCAGTAGTAAAGTTTTGTTGAAACCGTAGTGATGTGAGTACAGGACACGTTCGGGCGCCATATTGTAGTGTGCAGGTTGGGCAACCACATTGTAACTGGGTGTGGTTGAGTTGAGATACTTGAGGCACTTGTTTGAGAACTTACAGTTTTATTTACACACGCACAAACGCTACACACATAACTATTAGAGACATACAATATTTAAAGACAGATTATTATAGATTCATGGAACATTGCACTTCTAGGCTGAAAATCCGAAACCTGTATCCGCGCAATATCGAAATATGCTTCCTCTCCGAGTGAGAATCCGTAGGCCAACTGGCCATTTCTCCTGAATGCTACAGGGGGTTCTTTTGCCAGTGGATAGGAGGAAGCATAGTTACTTAACAAATACTAATTTATATATATATATATATATGTGTGTATGCTTGTATGTATGTATGTATATATATATTTACGTATATATGTATGTATGTATATATATATATGTATGTATATATATATATGTATGTATATATATATATGTGTGAGTGTTTTGAGAAATTTAGGTTTATATATGTGGGATTTATTTGTCTGGTAATCACCAGATAGCGACACCTTACGGCCGCTTGTCTTTGACAGAGCTGTTTACAACGGGGGCGGGTGGGGGGTGTATTGAACTTTGAACTCTGATCCCACGAGAGGGGAGCGTAGATGAAGAAAGAAGAAGAGAACGCTAGCTGGCAGAGGAACGGATGGGAGGCTGCGTGAAGCAGCGAGAGAATGGACGGTGCTGTCCCTTTAATTAATTGTTAATGTAAATATTATTGTAAATTATAGAACTAAATAAATGGTTTTATTTAAAGAAACGCAGGACTTTTATTATGTCTGTCAAATCTCCTAGACACCCACTGCAAAACTGTAGGTTCGGCCGGAATGAATCAGTTGAAACCGGTGTAACCCTACATAAATTAGGGTTTCGGCCGGGATGCGTCTTTTGCAATCTACTAAAATCTACATATATACCATAATAACCTGACTGTGGCCCATTTACGAATTTCAGTCTCTGCCTGTCCTGCAGGAAAAAACAGGTTCGAATTTGCAAGTAACCTGCATTTCAGTCACTGTTTTTAGAAACGATGTGATACATTGCGATTGTAAAAATGTTTTCCATGAACAGTCAGGTTGTCCAGTGGATTCTTTCCGGTTACTCTCCCATGTATAATAGTTACCTATGAAAGTTCACTCAAAAGATATAACTTTCTTCCACGAGAGGATTGATCGTGGCTTACATTTATAAATATAAATAAGTATATTCCAGTGTAAAGGAGTGTAACTTCATGTCGTGAAATCTTAAAAATGCTAGAATTAATGTAACTTATAATATATAGTGTACATAATAATAATACCAGCTACCTTTTTAACATTCAGAAATTTAAAGAAATATCTTTTAGATAGAAACATTCAAAAATGTATAATAACTTTTATAGTCAAAATTATTACTCTTATATTCCTTTAAAATTATATCATTCTTTTTACTCGCCACTGCAGTGCCAACTACTCGGATTGCAATCATTATTTTCAGAAACGAGTAGATTCTGCGGAGTTTGTGGGAGGAACGTCTCAAATTGATAAATGAGGCTGTCTCTGATTATGAGTTTTACGCGTATGTAAGTCAGTCATCAGCGCAATCCTACCTGTAAGTCAATAATCCTATCTGCCTCAGCAATAGGGATATATGATTAATAAATTAATAAACTGAATTTTAAATTCCGATTGATGAATTGACCCTTAAGTTTCAGTGCGTAATTTTACTCAATCATCTTTAATTAGATAAGGAAAATAGTCATAAAATAATCATTTTATGGTACTTACGTATTAACGGTACCTTGGCGACAGTTGCGCCAATAAAGAGTACACGCGCCAACCGCAGCTACAGATTTGGCGCCAATCTACACTTAAAATTTTTGTTCCAAATAATAAAATATATATGAAACATTTCATTTAAAATCAAAACGCTTTCAAAATATTTTTATTTCAAATAATAAAGATTGGCGACACTTAAAAACCGCCAAGTCTGTCGCCAAGGTACCGTTAATACGTAAGTACCCATTTTATTAAGTCAAAGAAAATAAAAAGCATTTATACATTCAAATAATATTGACATTCGCAAAAGTCCTGTCATTTCTCTTTCTTTTATCACAAATAAAATTGGTTCTTTTAAAAAAAACCAGATGTTTTTTTCATGCAGGTGGTTAGAATGCTGCTTCTGGTGCGATGCGTTGTATGTTATTTAATTTTTCCACACCTGCTCATTTGTTTTTTCCTCCATAGAATAATAATAAAATAGAGCGCATCCTCCTGTTCTAAAGAGAAAGTCGGGGAAAACCATCCTTTTCGTACGCGTTGGCGCTTTATCACCCCTTGGCTTCTTTTCACTACGCGTATTTAGTTTGAAAACGTAAACATATTACGAAGAGGAATCTGAAATTCTGTGAAATGCCAGTAATTCTACTTTTCAAATCATACATTCATTTAACTATGTGCTTACTAAACATAAATCGATACAAGAACATATTTATTTTGTTTATAATTCTGATAATTTTGTAAGAAATATTACAAAACATTACAAAAAGTTCATATAAGTGAATATTTTATTTTTAAATATATTACACAAGATAAATTTATTAATGGAATATAAATGCCAAATATTTAGAAAAATTAACTTTGCATATATTTACAATTCAAAAAAATGAATCATTTCTTTTGAAAATTGTTGCATGATAATACGTATATCTTTTTATACTTTTACGCCAGGGCCTGAATGGCCGAGTGGCTAGCACTCTAGCGCTCGGTACCCTAGGTTTCGGGTTCGAGTCCCGGCGGTGCCATGGATGTTTGTAGTGGTTCGAAATCCACTTTAAACCATAGGTCACGGTCCTAATAGGATCGCAGAGCTTTGCGGGGGCATTGTTACTTCGTGGCTTATCTTCAAGTTACACGCGCCCCCTGGGTAATGCAAAGTGAGTAACGTCTGTGCAGCGCTTGCCTTAAGGCATCCAAGACCAAGCTGTCTAAGCGTTTGTCAGTTGTATTAGGGAAAAAAAAAAAATCCTTTTGCGCCAACAGCATACAGTTAATAGCCAACAGTAAAGGTTGTCGCCAAAAATCGCCAAGCTATCATCGCATATGTTAAACGACTAAATAAAAATTATGTGAAGTGTAAGATCACGTGAGGATTATGTTTGCCCAAACCGGCAACCCCGATAGGCTCTTTTTTATATGGTTTCCGTGTTAATAAAATATAATTAAGAAATACAAACTTATTTTTGTGTTGAATAGCAATTTGAAACAAAATGAAATATTATTTTTTGTTGTGAAGTTTTATTACGGTTTTGAATTTGAATGGTTATTGCAATTTAAAACATTTAAAAGATTTTAATTTTTAATGGATGTTTTTATCAGTGTATTCCATATGTTTACATTTTATAAATGAAAATTTTTGAAAAAGAAAATAATTGTAAATATGCATTACAAAACACAATTTTTAAAAATAAATAGTTTTTAAGGGATTTTAAATTATATCAATTTGTATATTGAAAACTAAACAAAAATTCAAAATAATAATTTTACCTGATTTTAATTATTACCAATATTTTAAATAAATTATAAAGCGGAAGATTTATAATTTTTTTAAAGATGCTTTTAACAAATTCCTTGATTACATTGAAAGTTCTACGAATAGCTTCGATCTGAATAAAACAGTAACGTTTCATTAGACGCAAAATTTATTTATTTATTTAATTAATTGTTATTATTATTTTGAGAAGAAGTACAACTTGATGAGTAAAAAATTAACTTTATTAAGTTTTGAATTTGAAAACTAGACTCCAAATTAAATTTAAAATTAAATTTGAAGGCCTAATAATTAATTATTGCATATTATTTTATTTCAAATTATCTAATTATAACATTACTTTATTGATTTTTTTCAAGTGATTTCGAGGTTACAATTATTTAATGCTTTAATTCCGATTTATTTATTTTTAGTTTTCTGCATTTGTGTGATCAATGCGATGAATCACGGTGTCATACATTAGTGAGGTTTTTTAAATCTAATATTTATTCATATGGCTATTTCATGTACACTATTTGTTTTGTTGTGCCCTATACAACTCACAAACTGCTGGTAATGAATTCCGTTTCAATACAGCAAAATTTCAATTCAGTTAGCAAGAATTCACTGATAAGAAATTTTTTTTATCAGAATGAACTGTTGTTTCCACCTGACGTTGCTTAATATGCAATGCAGCTGACGAAAAAAGATTATTTTAGTTAAACAGAGATTTTTTTTTCATTTAAAATATTTAGAGGAGTAAATTTTAGAAATATTTTTAAATTTTTAAAAAATTGAAATTAATTGTTTTTTAATTTACTGAAAGAAAATTCGAATATACACGCAATATAGTAAAAAAAATAAAAAAAAACACATTTGCTATTCATTTAACTAAGGAAAATTGAGAAATTCAAAGTTTTCAATTATACACCTGAAATTTTTAAATGACTTTATTTATAGTTTATACCTTAGAACTTTTATAAGGCAGCTGGTTCAGAAAAAATGACCTTAAATTTTTTTTATAGATATATGATTATATAGTATATTGGAGAGAGAGCTAATAAATAAGTAAATTATATGTTTTTAACTGAGTTTTCCAGATTGAAAACGCTACAATATGCTGTTTTGAATAAATTAAAAATAAAAATAATTCTTGTTTTTGAATTGTATTCCTCTATTTCTTATAGGGCGCTTTCAAATCTTCTTTTTTGTATTCCTTGTTTTTAAATTGTGTCTTTTCGTTTTTCGATTCATCTTTCGTTTTATTTATGAATATTTCGTTTCATAATTCTTTATAAATATGCGACTAGTTGATTTTGTTAGTTAAATAGTTTCTTAATTGTACTTTAAGAGCTTCAATTTTTTTGATTTACCATGTCATATTTGCGAATTCCGTATATATATATATATATATAAATGTACACATATATACTTATATATAACTAACTCCCTGTCACTACATAACCCATGGTGGGGCTGAGGCCGTCTTCCTGCTGGTAGATTTCGAGACAAGAGATGATTTCTTTTCACAGGGTAGGGTTGTTACCCTTACGCCCAATAGTCATATTAGAATGGGACCTATGGTTTAAAGTGGATTTCCAAACCACTAGAAATATACATCTCACCGCCGAGACACGAACCTGAAATCTGTGGCATCAAGGCCAGAAGGCTAGTCACTCGGCCATCAGGCCCTGTATTGTAATTGTGCGTGTTGTGTATTTGATTGAAAGGTACTTTTACCCTCTTTCACTTCAGGCAATACTGAATCATGATTAGTCATCAAAAGTTGACGAAAGAAACTAAAAAAGTCAAAGAATTTTGTCTTTTTTTCTCGTGTATATTTCGTAAAAAAGTGGAAAGCAATTTATTTTTTTTTATGATGCAAATAGATATTTCCCTTCTGACTTACCTTTCCTCCGGAAGTGGAGAACCACTCTTTGTGGTTGATCACTACTCAAACAACTGTAATCAGATTATGCAAGTGACTCGAAGACATTTTAGATAAGTACCTGTAACAAAAATTAGTATTGGAACATTGAGGATTTTCAGAATCTTTTTTAATACATGAAACTATAATTGTTTGAAAAAAATTTCAGTAATTTTATTTGTAAATTAAAAAAGGCACAATAAATAAATAAGTTTGTAAATAAATTTGAATCATAAAAGCTAATTGGTTTATACATCTCTGCATTTAAAAGATATATCTCTGCATTTAAAATATTTAATATATTTTTCATGAAAAAAAATCCTTTGATATTTATTTGCAGTTTAGATAATAATTTATAGTACTTGAAAAATACGAACATAGAATCTTACGTTGAATAGTCCTGAATAGTAAACTTCATTTTTCACATTCTACGAAACTGTTTCACAAAACTAAATAAAAAAAGTCTGCTTGTAATAAAGCTATAAATAATCTACCAAAATATTCTACGAAAGTAAAAAAGGCCGTTAAATGTATAGACATTCATGAAATAGGATTTTTATGTCGTGCATCAGCCACATTAAAATGATTTAAGAGTCTTTCTGTGGATAGAAGTTTTATTTCTAGTTATTTCAGGAAGCAACGTTGGACATAAAATACACGTGAACGCGATTTTATATAGGTGACCTTAATTTTTGCTGAGTTTATTGAAACATTTTAATAAATTAAAAAAACATTTAAAAAACTATAATTTTTTTTAAATTTAAAATTTTTTTTAATTTTTTTGAAAAACTAGTTTTTTTGATTCATAAATAAAAAAATGAATTTTTTTTTATATAACTGAGAATTTCAGTTTTACAGTATAATACAGCTGAATCTATATTAGAGTAGTTATAAATGTTTATTTATGGCTGTTGAAATAGTAGTAAAGTGCAATAAAAAGTTTCAGCTTAAATTTAGTGGGGAGCTTCCGTTGTAACAGCTATTTTCAGAAACGAAACGACTCGATGGCGATTGTGTAAAATGTCTCGCATCGATAGTCATACTGCTTGATGGGAATTTTCAAGGTTTTCTACCATATGTTAAGCAAATATGAATAGTAATCTCTAAAAGTTCCATCGAAAGGCATTATCCGCCTCCATGCATCCCACCGATGTTCAACAACAGAAAAACCAATAGAAATGCTAAATAATTTACAGTAAGCACTCGATTCTATGTCGAAGTAATTGCGTGCTGAAAGGCTCAGTTCGAAACCTCTGTAGGCGTCCGTTGCAGTACCAGCTTTCAGAAATGAGATGGTAACTCGATGACGACTGTTTAAAAAGCCTCCCATCGATAGTCATACTGCTTGATGGGAATTTTCTAGGTTTTCTCGCATACGTTTAACAAATATAAGCAATATGAATAATATAAGACTAGAAGTCCCATCGAAAGACATTATCCGCCTTCATCGCTCGTGGCATACGTAAGTGGAACACGCATCCCCCCAATTTTCAACAACAACAGAAAAACCAACAGTAAATTATTTAGCATTTCATAATTAATTTACAGTAAGCACGTAATTTTATGTTGAAGTGTCTGCGTGTTGAAAAGGTTCAAGTTAGAAACCGCTATAGGCGTCCGTTGCAGTCCCTGTCTTCAGAAACGAGAAGACTCGCTGGCGAGTGCGACAACGCATTTGAATTGCCTCGCACCGAGGCTCATACTGGTTGATGGGAATTTTCCGGGTTTTAACCCATACCATAAGCAAATTCGGTTCCTTTATTCCTGAAAGGCCTCACGTAAGGCAATGTCCTTCATTCATGGCCTATAAGGTGGGCTGTTCGTGGCTTACATAAATCAATAGAAAACTAGGTTTAACGATATTTAAAAAAAATCCTTTTCATAGAAAAACATTCAATGCTTAAGTCTTATAGTTGATTCTATGACCGACCTGGAATATTCTGTTAGATAGCGCATTACATTTCCAAACTGAGATATTTTGGTTCGACACTGGAATAAGCAAAGCCAAATCAGAAATTTCTCGTTAGCCTTTTTATTCTACGCATTTATCATACCTATCCTTCATTATGAAGAATGTGCACGATAGAAAGTCTCCTAATTTGGAGCGGTCTGATGGCCAATTGGCTAGCTCTCTGGTACCATAGGTTTCAGATGCGAATCCTGACGAATGTAAGCAATGTGCTATGACATGGATGTCTGTGAGGGGTTCGGAATCCATGTTAAACTGTAGGTCCCGGTCTAGTTAGCCCAGAAGAGAGTGCAAAAAATGACCGTAGAGAGACAAATCAAATCAACTAATTTGGTTAAGGAGGAGGTAAGCAGGATGCGTACTTTACTGTTGTACGAAATTGGGATGACACAATGTAGCGTATATTCTCCCACTACTTGATAAACGCTGAACCTGCTGTATGTCAGTTGTTTCAATTGTAAATGGCCTTAAGTTTTTTTTTTTTTTTGCACCCTTGATCCAAGCTACGGCTGTCAAAAGATTTTTGGGGGAGGGTCACGAAAAAATGTTTTGGAAAACGGCCCCCTTTATTTAATTTTCACTTTAAAAGTTAACCACTTAACTTTCAGTTTTAATATTATTTATTTTTCTGCTTAATTTTTTACAATGATGTAAGTACGGCAGTTGTAATTCTTCAGTATTTAGTACTTCTGATTGCTTACATATATTTTTCAATGATTGTTTATTAGATTTGTATAATAAAGTATAGGCTTTGTACAATATCGTTTCCATATATATATTTTTTTTTTTTGACATCGAGATAGGAAAAGGCCACAGAATTTTTCATTGAATGTTAAAAGGGGAGAAAGATACGATAGCCCCATCAATTAAGGAGAGGGAAATTCGAAACTAAACTTCACTTAAGGGGAGGTTTTCATTTCAAATTGTGGTGACATAATATAGGCACAGAATAGCAGACGCCTAATGAGCAATCCTAACTAACGCTAAATGTGCTACTTATATATCAGTTAAGGAACGAAAAATATTGGTCGAAGTGTTAACATTTGAGAGAAAAGCAGCAATACATAATATGTTCGTTTTCTTATTTTCTATTTAATTCAGTTTTGTTTTTAAAGAAATTTTTCCTCCTTAAAATTGTTTTCACTCAAAATTAAAAATCGTACTTCTAAAATAAAAAAAAAACAGAACATTTTTAAAAAGCTTTTAAATAAAGTAAGCAGTGAAATTTTATCTATATTTTATTAGATAGTAATCTTCCTCTACAATTCATGTTATTTTTTAAATAAATATTTATTAAATATTACAAATTAAAGAGTTTAAGAGCCCTATTCTACAACAAACGCACTTCTCAATGCAAAAATGAGCAATAAAATTCAGAAAAACCAAATGTATGTAAAACAAATTTTATGTATGGGTATTTATCTCCAAAATACCGACTTAAACATTTCAGTAATAATTTAATATTTCAATATTCCATATTCCATATTCAGTATTCGATATATTCAATATTCTATATACAATATTCAGTATTTCAATAATAATTCATTTAATGGAAATAAAAAAATTTTAATTGGGTTATCCCATATTAACCCTGGCATATGTAAAAGTTCTTTTAACTATAACAGTAATTCAAGAAAACAATAGCCCATATAATGCGTCATATAAGGGCATTAATCAGATGATAGAAGTTCTATTTTATCAAAATAGGCTGAAAAATAAACCTGACCGCATTTCTATGAGGATCCCGGAAAAAAATGTCATAGCCCCCATCTATCTGTGATGAACTATCACTGCGTGTTCATGTAATTTCCTTTCAAATATAACTCCAATATCCTTTTTCATTAATTTATTTTAACACAACAATACCTGACAACACACACACAATTCACATATCAATCTATAAAAATCTATTCATAACAAAATTTCCACATCTGTTTGTACCGATTCCAAATACGGTCTTGTCACAGCCAATTCCAATCTGATGCATTTCCCCCATCGGATAGGGAAGATTCGCGTTATGGTTTCCCTTTTGCAGGGATTATCAAGTACCTGTGGCTCGAGTTGCCACAATATCCTTTCTGGGAAACACCTTAAAAATAAAGTAATGTATCAAAATATGTTGCACAATCGCAATAGCAATTAAAAATAAAATACGTGTGTAAAATAAGCGCTATGTAAGCTATACGAAACCATTTTAATCTAATAATGGGGTGCTGTGAATATAAATATTGCATAATAAAATATTAGAGAGTTTTTGCATACCGTATTTTGGACGTCCATTAGCTTTTTCTCCCTAGCGCGCATGCTCATAGGAAAAATTATTACTGATACGCATGCGCAATTTTCTATGAGCATGCGCGCTAGGGAGAAAAAGCTAACGGACGTCCAAAATAAGGTATGCAAAAACTCTCTATTATGAATGAAAAAGCGAGATTTGTTAATAGAAACAGAATTGATAATGTAATATAATTGTAAGCCAAGTTATTTAATTAAAATAGAAATGATCTTAATTGATTTGTTTAATTAGAGCACAGGATCGAATATAGTGGCGGTCGTAGTTACTGCTTTCAGAAATGAGTAGACTCGTTGTGATTGTGACAGTACGCATAAGCGTCTCAAATGAATAATCATATCGTGTGATAGCGATTTTCCGGGTTTCCTGCCATCAAAACGCAATGATCCAACCTTGGTGGGTACAGGAGGTCCAAAACCTCGTACTGATCTTAGACTGTAAACTCGCATTTGTAAGGTAAGCAATGAAAAATGATGGAAGGACAATCACCTGAATCTACTTTTAATCGGTAGATATTCAGAATTATTTCTTCAAAATTAAGAAGTTTATGGAAATATCATTGGGCTATCACATATTATCCATAGAAGATACAAATCCTCCAAAAGAATGTGAATCTTTACCAACGCACCATGGTTTATCAAGAACAATATTGCAATACTGTTTATAACAGCTTCAGTCTCAATATCGAAGAATACACATCCCAACAATTATATAGGAAAGTTTTCCCATTCACCGCTCTAATCCTCTTATTAACACTGAAATCTTCTTTCCTCACAACAATGGAAAACACAAATACCCATACTCAACTGCAAAATGCAAATACCCACCATTACAATAACCTATCTATCCATCTGCCACAATAACTTTTATGCGGCTTACACAGGTTGTGGTTTCTCTACTGAGTTCATTAAAGTATTTTCTTTTAATCAGATGTAGTTGAGAACTTTTTGAAGGAGTCGGAATAAGACGTCGGATAAAATATCCGACTCCCAATTCTTTTATAAAAATTAATTTATATTTCACTAAAATTCCAGGAATTAATGTTAAATTTAAATGTTAAGGAAGCAATACAACTGTATTTTTTTGATAAGATAACTATTAGTGAAGCCAGTTTGCTCCTAAAGAGCATCAAACAAAGTAAGTATTGAGAGTCTTTTATCAGTAACTAGTCTTATAAAAAGTTATCTAGGATTAACAATGAAAAGAATATCTTATAGAAGCTATTCGATATTTAAGAAAAAATAAGATTTAATATGTTACAAGGCCTGATGGTCGAATGGCTAACGCTCCGGCGTTCGGTACCGCAGGTAGCGGGTTCGAATCTCGGCGGTGCTATGGATGTTTGTAGTGGTTCGGAATCCACTTTAAACCGTAGGTCCCGGTCCTAATAGGATCGTAGAGCGTTGCGGGGGACATTGTAAATCCGCGTCCGTGGCTTTCCATCAAGTTACACGCGTCCCCTGGGTAATGCAAAGCGAGTAAAGTCTGTGCAGGCATCAAAGACGTCCATATCTGTTTGCCTGCTGCATTAGAAAAAAATATATATATATTACAAGTATACCACTTTTATGAAACTAATTTTTATTTTTCCAAAACTTTAAAAATTAATGTTAAGGAGGCAATTCAATTGTGCTGTTGCTTCTTATCCCCAATTGGTAGACAGCAACATGTATACCAAGCTCATGAACTCATGTGGTCTCACGGTTGAAGGGAAAAGGGACAGCTTCTGTTGTGATGGAGCACCCGTAGGTAGGAGTCTTTTTTAAACCAAAAATTTAAGTGTTGTTAAACTTTTATCAGCACTGAAGCTTATGAAAAGCTATTTTGGATCCACAGTGAAAGAAGATCTTATGGAATTATTTTGTTATTAAGAAAAAATAAGATTTAATGTATAAAAAATATAGCCATTTTTGTGTTTAAAATGTACACTCTCTTCAGCTATTCTATAATATTTTGGTACCTTTTAATTTAGTGCTTTTATTTTTATAGGATGCATGTATTTTTTATAAGCAAATTTAGAGTACAAAAATGTTTTAAAGACCTCAAAACATATGAGCCATTAAAAGCTGCCTGCATTCAATTTTCAACATGCAAAAGCGGGACTGTTACCCTAAAAAGTCTTCTTGGAAGGTATGACCTTTACTTTACTTTTTTGTTAATGGCTCGTGGCGTATGTATAAGTCTCAGACACATAAGAAACTCTCCCAATTTTTTATTTTCATAATTATATAAGGAATGCAAACATTCAATATTTAAAAAAATAATGTATTAGAATTTTTATAGATTCTTGAAAACT
The DNA here is from genome assembly GCA_021605075.1 of Caerostris darwini. Classification (NCBI taxonomy): domain Eukaryota; kingdom Metazoa; phylum Arthropoda; class Arachnida; order Araneae; family Araneidae; genus Caerostris; species Caerostris darwini. Next base: position 344,933 of record BPLQ01004299.1, read on the forward strand.
TACTTCATCCTATTTGAGATTATCAATCCCATCAGTTAAAAAGCATTGATTTCGCAATCAGACTTTTGACAGATATTGCAATAAACGTCAGGAAACGGAGGATCGCCAATGGGGTGTTTCTTCATGGCATTCATTGAATTGGAATGCTTTCTAACCAAATTCAATTCCGTTCCAAGGACGACGGACTATTGTTTTTCGAGATAACCGTCTCTCTCAAGAGCGAGTGCGTCCCACAATTCATGGCGCAAAATGCATCCTTTGATTGTCTTCATTAGTGAAATTCTTTATTGCAAATGGCTGGGATTATTGAGGATGGGATATGCATCTTTTTTATTCTGTCATAACCTTTTTAACTTCTCATAATGTTTTCTATTATTATTTTTTTCACTGGTTGCATATTTATTCAACAATGTTAAATAAACCGAGTAAAATATTTTAATAACTAAATGATTTTTGTGCATATTTGTTTTAAAGCATATATTTTTATGCATATGTTTGTTTTAAAGCATATGTTTTTATGCATACATTTGTTTTAAAGCATATATTTTCATGCATATATTTCATGTTTTTATGCATATATCTGTTTTAAAGCATTCATTTTTATGCATATATTTATTTTAAAGCGCATATTTTTATGCATATATTTTATGTTTTTATGCATATATTTTGTTATATTTGCTTTTATATAGATATAAGAAAGTAATAGTAACTATTCAGACATTTATATTTTAGTGTTTGTTGAAATAAAAGCATAATCAAGGCCAAACTAAGTCTCTCCTCATCATCACCAGCATCATAGTGGCACAACACCCCCATTCTGGGCCAAGGCCGTCTGCCTACTGGCAGATTTCGAAACGAGAGATGTTTTCTTTTTACGGGGTAGGGTTGTCAGCCCTATGCCCAACGCTCTACAGCCATATTAGACCGGAAGCTACGGTTTAAAGAGCATTTCGAATCACTACAAACATCCATGGTACCATCGGGACTCAAACCCGAAGCCTGTGGCATCTAGAGCCAGAGCGCTACTCACTTAGCCATCAGGCCCCAACTAGGTTTGAATTAAAAAAAAAAAAAAAATTCACACTAAGAATTCAAATGAGGCATTAATGATATATATATTTTTTTCAATTTAACATTATAATATGAACTAACCATATGTATTACTTTAGAAAACTAAATCAATAAACGGCAGTAAAAACATGATAATCTCTTTTCATACTTTTTACAACAAATACAAAAATATTTTTATATCATGTGCGAACATGATGTTGTCCTGGTTAGGGATCCGTGACGTTATCCGAATATGAGGGCCAAGCAAATAAAACTCCATTACAAATTTTGGCTGAAAATGGTACTTTGGGCCCTTTAACTCTTGAAATGATTCATGAATAACGTTAATCTTAAGGAATTTTCTGGAGAATTTGGCTTTTGATTGAAGTACTTTTTATAAATCACTTTTCATGTTTTGAGTTGGAATTTTAAACATTTGTATTACCAATGGCTATAAGTACTCGTATTACGTTGATCAATTCCTTCTTTTTGAAGTCTCATATTTATCCCTTTTGGCATTTTCTGGTGCCTATTGAGCTGTACAGTGCTTCTTATTGTATTTGGAATGCTTCTTCTTCATTTATAATTAGAATTTTCAAACTTTGCTATTTTCTTTTGGGTATTGTATGTGATAACGTTTCTTGTAGGATTTGGAATACTTCATTCTTCATTTACGACGACATTTATCTTACTTTCGAATATTCTTTTAGAGATTCTTGAACAATTCATTCTTCATGAAGTTCTTGATCTATTCAACATTGCTATATTCATGCGGCTATTGAATTTGACCCTTCTTGTAGTATTCCAATTCAATTGCTTCATATATCTCGTGCATTATTAAAAATTGGCATATTCCTGGGTTTATTCCTCCATTCTCGAATGTTCACACATGATAAGTTGAAATTTGCCGTTCAGATTTCAGCAGAAGACGGAGGGCAGTGCCGCCCGGGAGAACTTATAGGGAGGAACTACCCAGCATTATTAAAAATTGGGTACATCGTATGGGAGAAAACTTCCACCAGGTAGTCCGACTTACAAAGCAAGATGCTGAACATCCCAAACGCCATCGAATCTTCTCGTCTTTTGAAACAGTGTCTACAACAAAGCCGCCAGCGGATTGAGCATCCGACTTAATGCTCATCAGTGGCGCGCGTTGCCACTAAGTCACGAATCGGGTATACAAAAATCTTATTCAATTAACTTGATAAATTATAGAAAAATCTGGATAATTTATAATTCCAGCAGAAATTGAATAGGGTCTTTCCATGCTGTTCCGGCTCTTTAAAGTAAAGAGCCAGAAAAATATGGAGGATCGCGCTTGGGTTTCTGGCGGAATTATAAATTCTCCAGATTTTTTTCTTAGTCTTTGTCTTTTTGGATTTTGTCCAAAGCGATGTCAAGCTTCATAATTCGTATCATTCATGATCTAATTGAAAACAGATATCTAACCAACAATGGTATAATTTCAAAACTTACTTCTATTGGAAAAGGGTTTGCTGTAATGCGTTACACTTTTAAATAGCACAATATTATTCCAATGTGTATTTATTATGTATTATGTCTGGATAGATAAAATAGCACTAAAAAAAGGGTTGACTTTTCCCTGAAATGATTGCTTCGTAACATGCAATGCATTCAAATTATGCCTTTCAAAGAAAACTGGTTTTTGCTACAGACAAAAAGTAAAGCAAACTCAATAGATTAAGTTGTTTTGATTCTTGTGTAGGTATTTGACATACTCAACTGTACATTTTTAGTTCGTTTTTTTTTTTTTTTTTTTTTTTTATGCCGAAATTTTTTGCCTTTTGCTTACTTTACCTTTTTTTTTTTTTTTTGCTTTGGCGATTCTTTTCTTACTTTTTACCTTATAATCTTCGGTATAAAGTACAAATTTACATAATTAAATTTATTAGAAACCTATATTAATGATTTTACAAGAATTCACGATAAACAATTTCTTTTAATGATATACGTAATTTAACAAAGAATGATGCAATGATTCTACATTTAAATATTTTTATGTCGTTCTTACATGGAAGATTTTACACAGATTTACATATCACATGCTCTATAATTTTGAATATATATATATAGAGAGAGAGAGAGATTGAAATTTTAATTAAATATTTTATAATTTTTTTTACTATTTATTCAAACTATTTCCAAATTTTTTTGTCAGTTTCACTTGTTGCTGTTGTTTCTTATCCCACTTGGTAGACGGCAACATCTAGACCAAGTCCAAGAACCCGTGTGGTCTCACGGAAGAATGGGGGAGGGGGGGGCAGAGACAGCTTCTGTTGGGATGGAGCACCCGTAGGCTGAAGTCTGGCTTGCTTTTCCAGTCGTATCGCTGAAGAAGGAGGGCAGAGCCTTCCGGGAGGACTTATAGGGGGAACTACTCCGCATTTGCGTATCGTTTGGAAGAAAACCCGAAAACTCTCACGGGGTAGTCCGACTCATGAGGCAAGATGCTGAACTTCCGCAACGCCATCGAGTTTGCTCAAAATGCAACAGTGTCTGCATCAAAGTCACTAGCGGATTTAACCTCAGCCCTAATGCTTACCAGCGGCACACGTTGTCGCTGAGCCACAAGTCGGGCCGGCTTCATTTGTACTTTATATATAACGAATATTTCAATATTTGGTTTTTATGTTCATGCGTTGCATATATATATATATATATATATATATGCAACACATATATATATATATGAGAGAGATTTATTATTTTTCAAGTAGAATTTCATTTACTCTGTTTTAATTTACAAGTCAGTTGTTTCTAAAAATAAACGTTGTTTCTAAATAATAATAATAATAAAGTTATTTTTAAATAATAATAAAAACAATATCCTAAATTCTCTTTTAGAATATCCTTTATTATTTTGTAAAGCATTTAACGTTTTATTATACTTACATTCTTCACTGTTTGCAAATAAGCTTTCCCAAAAGATATTTTCGATATTTTTTTTTTAATTTTCTTTTAAAAAAAAGTAGTATATTTGTAATAGCAAATTTTGTATATTTCACTATATAATCAACATTTTATTATGAACAATATTTTTCATCGCTTTAGCAAAGTTATTTCAACGTTTAAAATTCCTCTCTTCATAAATGCCATTCTACGTTTCACAAGGATACTAGAAAACAAAATAAATAAATAAATAAATTATTTTGTATTGTTACGTGGTTTGAAGAAAGCACCTGAAAATGGTTGCGTTTGTTCTAATGATAAATATGGCAGATGCAATTTATTTGTGATTGAATAAACCGCCATCATTACATGTGAAAAGAAAAGCATAGTTATTTTGAAAAATTCATTAGTATTGCACCGATGTAATGAAATCAGTAAACAGTTTATGTAGCCAAACTTATAAAAAAAAAGATCATGATTAATGAATCATGACTACATTGAAAAAATATAATATTGCGAAATTGTAATAAAAATAATCATTTAATAATAATTCTTCTTCTTCTTCTTCTTATTATAATTAATATTATTATACTTAAATAATCATAATTATTTAAGTATAATAATAATTTATACTTAAATAAAAAAAAACATTAACAAAATATAAGCACTATAATAAAAATCATTATAGTTCTAGCATATAATATTTCATCATGTTTGATAGGTATAAATCTGAAAAAATTATGAACGTTAGGAAATCACTTGAATCAATAAGTTATTAATTCATTGATTATAGGAAATAGAATAAAAAAATACCTTAAAAAAGTAAATTGATTGCATAAATTTTGTTTTACTTTAAAATTTATAAAACTTTCGGATTAAAACTAATTTTATGCCATCAGTAAAAAATCGAAACTTTGACAAGTGATATGTTATGCAATAAAATTATATAACTTTCTGAAATGCTCAAATCAAACCCTAACAATATTGCTGATCCGTCGAAAGAAAATGCCTGAATTCGGATATCATATTTTTGCAAATGTAAAAACCTTTATATATATATATATATAATTTTAAAATGTCGAAATATATTTTGTTATAAATATATAATATGTTAAGAAAATCAAAAACATTTCTTATATTATGCTTTACATTTTCCCATCATTTTCATTTCATTTATGATAATCAATACAATGAATCAACACTTAACATCATTCAACACAACTTATTAATTTTCTTTTTCTTTGCGATTGGAAGAAAACGATTGTTAAATACACTCATGTCCATAAATTAAGGATAATTCAGAATAACACAGAAATTGAGCTCTAAAATAAAAATTTTACCCGTAGAATTATCACACACATCTTGAAGAAGAATATGTAAACTACAGGAAACCACCAGATGGCGCGGATAGTACGTCACAATGACGAGAGTGTAAGAGAGGGGTATATAAGGAATGGTGGCAAAGAAGTAAAATAGTTCACAAACGCTTTAAAAGCCTTTCAGTGCAATAACCACATAGTTATGGCACAAAGGAAGCATTTGGATGATTTTTTACGTCGTAGAATTATTCGGACGACTGGAATGTGGACGTACCCAGCTGGAAGTATCCGAGGAACTTGGAATCGCCCAGAGTGTCATCTCCAGGCTTTGGCAACGATTCCAAGATGATGGTAATGTGAGTAGATGTTACAGCACAGGTCGCCCCCGAGTTACAACGCCGAATGAGGACCGGTATTTAGCAGTTACTGCCAAAAGAAACAGACGGAGCACAGCATCAGACCTGTCTCGTCAGCTCTCTTCAGCTACCGGTACAACAGTTTCAAGGCAGACCGGGTACAGACGTTTAGGGCACATTGGTCTATATTCTCGTAGGCGTGTCAGATGTGTTCCACTTACCGCAACTCACTATCGCCTGCGATTAACCTGGAATAGAGAGCATGCATTGTGTACACCGCAACAGTGGTCTGGTGTGATGTTTTCTGACGAGTCCAGGTTTAGTTCGCAGTCTGATTCTCGCCCGACTTTCATATGGAGAGCGCCAGGTACACGTTACCACCAAGAGAACACCATTGAACGACACCGTTACGGTGGTGCAGGATGGCTCGTTTGGGGAGGAATTATTCTTGGTTCCAGAACTGATCTGCATGTTCAGAGTGTAACGATGACGGCCGGATCTATCGGGATGTCATTCTGGAACAACATCCTCAAGTCATCCGCCAGTCCTCAAGTGCAAACATTGTAGACGAATGCCTTCAATTGGAGGATATCACCCGTATGGATTGGCCAGCATACTCACCGGACTTGAATCCAATAGAGCATGTGTGGGATATGCTTGGCCGACGAATTGCAGCCCGTCAACCCCCTCCCACCTGTCAACCGGAACTTCGGAGGGCATTGCTTGATGAGTGGTGTAATATTCCCCAAGATCAGATTGATAATTTGATACTCAGCATGCCTAGGCGTTGTAAGGCCTGTATTGCATCGTCCGGGAGACATACTCCATATTAATCATCATACTAACCATGTTATACTGTTTTTTGTAAATAGGTTCTTTTTTTGAAATTTGCTCCAGGGAGTAAAAATCGCAATTTTTATTAATTATGTCAAACATATAGCATCTTTTTTGCTCTTTACCTTTTGTTTAATAAATAGACTTTACAAATAAGTCAAATTTGTTTTGCTTCTATCGCTTTATTTGCCTGACCTTCATTATTTCCTTATTCATTTGTAAATTTAATGAATGAATTAATATTTGAAAAAACTGTATTCACATCAAGTGTCATCCACTACAAGTTAAAAAAAATGTATTTGAACGTGAGTGGATGAATAAAAAGTATTTTATTAAGGACTAAAAATTTAAGCAAGATATACATAGGGAGAGTGTGAACTAATAGTAAGAATTTAAAAAACAAAATTCTGTTTTGTTATTAATCAAAATTCGGTTACAGCATTGTTTAAAATTTCCCTTGACCTTAAACCACAATTATCATAAGTTAATTGTTTTTTGAATGAAATAATTATTGTTTAAGTAAAACAATTAAAATACTTTTTTCTCGTCAAAACTAACCTTAATATTTCCTAACCGGATTTCGAGCAGACACAAGACTTTTTTAAAATGTGAAATATATACATTATTTAAACTTTAAATCAGTTCCTAATTCAAGGCTATTAAAAGGATCAACCCAAAAGTTTTTTTTTTTTTTTTTTTTTTAAAAAACGATTTGCAATAAAATGCGCCGATGTAAAAATCGCTATCATGTCATGAATTGAAACAGAATTGTATAAGTAATTAAAAGCAGAAAATTATCTTGATATTTGAAAGCAAGTTACATTAATTTATAATTATAATGGAGCGCAGTTCATTTAATACAAATGATTAATTTTTATATTAAATGAACAATGCTGTTGAGGGTAATTTATCTTCCAGCAAGACAGGAAATTATACAGTGAAAGTATTAAATTGTCATTATAATTATATAAAGTTAATATAATAACAATGAAAATATCAAATTATGAATGTAGTTTCATGTATTGAAAACACACCCAGAATTTTTGATTGAGCTTAAATATTTATAATAAACTGAGATCATTTGGGGATTTCCGAAGTTACTCTAACAAGCGTTATTTTAGGTTAACTGCATTAACATAAAATATCTATCATAAATGCCCGTACTCATGGCAACGCGCGCCGCTGATGAGCATGAGATTCAATTCGCTGCTAGCATTGTTGTAAACACTGTTTCACAAAACGAAGAGACTCGATGACATTTGAGATGTTCAGCTTCTTGCTTCATGAGTTGATCTATCTGGTGGGAGTTTTCCGGGTTTTCTCCCATACGATACGCAAATGCGGGGTAGTTCCTCCTAAACGTCCTTCCGGAAGGCACTGTCCTCCTTCTGTAGCGGTAAAGAGCCAAGTCATACTTCTACCTACGGATACTCCATCACAACAGAAGCTGACCCCTTTCTCTGCATCCATGAGTAGACTACTCATAGGGAAATCCCCCCTTGAAAGTCCTCCAGCGAGGCACTGCTCTCCTATTTCAGCGTCACGAAGCCAAGTCAGACTTCTACCTACGGTTGCTCTATCACAACAGAAGCTGTCCTCCTCTCTTTCCCTCCTTCCATGAGACCACACGTGTTCTCGTACTTGGTATGGATGTTGCTATCTACCAAGTGGGATAAGGAAACAAACAAACAAATCTATCATAAATTAAAAAAAAAAAAAAAAACAGTTAGCAAACAATCACTGGACAAATCTCTACATGAGTGATAAATCTTTTAGTTGGGCATATAAGAATGATGAGTGGTATATTTTTAAACATTATTTAGAGCCCATTACATGCTTGCTTGCTTCAAAATATTTCTCAGTTAATTTACAATTTAAAACTGTTTTTACAACTTCGACTTGTATAACTTTTTTTTACAACTTTATAGTAAAATTAATTGCAAAATTTATTGACTTTAATGAACGTCATAACCTTCCCTTCTAACATTATTTTAAGGACTTTTAATGCAGATTATCATAAAAAATTATCAACAACATCTATATAAATTGTTAATTATAATGGGTTCTCTTTAATTCGGCATTCAATGGTTCTGCTTTTTTCTACAATTCGGCACCGATCGAGTCGTTCGCTTTCGGATTCGGAACATGCTGGATTAAAGAGGGTTTACTGTACCATTGGTATGTTTTAAAGAGTAGAGCTAAGTTTATTCAAAGATATCAAGAATTGTTTTTGAGATCAATTTTACAAAAGTCTTTATATATTAATTTGGATTTTGTGATTTTTTTTTTTCGGATTGAACATAAATACATACAGAGCTTTGATTTTATCAAACTTTGGAGTATTGTTGTTGTGTCTAATTCTCAGCGTCCTACAGTGCGGAACGAACAACCCCTGAGTCATGGATGGTGGGAAAGGTGTCAGCTTCTGTTGTGATGGATCACCCGTAGGTAGAAGTCTGACTTGGCTCCGTGATGCCGAAGAAAGAGAGCAGTGCCTTCCTGGAGGATTGTAAAGAGGAATTGCCCAGCATTTGCGTATCGTATGCCAGCAAACCAGGAAAACCTCCCACCAAGTAGTCTGACTCACGGGGTTAAGATGCTGAACATCCCAAACCTCAGTCCTAATGCTCACCAGCGACGCACATTGCCACTGAGCATCGGAGAAAAAGTTATGAAAATAGGCATCTATTCTTGACAGTTATTTAAAATGGCAGATTGTTGTGCATTTTATCAGCCATTTTCCTGCTGTCGGAAGGACATAAGGAAATTTTCTTTGGTTTTTCCACTCTTTTTCTTCTAAGAGCTACAGACTGGTAAATGCTAGGACTGTCCTTTCGCCGTCAAGTAGATTTAGACGCAATATTTCTTCCCATACTCTTATATCAACATTTTTACAAAAAAAAAAAAAAAAAAAAAAATTCAATCATCTAATCGGAGAAGAAATTAATAATCAATCTTTATTTTCTATTTTATTAAATTTTTTTTTTTTTTTTTTTTGGTTTTTCCCTCCTATTGTGAAATTGAATCAAATCTTAAATATTTTTTCGGGAAAATATTCGGCGAGCAAAATAATTATTTCCTATTTTTTCCCCCATGTAAGGTAAGAGTTTTTAATGTCATTCTCAAAAGACATGATGAATAGTTATTCCCACAAATTTCTTACATCAAGGCATAAAAGAAAATAATAAGCAAAAGTTTAATTATTTTTTTATTTATATATAAAAATAAATAAATGTCAATGATTGCAACTTCTTAAGATCTGTTGTTAAGGCTATTTGTGACGTCTGACATTGCTGTGCGCATTTATTCACATCTTATCTTTCCTACTGTATTAACAATAAATATAACTTGGGGAAAACTATGACGTAAGATGCATCAAAGGTTCTACTCGATTTATCAAAAGGTGTTAAAGTCCTGTCTCGACCTTTAAGTCCCACCCCTACCCCCTTTGTGGTTTTCGTACGTGATCCAACCGTGGAGAAAAACGCGCTAGATGGCGATGGAGTGTAGTACTTCCCGTGCCACTGGCAGCAGATAAAGCGGCAGAGAGAACAGGCAGAGGACTCATTGTAGGCTATGAGGTCGTATACGAAGAGTGTGTTGTTGGTGTGCTCGCTCGTGCTTTGGAGCTGCGCGCAGGCCCAAGACGACAACTGGGGAGTCAAGGTCAAGTGCTATGTGGTGGACGGGACGGCCGTTTGTCCAGGTTGCAATTCCAGAGCAGGTAAGGTGCTTTCATTGTTTTGGAAAAGAGAAATCTGAATGCGCTGGTGAACAATGCTTATTAAAATTATCTGGGTTTTCTTTTTTTTTGTGATGATTATTTGTATGATAAAAAAAAAGTGATAGTAATGGCTTCCGTTAAAGAAGTGATAACGACCTCCGCTATAATATCTCTTCAAAAGATCTGTTTAAACTTTCTATTTATGAAAGAAAAATTTTCGTTATTGAATAGAAGATTTCTATGGTTTCAAATTTATAAGAAAGAAATTGAGAAGTAGAAAAAAAAACACATTTATTTCAAGACGTTTATTATTATTATTATTATTATTAAAGCTTTAAATAAGGAACAATTACGTTTACAAATTTACATCCTGTTCTTTAATTATTTATTCATTAAATCAATATTTATTTATTGTTTGGACATACATTCCTCTTATGAATGCCACGGGTGATGATAGAAGGATATTGCCTTCCCAGAAAACTTTCTAGAATAAATACCCTACATTTGACTGTCATATGGGAGAAAACTCAGAAAACTTCCACCAGGCAGATATGACACGCTTTACGTACGTTATCGCAATAAACATTGAATCTCCATGTTTCTGAGAGCAGTGACTGCAACAGACGCCGCGAACAGATTTGAACTTGAATCCTCTGCACGTAGCTACGAAAGTTACAGCTAAGCCACGAGTCGGGCATTTTTACTGTTTAGCTTAATTTTTTTTTTTTTAATTTAGCTTTAAATCTTTTCAATAAACAATATCCAATATTTTTTAAGGAATCACCACAAAATTCTTATTAATTTAAAACTGCCATTAATATTTATCGAAATTTTATTAATATTTGTTTCTAATTTATTAAATTTTATTAATATAATTTCTAAAAAGGGCAAATTTTTCTTTATAAATGTGCTTTTTTTTCTGTGACTGAAAGATTTATATCTGAATTAAAACGTTAGATATGCTTTGACACTTAAAAGTTAGAGAATTTGCTTTAATTTAATTTAATCTTTTTTTAATTATGTCTGGTACGTTTAACATCATTGCTTTACTCTAAAAAAATTTCAATGAAAATATCTCTAAATTTTTGGTGCTTGTTGGTGTTAACAATCTGTAATTGCCATTATCCGTAAAACATTGAAATTTTATTACAGGCTGTAATTCTTTAGTAATATTTTTCTTTAATTACTAACTAATTATTTAAAACTAATTTACTGTCATCAAAATGACATTGAAATATTTCAGGAGTAATTTTCGAAGACTAATGAATTTTTAAGTACTTTATAATTGTACTCCAAAAGGATGATAATTATCTCTTTGTATACTTAAATAATTAAAAGACACATTCGATTTAGTCTTTTTCTAAATTCTAAAAACATTTTTTTTTTCTTTAAATTTTAATACAATGTTGTAATTATTAGTTTTTCCTGTTATGTTGTTTGAATAATTCTCTTTTATAATCTTTATTTTTTACTTTGTTAAGAAAAAAATCTCTAAATTGAATTACATTAAATATTAGTTACGAAAACATTTCATCATTTTAGCTATACGATACGCGGAAGCAGATTCAATCGTTAAATTTATTTTTCTCTTTTTATATATCAACTTTTTTTGTAACTTACGAAAATTTCAGATTCATTTAACATTTTGAAGTCGAATGATGGAAATTGACATCGTTTGCATAGATGCCTACTGTTACGAAATGTTTTTTTTTTTTTTTTTTTAATTTATATCACCGTATACCAATACTATACCGTCTTCAATGTGGTAATATGATGAAATTCTTTCCCACATTTATTATTATTTTTTATTTGCATCGGTGAGACCTTCGTGTTCTACTTATGTAAGCTACGAACAGTCCACGGATGGGCGTTAAACGGCGGACATTACCTTTGGGGAGAATTTTTAGGCAGAAATGAGAAATCGAAGCAAAGAATAGGGGGAGCATTTTTGAAGGAGTCGGTTTAAAAATCCGATGCCCAACTCTTTTGTAAATTAACTTTAATTTTTCCCAAATATTAAGAATTAATGTTTAATTTAAATGTTAAGCAGGCAATTAAATTGTACCTTTCAATAATACAGCCAGTATCAACGACAGTTACTCCTTTAGCAGCCTACAAAGTAATTATTGCGAGACTTTTATCAGTAGTGAGTCTTATAAAAAGCTATCTAAGATTAACAATGAAAAAATATCTTATCGAAGTTGTTGTATATTTAAGAAAAAATAAGATTTACTATATTACAAGTATAGCAGCTTTGTGAATTACTGTTTAGCAGTATACTACTACATAAGTTGTTAAAATATCTTTCTCAGCACTGGGGGTTAAGGCAACAAGGACAGAAGATCTTATAGAAACTATTATATTATTGAGGAAAAAAAACTTACTATTGCAATTTATTTAAACTTGTATTATGGAAAACTAATTAAACTTGTGTTAACTTAACGTGAGTTATAGCACCTTTGTGTTTAAAATGTACAATTTTCTTTCGCTTATCTTAAATATTAATTCTTTGGTATCTGTTGTTTTGGTATTGTTGTTATATATGTCGGATATATATATATATATATATATATATATATACATATTTGAAAGCAAATTTAAAGTACAGGAATGTCTTTCAAAATAGTTTTTAATGTATATACGAGTTCAATAAAAGTAATTGAATTTATTTCAAAATTCTTCTAAATCCATTAATAAATATATTAGTACATAAAATTACGTACAAAATGGGAATAAGAATCTAGGTTGGAAGTTTAAATTTCTTTAGCCAATCTCCCCCCCCATATTTGGTATTGAATTGAAATATGTTTCGAACCAAATTTATCGTATTTTTTTTTTTTTTTTAATACGTAATACGAATTATTTGTATTTCAGAATTTATGCCATTTTTCTCGAAATAGCAGTTTACTATTGTAAATTATTTTATTATTTATTTATTTTTATTTATTATTGTAAATTATTAGTAGATCCAAATTACATATTGTTTTTCTTCTAAAAAAAGTGTAATGCTGCTTTTTTTTTTCTGTCCTAACGCATCCTAACTCAATATATATTGCTAAATCAAATTCGTATGTAAATCTGGTGTAACTTCCAATAATATCCATGTAATTTTTTTTTTTTTTTTTTTGTCTGTTCTTCTTCAAATTTCTGCATTTCTTATAAATGAAAAATAACAGAAACATTACTGAAGAACAGATTCTTTTTATTATAAATCTAAATTTGGCTAAATATAATCTCAAATTAATGAAAAATTTTACATATGAACTGTGTTGAAAAATTAATTTGCTTTTCTTGATAATGATGTTTCTCCCAAACAAATCAAATATTAATTTAAAAACAATCATGTATTGCAGATTGCTTTAATTTACATTAACTAATATGTATAAATATTTTTCATAATTTTCTAGACATGTATTTTAACTCTGATTATTATAATATAATATAAAATAATATAAATATTTAAATTTCCTTCTTAATCTTGAAAGAACTTTACGAAAAGGTTTTAAACCAATTTAACAAATTGTAGAATTTACAGATTTTTTTTTACTATTTAAAAAATAAAATGCTACACTTTTTGACTCGAGATAAATTAAATGAAATACATTTGCATTTAAATAACTAATAGTAGTGTTTTTCATGCATAACATTTGTAAGTAATGTAATAACATTTATACAAATGTTACGCATGAAAAATGTTTTATTTATTATTAACGGTGATTTTGTAATTTCAAAACATACTTGAAACGATAAACGTAATTCAACTTTGCAGTTTTGATTGCATTAAAAACCTTTTATTGCATTTTAACATGTTCAGGTCTTATTAAGTTTCTCCGCCGCCACTGAAATCAGTAAACCTTGATCTTTGCTAAAACTGATACCGCAATACCTCACCTATTTCCGGGAAATGAAATTCGGTAACTTACGTAAAAAGGTGAATGCATTTATTAGAAAAACTAATTATTTTTTACTTCCGTAGTTACGAAGGGCAAGAAACACCAGTTTACAGTTATCTTTTTATCAGAAAAATAAATAACGTTCATTTATAATTGATAAAAAAACAATGGAATCAAAAGGAAATACTTAAAACATTTCCCAATGTTTTATTACGTGCGTTGTGATTAAAATAATCTGATTTGATGATTCAAAAATAAATAAATAAAATAAAAAATTTTAATAAAATGAAATGTTTTGATAAAATAAAATTAATAATATAAAGAATTTTGAAAAAAAGATAATAAAATAAAACTTTTGTTTATAAAAAACTTTAAAAGGGGGAATAAAATTATTATTATTCTTACAATATTTCCTTAATATAAAAATTATTAGACTCATTTTTATTATATTATTCTCTTATTAATTATTATTATTAGTTATTATTATTTTAGTAGTACCTCATGGTAGGAAAATAAAATAAAATAGAAATATGCAGAATAATCTTTAATTTGATTAAATAAATATAAGTGAATGTAGCTATTCTTTTTTCTTTTATCATGTTTGAACATAATGTTGTCCTAGTTAGAGGACGTTATTCGAAATTGAGGGCCAAGCAAATAAAACTCCATTTCAAATTTTTGGCGGAAAATGCCTAGAATTTTCAAACATTGATATATTCTTTTGGCTATTGAATGCTATAATGATTCTTGTAGAATTTGGAATACTTCATTCTTCATTTATGTCTAGAATTTTCAAACTTTGATATATTCTTTTGATCATTGAATATTATATATTATATATTCTTGTAGAAATGGGAATATTTCATGCTTCATTTACGATTACAGTTATCTTACTTGTGTATAGTATTTTTAGAAATTCTTGAACAACTCAACATTACCATATTCATATGGCTATTTGAATTTGGCGATTCTTGTAGTATTCCAATCAATTGCTTCATATATCTCGTGCATTATTAAACATTGGCATATTCCTGAGTTGATTCGTCCGTTCTCGAATGTTCACACATGATAAGTTGAAATTTGCCGAGCAGATTTCAGTTGTTCTGATTTTTGATTAATTAATTAATTTTTTTTAATTGCTACTGACGAAACTATCAATAAAAGTATTGGCATAGATAAAAATCGAGTCTTACAATCTATATAACTGAATTTCTGTTTTACAATTTCCACTTCTTATTTTTATTAAATTAATGGTTTTTTTCAAAAAACAAATTAAAATTTAACTATATAAAATTACTTCATCGTCGAAATAAAGTTAGAATCTATGCATATGCTTATGAAATTTGCTTTAAAAAAATGATTATCTTTAGATATATAAAAAAAATTTATAAAATTCCTTTTTATTTGGGGGAGGGGGCCAGGGAAGGATAGAAATATGTATGAATAACTATGTGTTATTATGAAATTATGTTGTATAAACTTCTATAGTAAGAGAGGTATATTTTTTGTTGAGATCTATTTCAAAAATTAAAAATTAATAGCAGCCGAATTTTCTCGTTAATAACAGTCCAATTTTTCGTTGATAGCAGTCGACTTTTTCGTTAATAGTAATCATCTTTTTCCTTAAATAGCAATTGAATTTTCTCGTTAATAGAGAGTTTTTGCATACCGTATTTTAAAAATACGGTATTTTGTTTTCCCTAGCGCACATGATCATAGGAAACATTATTACAGATACGCATGCGCAATTTCCTATGAGCATACGCGCTAGGGAGAACAAAATACCGTATTTTTAAAATACCGTATGCAGAAACTCTTTATTAACAGTCAAATTTTTCGTTAATAGTAGTCGACTATTTTCGTTAACAGCAGTCGACTCTTTTCTTTAACAACAATCGACTGTTTTCTTTAATAGCAGTCGAATTTTCTCGTTAATAACAATCAACTATTTTCTTTAATAGCAATCGACTGTTTTCGGTGACAGCTGTCGATTTTTTTTTAATAACAATCATCTATTTTCTTTAAAAGCAATCGATTATTTTCTTTAATAGCAGTCGACTATTTTCTTTAATAGCAATCGATTATTTTCTTTAATAGCAGTCGACTATTTTCTTTAATAGCAATCGATTATTTTCTTTAATAGCAGTTGACTTATTTTTAATGGAGGTCGCATTTTTTTTTTTTTTTTTTTTTTCCGTCTCTTGTCACTTGCTGGAGCGTATTTTAACTGGTCATCAACTGGACTGGTTTAATAATCCCATCCAAAATTCTTTTTCAAGTTTTTAGATTTTGCAATGTCTGACAGCAGAATTTTAATTTTGATTATATAATATTATTTTTAATTCTTGAAATTTTCAGTAGTATTACAACAGTCTAAATTTTTTGAATACAGGGCGGTCGATTTTTCTGAAACGATCGTTTTACAAAATTTAGAAATCACAAGCGAAACGTTTTTGCTCATGCAATATATGATACAAGAATATACGATTTACATATATAATATGTAGGAATATACAATTTCTGTCTACCAAACATGTTTCGTGATATACCAGTCAGCTTTTCGTGATATACATTCAGCAAAATCTAGTAAAATTTTGTTAACCCTAACAATAAAAGTGAACGAATAAAACTAATATTCGTTCCTTCTGATGAAAAATCACGTTTTTTTTTTTTTTTTTTTTTTTCATTTTATTTCTCAAAAACAGAATGTTAATAGAATTTTTGCATGATTTTTTTTTTGTCATTAAAGGAGAATGACCTTAACACTATTCGTGACAGGAAATGACAACAATTTCGCTTTTGAGGTTAACATACAGAATTATAGACTTTTAAATTCCCGAAATTATTTCGCATGCCAAATTTTGAAAAATGATGCCAACAAAAGTACCAAATAAAATTAAATCTATATCAAGTAAAAAAAAATGTAATATAAATTTTAGTTTGAAGTTTAGAAACGAAAATAATTAATAAATAAAAGAACTGCAATTACTGAAAAAGAAGTTTATTATATAAATCAAATCGAATATATTTTAATTAACGGTTGAAAATAATAGAAAATTAAAAATTATCATTTTTAATTATTTACTCATAGGTTATGAATGGATAATCAAAAGCATTTTATAAATTGTTAATGTTAAACTCCAAATTTCTCCTAATTTTTAATCTATTTGATTACTTTATAATGCATGGTTTGTCTGGAAAATTAAATTAAATATTTTCAGCAATGCATTCATTACTTTATTGAAGTTCACTGTAGATTAGAAATAAATTAGCTATTGCGAGAAATTCGTTTAAAAAGTGAGTTCGCGTCAGATTCTACATTCCTATACAAAAAAATGCTAGTATTAGTAAGCTGCACCACGCCTAAAAGTGTATCCCAAGACCTTGCACATGCCCTTTTCAAGTGTATCTGCCAATGGAATTTTATTTTGCTTACTCATTGTACCAATGTTTCGTCTACGGCTTCAATGTTCGTATGGACATGTGTCACCATTTGTGAAAGTGAAGATTAATCAAATCACAAGATACATACGATATTGTAGGAACCACACCGCTATTCGGCCACATTGACAATAATGGTTGAACAATGGCAGAACGCAGAGTGGACCTAAAGAGAGAGCATAGAGAGTCTCTCAGACAGATTCTCGCAGCCTCTGATTCGTCATTATGAACTATCCGATGTATAAGCGAGATACTAATGACCCCAAAGACCATTGATGAGCGACTGGAAGGACGAAGTCTGATGTTATTGCATCCATTGCGTTGATTTGCCCCTCACCCGTGCTCATTAAAGGCGCAATTCGCAGTAATGCTAAATTGGTTTCCCTAGAAAGGAATCCCATTTCAAATTGAGATCTAATGACCAACAAAAACAAGCCTGTAAAAGTCCAGTACAGCGGTGGAATACAAACATAACTATTCGCCTATCACACAGCCCGACAACCGAGTAGTTATATTCTGGAGTGCCATTTTATTTTATATGTGGATCGCTTAGGTTGTTATCTGCACACCGTAAAACATATTTTACGGCTTGTTATGTTGCCTTTCGTTCCGGCTTACATTTCAACAAGAAAATGGTGAGTTGTGCAAAGAGATCATCTTTGTACTTATTAGACACTTTCCTGGTCCATTAAATTGCCAGATCTCTTTCCAATCAAGCACGTTGGGGACTGATGAGAAGGCACTTCCAACCACCTCAGGATCTCACCGTTCTAACTCGACAGTTGGCGGTTTGGCAAAAAAAAAAAAAAAAAAAAAAAACTCATGAAACTGAAACATCTCCTGTCTCGAAATCTACCAGTAGGCAGACCCACCATGGGGTTGTTGCGCCAATGAAGAAGAAATATGTACATTAACTTAAAAGATAACCTTGTACTCTAAATTTGTTTACAATATGTATGTATTTATATATATATATATACAACTTTGCAACATTAGCGAATTGTTCTAGGCACCCAGAAGCGGAGCACAAGTTCGATTTTTATCTATAAAAAAGTTTATTAAAGTATTTGTGGTAAATTTCTTGAAAATTAAATCAAAAGGAAATATATATATTAGACATCTCTCATCAATGTCTCATTTTTGTTTCTATTTAGAATGAAAATTATTCGAAATTCATTCAATTCCAGTAACCATTAACCATACACTTGACACCCATCCTGACTCCTGATTTGCACACAATGATGGTTATGAGTCATGATTGAAAAGAATATAGAACAGGTAGGCGTACAGAATTCTGACGGATGCTTAAAAAGTTTTGCACCCGCCGGAAATCCTTTTTGTTTCTCTATCCAGATGCACAAAACCGAAACACCTATTTTTGAAAAGAATCTCGGTAGGAATTTCCGCGCAAATGACAGCTAAATTGCTCGTTTCTGTCTAGGTTACACGATTCTTGCACAATGCTTCTCATACAGAATAAAAATGAATCAATGTTCATAGTTCGTAAAGTACTTTAATAACATGAGCTTTCAATTTCATGTATTGTGGGAAAAAAAATGTATTGTTGGAAAGTTTTCCTGTGATTATTCATTTATGAAATTTAAGAATGAAGAATATTATTTAAAGAAGGCTAAATATTCTTTTAATATATATATAAATGTACAGAATGTTATATACTCTTTTAGCAAATAAAAAAGTATTTGTTTTTCTATGTTTTTATTGAAAAAAGGTGTCGATGGATGATTTTTCACAATATTTTTCTAATCAATTATTTTTAAATGAATGAATGAACGATTTTTATAAATGAATTATCTTCTACAATATTTCCCCAAACGATTATTTTTTTAAATGAATGATGTTTATAAATTAATGATTTTTCGCAATATTTCTCCAATCAATTATTTTTAAATGAATGAATAAATAATCTTTCCCAATATTTCCCTAATCAAATATTTTTAAATGAATAAATGAATGGTTCTTATAAGTGAATGATCTTTCACAATATATTCCCAATCAATTATTTTTCACGCTGCAACAAAAATTAATCAATTAGATTATTTGGTTATGAATAGTCAAATTATAGAAATAAATTGATTATCTTCATTAAAAATAATTAAACGTACCAAAAATAATTACATTAAAATATATTGCATAGGTTGCTAAATTTATCATAATTCTAAAAAATTGAACTCATCTTCAAATTTAGGCAAGAATTTTATACAAAAAAAAAAAAAAAAAACCTTCGATTTTACTAATTTCTTATAAAATTTTTAACATAAGTGATATTTGTTAGCTGTAATTTTTATGCATCATTCATTCCCCGATATTATTAAGAAACAACTATTATTTTATGCTAACAACTTTTCTTGTAAAGATTTTAAAAATAAAAACAATATCTTTAATATTAATTACACAAGATAATTCATTCCAACCGTTATCACGTCATTTAGTTACAGTTTCATTGTAGATTACAACAAAATTATGCAGTACGTGCAAATATAATATGTCGTCTACTATTCTATGATATTTCCTATAGAGCATTCGCAGCAAATTTGACAACCATTTTTATTAAAAAAGAGTTTACAAAAATTGCCCAAAAGTTATTGATGAAGTATACGAAACGATTTTAGTTTATAATGCACGAATTTTATTTGATAGTACCCGAAACGATTTTAATTGTTAAAATAATTTACCAAAACACTGTATGAAGTGCACAAATTTTTTATTGAGAACAAGTTTTTAAAACTCTTCCAAAAACAATGGATAAGGTACACTAATTGATTGGGAGCATGTTTATAAAAATCGTTCCAAAATACTAGATGAAATACAGGAAATAGTCTTGATAGGGAAGATGTTTATAAAAATTGTTAAAAAAACGCTGGATGAAGTACACTATTTAGTGTACCGTTCAAAAACCGTTCAAAAATACTAGATGAAGTACACCAAAGTCTTGATTGGGAACATGTTCACAAAAATCATTCGAAAACACTGCTTGATGGCCAGAAACAGTCTTGATTGAGAAGAAATTTACAAAAATTGACCAATACTACTGGATGAAATACACAAAACAATCTTGATTTAGGAAACATGTTTACAAAAAATCTCTCAATAATGCCGGTTGAAGTACGTGAAACAATTTTGATTTGGAACAAGTTTAAAAAACGTTTAAAAGCGCTGGATGAATAATTAACGAAGTGGGAAACGTATTTTACAGAAAAATGTTATTATACATAGTTAACAGTTTGATTTGTTCATTAGCTATACGAAAATAGAGGACATTTCTAACATTTTGCTTTGCTTAAACTGATTTTGTATTGTAAACTTAAACTATCTTTTTCTTCTTCATTGGAACAACAGCTCCATGGTGAGCCAAGGCCGTCTGCCTTTTGGTTGATACTTATATTGCCTATGTACTGCAATTTATTGAAACATTATAAATAACATGGCAATAGTTTAAATGACTCATTTTGTAACATACTAATAATATAGCTGCACCAATATCATACCAGTATACTTATTTGTAACATACTAAATTTATTACAGGTTTATCATGTCCTCGGTTCGACCCTGATATGGACAGAGTCTGCAGAGAATCACCACCTGCATTATCATCATCAGTTCCACCAGTAGTCACAGACGAAGACATAAACAAGCCAGATTGCGATGAAGAAACGACTAAGGAACCAGAAGTGATCACAAAATCAAGTGCCTTGGAGCCCATCAGTACGCCGATCAGTGAGATTTCTTTGATGAAAAATAAAACCTGGAGAGAATCTTTGAAGAACGACGAAGACATGCGAATATTCTTGTACAGCATAATACAGCCTCTCAGAAAGACACAAGACAAAAAGAACAAAAGGGAAGTGCCCGACGAATTGGAAGAAGGAACTTGTCGATGGAATGGCGATTGTCCCTGTCCACTCATATGCTGCAGAGCGGGGGAGGGGTGTCCCAGAAGATGCAAGATGGGTATTCGATTACCTCCTCCGTGGGGTAAATGATATTGGCATCCAAATAAAGAAGGTGTAGAATTAGAAGACTGGATTATGTAATAAAAATTGGTTTTTTGTTAATTTATGTCAGTGATTCCTAAATTTATTTGTCCAACTGCTCTCTGTTCAGAAAAAAATTCTTCAGCGAAAATCTACTATCCATAAGCCAACAAACAAAAAGATGTAGTAAAAAAAAATTGTATTTTTATATGTTTCTATACATCTATTTACGTCTTGAAACATAGTAAATAAAGATGTTGTAAATAAGACATGTTGGAATTATAAAATTATTTATATTAAAATCAATAACAGTTACATTCACATTACACACAGAAAACTAGGATAACGAAAGATAACATGGTGATAAAAATTGCAAGTAACTAAAATAATCCTAATGATGTCACTACGACTGTCTTGTTTCTTTCGTTCGGTGGTTCTATTTTTCTTGTTAGCCGCAGCTTTCTGGTCCGAAAAGTATTGATCAATCCATTCTGACATTTATTGAATCTTCATTTATTTACAAACGATATATACAGGGTTGATAGTAACAGTTCATCTAGAAGGCAACAGCTCAACTTTCTCTACAATAGCTAAGTTCAAATATTCATTGATTACTGCTTTGCAATCTTTAAACAATGACGGGTTCTTTCTAAATCTCCTAACAAAATATTCAAATCTCCTTTTCGCAACATCTTAATTATTCGGAAGATCGATATTTTCAAATTTGCTAGGAAGTTTAACTTCATATCTCCCATCACTAACATTTGTTTATCGTACAATTTTTTATCCACTGTATCATCCTTAATTCCCAGAGTTTCAAGATCCCAAATTTTTGGAGTTGAATTTAAGGTCTTATCGTCTTTATCTTCATCCCAATCTATACCTCGTACTCATAAACGAGAAAGATGGACTACTTTCTTGAATTAATACTCCGGCTCTATTTTTGTCAGCAATATTCTTAAATTACCACGATTTACCATTTGTAGTCGGTTTCTTTCTTTATTTCACAGCACTAAAACCAAATTCCACTAAATACGAAGATGGAGATACACTTAAAAACTTTTATATTGCACCTCATAATCCAAGATTAACTGGAACCAGAATTGTTGGTATTCGTCTTTGAATGTTTTCCTAAATTTTCTTATCTTCTTCTTTTTTTATGTTTTCAGTGCCCTTATTTTTTATTAAACGTCCCCAAAATGCAACCGAGGCTACTGTCACTCCCCTTGGTCATTCCACAGACCCTAAGGGGAAGTTAAAATCCACTTTACTAGACCCGTGATTTATGCTATATTTTAGTTAGATGCATTCTTGTATTAAAAAAAAACACAAATTTTGAAAGATCACATTTTTCTATTATAAACAATATATTAATAGGAACATAATAATATTTATTGTCATTTTATCAATCGACATGACCTTTTGTCTACAAGAGATTGCAAATAATTATTATAAATAAGAATAATTGTAATTATTATAATAAAACTTTTTGGGGGAGGGGGGGATATTCTAAAATATCGTAATTTGTCATTAGAGAGTTTTTGCATACCGTATGTTAGTTACCGTAGGACGTCCGTTAGCTTTTTTCTGCCTAGCGCGCATGCTCATAGGAAACTGAGCATGCGCGCTAGAGAAAAAGCTAACGGACGTCCTACGGTAACTAACGTACGGTATGCAAAAACTCTCTATTATTTTTGATTTACACGTTATAAAGCGAATTCTTCGACTTTTTCTAATTACAGCAATCCTATTTTCACGCTTGTAATGGGAAAAAATTTAGCGCTCTGTGGCACAGGTTTCGAGTTCGAATCCCGGTGGGTTCATGGATGTTTGTATTATTGGTTCGGTATCCCCTTTAAACTGTAGGTCCCGGTCTAATAAGACTGTAAAGCATTGGACTGACAACAATACCCCGTAATAAGAAAACTTTTCCTCTCTATAAATATGCCAGTAGGCAGATGGCCTTGGCCCGCCATGGGGCTGTTGTGTCATGGAGAATGTGTAAAATGTAGGAGAATGTGTAAAAATTATTTTATTATTTTGCTTTTTTGATATTAAACTATGTAAGACAACATAATGACTATTGCTTAGAATTTTTCAACGTATTTTGATCAATTACCAACATTACTGAAAAGTTCCTGTTTGTTGTTGTTGTTTCTTATCCCACTTGGCAGACATTTCTAGGCCAAGCCCACGAGCCCATATGTACTCATGATTGAAGGGGAAGGAAGCAGCTTCTGTTGTGATGGAGCACCCGTAGGTAGAAGCCTGACTTTTGCTCCGTGACACTCTTACAGTCATGTGAGACAGGGACCTACGGCTTAAAGTGGATTCCGAACCACTACAAACATCCATGGCACCGCCGGGACTCGAACCCGAAACCTGTGGCACCGAGCGCCGGAGTACTAGACACTCGGCCATTCAGGTCCCAAATGTGTGAATGCCAACGGCACGCGGTGTCCCCAGGTGGTCACCCACCCAAGTACTGACCGCGCCCAATGATGCTTGACTTCGGTGATCTAACGAGAAACGGTATATTCAGCATGGTATGGCCGTTGGCATGAAAAGTTCTTACTTTACCGATAGGGCTTCAACAATGCCGATAATATACAATCGCCTATCACAAGATACGACTAGCATTTCATTAGCATTTTATCTAGATCTCTTTAATCTATAAGATCTTTTTAAACTATTTTTTAAATATTTATATATTATTTTATATTAAATACATTTCTCATTCTTGATGCTATCAACTAGAATTTTATCATGGCAGGTACGAAAAATTTAAATTCAAAACTACCTACAAGAACAAAATCTACAGATTTTAAAGCTGATGATATATTCTAACATTTACTACAAAATGTCTGATCAATGTGCAACTAATTGATTTTAATATGTGAATAGCCACGTCTTTATTTGTTTCACACTTACTTTTGCCACTATTCTTCAACTTCATCTAATGTAAATTGTTCTTCCAAAATTCTTTAAAAAAACATTTTCTTCTGTGATTATTCATTGAATATTATTGAGCAAACTATGAAAAACTAAAGTTCTACGTTCAATTTCATAGCTCATATACACTCATGTCCATAAATTAAGGATAATGAAGTTCAGGCAAAGAAAGAGACAGAAGCAAAACAAATTTGACTTATTTGTAAAGTCTATTTATTAAACAAAATGTAAAGAGCAAAAACGATGCTGTATGTTTGACATAATTAATAAAAATTGCGATTTTTACTCCCTGGAGCAAATTTCAAAAAAGAACCTATTTACAAAAAACAGTATAACATGGCTAGTATGATGGTTAATATGGAGTATGTCTCCCGCACGATGCAATACAGGCCTTACAACGCCTAGGCATGCTGAGTATCAAATTATCAATCTGATCTTGGGGAATATTACACCTCTCATCAAGCAATGCCCTCCCAAGTTCCGGTTGACAGGTGGGAGGGGGTTGACGGGCTGCAATTCGTCGGCCAAGCATATCCCACACATGCTCTATTGGATTCAAGTCCGGTGAGTATGCTGGCCAATCCATATGGGTGATATCCTCCAATTGAAGGCATTCGTCTACAATGTTTGCACTTGAGGACTGGCGTTGTCATCCATAAACAGAAATTCAGCACCCATGGCGCCCCGAAACAAACGTACATGTTGTTCCAGAATCACATCCCGATAGATGTGGCCTGTCATCGTTACACTCTAAACATGCAGGCCAGTTCTGGAACCAAGAATAATTCCTCCCCAAACGAGCCATCCTGCACCACCGTAACGGTGTCGTTCAATGGTGTTCTCTTGGTGGTAACGTGTACCTGGCGCTCTCCATATGAAAGTCCAGTGAGAATCTGACTGCAAACTAAACCTGGACTCGTCGGAAAACATCACACCAGACCACTGTTGCGGTGTCCACAATGCATGCTCTCTACTCCAGGTTAATCGCAGGCGACAGTGAATTGCGGTAAGTGGAACACATCTGACAGGCCTACGAGCATATAGACCAATGTGCCCTGAGCGTCTGTACACGGTCTGCCTTGAAACTGTCGTACCGGTAGCTGAAGAGAGCTGACGAGACAGGTCTGATGCTGTGCTTCGTCTGTTTCTTTTGGCAGTAACTGCTAAATACCGGTCCTCATTCGGCGTTGTAACTCGGGGGCGACCTGTGCTGTAACATCTACTCACATTACCATCATCTTGGAATCGTTGCCAAAGCCTGGAGATGACACTCTGGGCGATTCCAAGTTCCTCGGATACTTCCAGCTGGATACGTCCACATTCCGGTCGTCCGATAATTCTAGCACGTAAAAAATCATCCAAATGCTTCCTTTGTGCCATAACTATGTGGTTATAGCACTGAAAGGCTTTTAAAGAGCTTGTGAACAATTTTACTTCTTTGCCACCATTCCTTATATACCCCTCTCTTACACTCTCGTCCTTGTGACGTACTATCCGCGCCATCTGGTGGTTTCCTGTAATTTGCATATTCTTCTTCAAGATGTGTGTGATAATTCTACAGGTGAAATTTTTATTTTAGAGTTCAATTTCTGTGTGATTCTGAATTATCCTTAATTTATGGACATGAGTGTATTTACTTTCCGAAAAAATAGTAACACTTCAGAAAGTTCACACACATCCTTAACCACTCTAAGCATTTCAAAATTACAGATGTAACTCAGATTTGTAAACATATACGTATCGCTAATAAATGTGTATATAAACATGTACTTTACACATCAAATGTACAAATTACATTTTCAGTGAACGTGACATGCATATAAAAAGTTTTAAAATATTTTTTACAGAATTATTTTTCGTTAATGTGGTGTGCTAGATCGTGACTTTGAAGAAAAGTCAAATTTGGGCACGACGACTACAGAACTTCACAAAATAAAATTCTTATTTAAAATTTGAATAACTCATTCTCATTATACTGTTGATTTGGTGCATAATTATTAAAATGATACCATATTTAAATAAATATAGTTATTTTTTTTCACGTACTGAAAGATAATGCACCATACAATTAGAGAACCATTAGTATAGATGATATTTTTTATGAGACTCTTAATATTAAACAATTTAATAGAAACTATTTTTTTTTTTTTTTTTTTTTTTACTAATTGTAACGAAACACATTTATTAAAATAAAAAATAATTTGTTGATTTATTTTACATATCGAAATTAACTATTGCATATATACAAAAAAAATATTATTAATATAATAGTATATTATATCATTAATATTATTATTGAAATATAAATAGTATTTATCTATAAGAGATATTATCAAATGTGTAATAACAAATATTATGTTTAGTATTATAAATGTTAAATATATAAATATTAATAAAATAATGTTATATAATTCATAACAATGTATTAGACAAATACATAATTAGAAATTAATTGTTAAGAAATTCAGTTCAATTAAACGTATGTCATATTAATAACTTATTCGGACTCTAATTTTAATTACATTTTTAGCGTAATAGTTAAACTGAAGTTCTTTTCTAATAACAAATGTTTTGTGTGATTATATAAGGACACATGTCCTTGAACAATGTCGGCATGTGAATCACCAAACATGTTTGACTGCAATTCATTTTTTATAGTCCATAAAGTTGCGAAATTCATTGTGACAGCATTATTAGAGAAAACGGAAATTTCATTATAACTGTTTACCAATTGTCATTAATAATGTTCATGTTAATTTTTTCTTTATTTAAAATGACAAAGGGAAAAAATTAGAATATGCATTATATATACATACGAAATGTAAATTTCGATTTGCAATATAGAAATTTTTTATTCATCTTAAGATTAATTTTATAACATTATTATTTTTTTTTTCATTTTTGCTTATGAAATTTCAACAATATTATAAGAAGAAAGGTAACCATCTCTTTCTAAAAACTTATGACACAGCAGTGAAAAAAAAAAAACGTGAAAAAATTTAAGCATTTGAATTATTGCATGAATTATTTTCTTCTGTGTAATATACAATAGTTGCGTCATTTTGATTTTCACAGATAATATTAAAATATTGTGTATAAAAAAATTATACATATTATTTTATTTTAAAGTTAGCATTTTTAATACAACTCATGGAAAAGCTAACATTAAACCATTTCATCATCATTGGCCCCATGGTAGGCCAAGACCGTCAGCCTACTGACAGATTTCGAGACGGGAGATGTTTTCTTTTTACGGGGTAGGGTTATCAGCCATATGTACAAAGCTCTACAGTCATATTAGATCGAGATCTACGATTTAAAGTGGATTCCGAATCACTACAAACATCCATGGCATCATCGAGACTCGAACCCGACACTTGTGGCACCGAGCGCTAGTCACTCGCCCATCAGGCCCCATAAACCCTCTGCAAATGTTAAATAAAAATTCAGCTAATATATAACGGAAATACCTGTACATTCCGAAAATTATTAAATAATATACAATAACAAATTCTCCATTATATAAACTTCTAAGTTTATTTAATAAAGTTAAATTAATAAACGAATTGCAAGGTAGAAATTTGAAAAAAAAAAAAAAAAAAATTTTTTTTAAGTATTACATTCAAACAGTATGTTTCAGCAGTCCTTTTTTTTTTTTTTTTTTTCCCCCTAGTAAAAGCAAAATTTTTAACTTAACCAACTTCTACTTATTAAACTCTGGATAAAAAGTCTTACAAAAAAGGGACGAAACTCTTCAGAATTTTAAGAAAAGTACGAAACATCAGCGTGATTACTTTTTTTCCAAAGAAAAAATATATAATTTTTAAGCAATTTCATTTACAGACTTCTTCATTGGCGCAACAGCCCCAGGGCGGGCCACCGCCGTCTGTCCACTGGCAGATTTCGAGACAGGAAATTGTTTCTTTTTACGGGGTAGGGTTGTCAGCCGTATGCCGAACGCTCTACAGTCATATTAGATAGGGACCTGCGGTTTAAAGTGGATTCCAAACCACTACAAACATCCATGACCCGGCCAGGACTCAACATGAAACCTGTGATAGTAATTCGGCTATCAGGCCACATAAACTTATAAATACTTTAAAAGGGACTAATCCAGGAATGCACAGATTTAAAAACATTGCCGAAAATAATAAAACATAAATAAATAAATCTTTATCTCTTAAAAATATATAATGAATTAAAAATTTTAATGT
Source organism: Caerostris darwini (assembly GCA_021605075.1). Taxonomy (NCBI): domain Eukaryota; kingdom Metazoa; phylum Arthropoda; class Arachnida; order Araneae; family Araneidae; genus Caerostris; species Caerostris darwini. The sequence continues at coordinate 373,618 of BPLQ01004299.1, forward strand.
GTGTACAAAAATTACGTACGCCAGAAGTTCACTTTGTGTTACTATGATGGAAAATTTCGGGTACTTATCCACAAGTCAGAGATAAGTACACTACTGGCCATTAAAATTGCTCCACCAAGAAGGCGTCATGCTACAGAACGTGAAATTTAAACGGCAGGAAGAAGGTGCTGTGATATGCAAGTGATTAGCTTTGCAGCGCATTCAGACAAATCAGGGGCCGGTAGAGACACCTACAATGTGTTTAAATGTGGAAATTATTCAGCCGGTTTCTCATACACAAATTGCATTTGAACGCTGTTGCCTGGTGAAAAGTTGTTGCGATGCCTCATGTAAACAGCAGAAATGCATACCAGCACGTTTCTGACTTTGATAAAGGTCGAATTGTAGCGTACCGGGATTGCGGTTTATCGTATCGCAGTATTGTTGCTCGCGTCGATCGAGATCCAATGACTGTTAGCAGAATATGGAATCGATGGGTTCAATACGGTAATACGGAATGACGTGCTGGATCTCAACAGCCACCTATTACTAGCAGCCGAGAAGACAGGCATGTTATTCGCATGACCTTAATGGATCGTGCAGCCACGCCACAAGCCTTTGAGTTAAGAATTGGGGTCGTTTGTAAGTGTCTGCACGAACAGTTCGACTACGTTTGTAGCAGCATGGACTCTCGGCTCGGAGACCATGGCTGCGGCTACCCTTGACGCTGCATCACAGACAGGGCCGTCTTCAATGGTGTGATCAACGACGAACCTGGGCGCACGAATGGCGAGACGAAATTTTTTCAGATGAATCCAGCTTCTGTTTACAGCATCAAGATGGTGGCATCCGTATTTGGCGGCATCGTGGTGAACGCACATTCATAATACCTACTTTCATATACGTACATCATACTGGCCCATCACCTGGCGTGATAATATGGGATGCTATTGGATACACGTCTCGATCACCTCTTGTTCGTATTGACGGCACTTTGAACAGGGCATGTTACATTTCTGGTGTGTTACGACCCGTGGCTCTACCCTTTATTCGAGCCCTGCGAACCCTACGTTTCAGCAGGATAATGCACGACCGCATGTTTCCGGTATTGTACGGACCTTCCTAGATACAGAAAAAGTTCGACTGTTGCCCTGGCCTGCCCGTTTACCAGATCTCTCGCCAATAGAAAGCGTCTGGTCCATTGTTGCCGAGCGACTGGCTCGCCACCATGATTGATGAGCTGTGGCATCGGGCTGAAGCTGCATAGGCATCTCTACCTGAACATGGCATCCAATGCCCAGGCGTATAAGTGCTGTTATTACTGCCAGAGGTGGTTGTTCTGAGTACTGATTTCTCAGGATCTATGTACCCAAATTTCTTTAAATTTAATCACTTGTTATTTCCAGTATAATATATTTGTCCAATAAATATCATTTTGTTTTCTGCATTTCTTCCTGGTGTAACAATTTTAATGGCCAGTAGTGTAGAATTTATTATAGTATTTTATAGTCAAGGAAGTAATTAATTGTTATCTACATCGCTGAAAAAATTAATAGCAATAACCGGCTTGACAACTAAAATCTGATATAAAATTCTTGATTCAAATGCTTTTACATATATTGTTGAGTCTTATCATTATTTTGATGAAACTGGCCAATTCATGCTCTATTAAAAGGAAATGACGATATGCGTACACAAAATGGTCCCACACAGAAAAGTTGCCAAACTTGCTGTGCCAGCTCTCATATTAAAGTTTATCTACAAAATTATGTATGACATTATATGAATTAAATGTGTTTCAGTATTTGGTTCGAATTTTGAAGTAGTCAACAACAAAAGTGGAATTAATCATTAAGAATTAATCTTTTGTTTATCGATTTTTTTTTAATATTCTTGCTTAAAAAACACGTTTTTCCAAAAGGGTTTGCACACTTTAACATATTATCTAAAAATAACCATATCTATTCTTTTGAGAGCAATTTTAAAATTGAACACATTTATTGGCAATAAGTGCATAAATAAAAACAAAATATTAAACACACGACTAGCACATTACTGGAAAATGTTCTGATAATCTAGTACAAAATAAAGAAAACATTGATAAAATATTTTTCTTATGTTTACTTTTTTATGTTACATGCTTTAACTTTTCATTAAAAGATTAAAAAAAAGTTTAACAATTTAAAACAAAATGTGCATATAATGGCCTGTCCAGTATCCGTGTGGACAATTAATTTTGTCTGATTAACAACTCCATGTAGACAACTAATTTCCTTTACCTTGTCACAACTTTCAATACGTGCTGAAATGTAAGTTGAACTGAGCCATTATGAAGTTTTTTTCTACACTAAAATGTTCAAGAATGTGACCTCGGAACCCATTTTTAAAATTAAATAAATTAATAGTTTAAAAAAAAAACACGCTTTTAGAGTTAATCAAATTAAAAAGTAAAAAATAATTGTTAACATAAGAATAAAATGACTGACGAGAAAATGAATATCACTGTTCTAAAAGCGTGGGATGCTAGATATCAATCGTTATAATTTTTTACTAGTTTCATTCCGAAATGCAGAGTTAGTTTAAAAATGTCATACAAAGCACCCCACGCTTTTAGAACAGTGATATTCATTTTCTCGTCAGTCATTTTATTCTTATGTTAACAATTATTTTTTACTTTTTTGTTTGATTAACTCTAAAAGCGTGTTTTTTAGTTTTTTTAAACTATTAATTTATTTTTTACTTTGATTAACTCTAAAAGCATGTTTTTTAGTGTTTTTAAACTATAATATTTAAATGAGGTGTAATTGTGAGTAAAACAAAGGCTAAATGCGAATATGTCGAGCCAGCCAGGATTTGAACAGGGAATCTCCTGATCCGTAGTCAGGCGCGTCATTCATTCAGGTTTGAATGTCTTTACTGAATATTTTCATTCTACATGGGTTAAATTACTCTTCATAAGTTAAAATAAAATCTCTAATCCTGGCGATCTTAATCATGATGAGATAATAAACTTATCAAAATATTTTAGTGTCGTTGGTCCTTCATAAGTCTACAACGTTTAAATTAAATCTGATCGTTTAAAGTAGGGCAAAATAGAGCCAGTTACAAACAAACATTCAGGTGAAACTAATATAATAGTATTAAAAAGAATCAACTATTTTCTTTCTGAAAGATGCCTGTAAATGTTTTTTTGCAGCTTAAATAGTGTATATGAGGAGAAACAGATCTCCAGGGGAAAAAGTCAGTTACGTACATACATACATACAGGTGAAGCTAATAAAAGCGTATTAAAAAGGTTTTAATAATTGATAGGATATGTCATAATCATGGTTGACATGTTTCTTTGCAGAAATATATTTTTTTCATTGTATTGCTCTCAAATGCTCGCTGTTTTAGTCAACGATTATGGGGTGTTAATTTTATAAATTCATTACAATTAGTGGTTTTCCTTTATCACAGCATCACTTTTTTTGTATTGAATTCTTTCCTATCAATAAAGCATTTAACACCACAAAATATTTACAGAACATTTCATCTTAGACTTCAGTATAAATCTTCCGGCTTATAAATTATTATATAAGTTATTCACTACTGGAACCTGATATATAGCAAATTCATTTTTGCTCACAATGCCCATTTGCATCGCACAACTGCAATTCGTAGTGAATACTCCATTAGAAAACTACTACTTATCTTCGCAAAACTTTCCGACAATGGATATGTCATGATTATCGTGTACATTGACAAGATTTTTCAATCTGGCATTTCTTATTAATTATATAGATGAAATCTGTTAATTTTTTCAGAAAACTCCTTTAAGAACAACTTTTATTTCATATCATACAGACAGATGGTTGCTTTTAAAGGATTATATGTTACATCTACGTTCATTTCCTACATCAGTTATCCCATGTTTTTTTTTTGAGTAACAAAAACAATGATTAATTATTTCATAATCATTTTGTGGACCTGATCTTCTGGAAAATAATAAAATATTTCCTTACACATAAAAATTTACTTTTTATTAAATAAAAGCTTCCCACAAAATAAGAACAGTGCTATTCCCCATTTCAATCATTTATAAAAATCTGAAAATCTTACAAAAGTGATTAAGTTTTTTAATAAATTGACATGCAATGCACACATACAACCTGTACTTTATAGAGACCAAGTACCAATTAGCACGCTGAGTTGGTAATTTGTTCATTACTACCCCAAACATTAACAAAGGACCCTATTGTTTTATTTTACTGATGTCAAAAATTTTGCAATTATAAAATAATATGGATTAGAATTCGAGTTGGCGTTTGAATTATGATTTCAAGTAAAAACATCTTTTCTTTTCACAATTTTATTTTATATGAAATCATACTTTAAAATATTTTACACATAAAATATTATAGCTTTTTTTTATTTTAAATAAATTTCATGAAACTGCACTTTAAATTTTGCTATACTAAGCATTTAGAAATAAAAATGCTTTCTTTGTTATTTTAAAAGAGAAAACATTTTTATTGAATAACATTTAGGGATAACCAAAACTTCATAACTGATCTTAATATTTTTTTGAACTAATAATTTATTAATAAATTATATTTTATTTATTTTTAAGTATGTTAAACTTAAATAAACAAATTAAAAAGCATAATCACTCTTAACACGACTGCCATTCAAGCTTTGATAAAATAAATATTAGTCTTCTTTTCACAACAAAATTTTTTCCAAATTTTTCATTCATAAGTTGACAAACTCTATATAGTGTAAAGGAATTTTTAAGTAAAATTTATTATTAATCTACATTTATTTAAAACAGATTCATTAAAATGTAATGCAAAATATAAACAAGTTGATTATTTTCAATTAAACAAATTATAAGACTGATTAAAAGTCGAAAATTTTATTACTTGCAAATTTAATCTTGAACCAATTATTATTTTTAAAAGCAAAATTTTAAAATTAAAACTACATAGTTGATATGCAAGTGTAATTTTAAATTTCATTATAGACACCTTAAACATTTTTTTTTAAAATGCAGAACTTACAAGATATGTAATTTAAAGTAAAAATGTAAGCTTTTCCTCTTTCAAAATATTAAAATTATTCATATTCATATGCAACCAAAAATTTCCCAAAGTTAAATTCAGATTATTGGCTTTCCTAAAAATACAATAGTGTACGCATATGTAAAACAAATAGTAATAATTTAGGCATCTTCAAACATAAAATTAAATTACTTGTCTAACACATCTAAAATAATTGCTTAGTATAAAATGATTGATACAATCATTGCTATATGAGAAATTAAAAATATTTTGAAGTATTTTAAAGTGAAAATTATCAAGTAGTTTGAAAATGTACTTCTGAGGAAACAATATGAAATATATTCCAATAAAACAGAAACCATTTTTATTTTTCAAAAGAAGAAATGCAAAAAATTTTATTTAAAATTGACGGAGTTTAAAATTTTTTATGCTACTAATTATGATAATTTTTTTTTAAAAAATTCACTCATATTTACATGCATCAACAAATATGATATTTAAAACATTACAAATACAAGCTCTAAACTGGAATGTGAAATACTGATCTGTTGCTTTTTGAAACACTAGAATTAAATACTTTTGAAACAATTTTAAGAATGTAGGATTTAAAAAAAAATGCCATCACAAAAACCCTGTCTATTTTATTGAAAAAATACAAGAAAATGCATAAACTTTTTCCAAAAAAATACACAATACAAGCTACATTATACATTTTGTAAACAAATAGCATTTTATTCATTTCCAGGGTTTGTTTTTGAAATATATAAAATCTGAAATAGTTTTAAATAACTGTACAAGAAGATGCTTTTTTTTTTCTTTCTCAATCAACATCAGTCTATTTAGTGCAGCAAAACTGCAATAAAAATTTTGAAAATTTACAAACAATTTAAAAATAAAAGACTTTTCACACAATGAAGGAGGAATCTAATTGAAAAACTCTTCAAATAGTTTACAACATGTAATTTATTATAAACAGATTCTATAGCATAATAATTTGACCCTTTTAATACACGCTATAATAAATTATTATTTTGCATGTACAATTTTTGAGTTGGTATCAATGGCAGACACAGAAACCATCACCTCAGTAGCCATAACGATCCTTTGAAAAAAAAAATATATATGTAAGTATTTATTCATTACATAAAAAAAAAAAAAATTTAAATTTTTTTAAACTTGCATGCTAAACAAACACATATATAGAAAATGTTTTATAAAAGAACATATAAAAAATTATTTTTCCTACTTACATTAAGAAGAAAAAAATTAACTTAAAAAAAAAACTTGGCTTCAAACTTGCATCTTGAATTTTAAGAAATACAATTTTATTTAATGTATACAGAAATCAAGTGTATGTTTTCAAAATTTAATAAATCAAAATGTTGAATAAATTATATAAAAATATTTTTAAATTAAATGCTAAAAAAAAATTCTTAAAAAAAAAACAAATAACCTGCTTCTTATTTTAAAAACATAATATTAACATGCACCATGTTTTAATACAATAAAGTGTATACTTTATTTTAAGTACAAGTGCACTATACATTTAAATTTTACAAGAAAAAAAATATATTTTATAACAATAATTAATAGTAAAAGAAATTTTAAGAAAAGAGAAAGAAACTTTATATGACATACATGCAGTTATTAAGGAAAAAAAATACAGGAAAATAAAAGCATACCATTCTCTAGAAAAGCAAATAATTTTTCAAATACTTGAAAGCATGCACATCTTACAAATCGATATCAAAGACACTTTTTAATCATTTTAGAAAAGCATAAAAAAAAATGTCTAAAATAATTGTATATTTAATTCTCCCCATTGTACCCCAAGCATAACTTTCAGAAAATTAATTAATATTTATAATTAAATTTTCATCAAAACAAATTAAAATTTTATGTCTGTTTTAAGTATTTTAAAAGCATGCAAACACATTAAAATATTACAAGCTACAAAATAAAATTTTATTATTTGTGAGAAATTAACTTTGCTTTCTGTTTTAGAATGTGAAGGAGTGGAAAATTAAAATAAGCAGAAAGAACATTTTAATTCTTAAACAATGCATATTTTTATAATTATGCCCTCCTCTTTTATGTGAAGAAACTCCAATAACTATATAAGATCTTTTAAATTTTAAATTAATGATGCATTTTTCACAAATATATTTTTGAATATTAGATTAAAATTACAATTGAAATATCTAAATAAAGATGGAAGAATGATTTTAATGTTTATTTACAAACCTATTTAGAATTCATAACTTATGCATTTTTTTACTCCCCTTTTTCGATTCTTATGTCAATTTTCAGCATGCTTACATTTTAATATTAAGCTACTAACTAAAAATTACATTT
>BPLQ01004299.1:381093-404112 GCA_021605075.1 Caerostris darwini
TAAAAAAAAAAAAAAAAAAAAAAAAAAAAAAAAAACTACAGATTAAAATTATATTTACATAAGAATTTATATTTTATCGAACAACCTTATTTTTTTAATTATAAAAGAAATTTCAAGTTAAAGTGAAATGCTCCTTACCGGGGCATTTTTTTTCAACAGATTATGGCAAGGACATCCATCATTTACGCTGCAAACAGAAGATTGCTTCAAGTTAGAAAAGCATGCAATCATTAGAAAAGTTAGAAGGGCACATACAATATATTAAATGAAATAAGAAAGCATTAGTTATGAAGCTCAAGATGAAAGAAAAAAAATTAATGGCCTCAAAACAACTACCTGCAAGGAACTCATAACGCCATTAGCTATGCTAGAAATTCTTCCAGCGACTCTAGTTACTCCATCTCTAACACCTTCTTTAATTTCATATAGATTAGGTGTATTATAAGATGAGGCACTTGCAGTTCTTCTCGATGAGTCATTCCCGAAAAAGTCGTCGCTACTTATACTACTTGAGCCTTCAAATTTAGTAAGATTAGCTTTCCTTTCAAACTACAGAACAGAAAAAAAAATTTGTTAAATGCAAATAACATTTTTTCAGCAATTAAGTTTATTTTTAAAATATTTAAATACAAAGAATATTATACTGAATAAATTCACATAGAAGGAAATTAAAGGACTACATAAAATATTAATTACAATTATTATTCTTTCTACAAACAATTTTATTATATTAAAGGCATGATATATATATATATATATATAAACCCAGCAAATAATACACAGATCAGTACATAAAATCAGAATGATTTCAGAATTATCAAATTTCCAATAGTATCATTTAGATTGAATTAATTGATTTTTTTTTAACTTTACAACTAATATCTAAAGAAATTTTCCAATGTCATATAAAATTTATGATAAGCAATCATTTAACATAAATAACCTCCCTTACTGACTAACATATTTTATTATTAAAAAAAAAACAATAAATAATTTTTAACTATAATGCACATAAACTTTTTAAAATATTTGTTAATTTATTATTAATAACTATTCAACTTTTAATTATAAGATTAAATTTATTAAAAGAAATGAAAATATTTAATATATTTCTCAAATTTGAAATAGTCTTATAAATAACATTAACAAGATTTTTACTTGGATCATTTAAAGTACTGTTGCAAAAAAAATGTTACAAAATAAATGAAAAATTTATATTCTTACATCACTATCTTTGTTAGGTCCAAAAAATTGTTCAGAAGAAATTCCTTTGGCATTTCCAAATTTCTTCTGAGCTTCATCTGAATTACCTATATTAGATGTAGAAGCGGATTTTCGAGCTCTACCACTGAAAAAGAAAAATTTAATTTTTTTCCCTTATTAACTTATCACTTCTTATACTAAGTTAAATTAAATTTTTAGCATAAACAATGTTTAAGTTAAAAAAAAAAAAAATTAATAACACATTCTTGAAAGTAAAAATAAGTAAACAAAATTGTAAATATATTATTCTAAATATTATAGTAATTAAATCAGAGTATTAAATAAATTTTGCATTATTATTTCACATATCACATCATTACTTAAAATCTTCAAGCAATATAAGCTAAAAAATTTAACATAAAAACGCGTCATCGTATTGAAAGTGGACTAAAATAAATATACTTTCAATCAGAATAAATATAAGTTATAATATACAGTAAATCAAATCACATTTTTTTAAATACATACAAAAAATTCAATATTATACATAAATTTATTTTAAAAAGGGCTTAAAACAGTTCTTTTATTTGCCCTTATTATAATCACAGAAAAATATGCAGAAGTTAAAAATATAACAGAAAATTTTGAAGTCTGCATAAAGATTCTTAGCCGTTTTTGTATTATGGACTCTTTGCGAGTCAAATGCACAGACCTTTTGACAATAAAATGAAAGTTATGGACTCCCTCTCAAAATAGTGTTTACAAATAAATAAAAGTTTAAAGTAAAACTAATTGATAAGTAAATTAATAAAATTGTTAATATACTAATAGTAATACATTAAGAATCTGAATCCTTCTACTACTACAGACTTCAGCATTTGATGGCTACTACTGATCAATTATTAGATCATAATAGATTATGCACTGCAGAACTGTGACCTAGTAAAATTACATTACTACTTATTATTATTATAAATATAATGTTACTATTAATTACTATTAAATTATCAAAATACTGATGAAGGCAAATTATTTTTCTATTAAAGAAACAATTATATGATAAGAAGCGATCTGTTATTTCTATTGGTAGTTAAAAAGTTATAACTATTACATAGTCACATGATCGGTGATTAATTCTGATTATTAAGTAATGCTGAATAATAAGTAAAAAAAAAAATTTTTTTTTTTCATCTTGATTCACAAAGTCCATGAATTTCTGGAAACCAGGTTAAGGGCCTCTAGTACATAATTGAATACATATGAAAGAAGAGACAAAATAAAAGCTATTTTAATAAATGTTATCATATTTACCTGGTATCCTTTGAAAGTAAATTATCTGAAGAAGATCTCTTTTCCATTTTCTCATTTATCCATGAACCTTTAGCAGTTACATCATTTAATCGATATGAAGATTCTCGAGATAAAAATGGACTATCTCCATATCTATGAATATAAAATTTTAAATTAGCATTGAAATAAATCAATTCAATGTATGAATACTTGTATAAATTTAAATAAAAGTGAACTAGCTTGGATAATTAATTCAGTTCAAAATACACTATTAATAAAATTACATCCAGCTTAAAAACATTAAAATTATGTTTGCAATATTTTGGGAGTTATTCAAGTTCAGTAAAAGATGGAAATCATTAGGAACATTTTAATGTTTTTGTTTTGTCTTATGGCTTCATTTCTACTATACTATAAGTAAATTTGATCAGTCCAACTTAGTATTCCTTCAATTTACTAAGAATTAATTATGCCTTTTGTTAAAAACTTTTATTTTATGGTCTTACATGATATAACAAAGTTTCAGCATCATAATTAAGTAATACTAAATGGTTCTCTTTTTATCTATGTGACACTGTACAAAAAAAACACCAGCACTAAACATTTATATTATCAATGCTTTAAAACTCATTTCTAATATAAATCTGCTATTATGAACCGACAATTTACATTAATTTATTATTTTGATGTATACTATTTCAAGTTTTAAGCATAGAAAAAGTAATGCATGTAGGTTCTTTTTTCTATTTGTTACAAGCAAGTTAAAGGCCATGTAACTATGAAAAAAGAGGTCAAGGAATATTCTTTAAACCTAATTATTAAATATTTCATCATAAAAGAATTACTAGACACTTTTTTTTTTACATACTTAGGAGGACCACTGGTTAAGCTCAAAAACTCAAAATCATCATCTCCATCTATGTCTCTATTTTTCTGGGCACTGCTTGGGGTTTCTTGAGTAATAAGTTTCATTTCAGAAGCAGCAGAATGTGTAACATGACCAACATTTCTGCCACTAAAACCCATGCCTAGACGTTCCAACTGTTCAGCCTTTTGTGGATTTACTAGACGCAGTTTTTCTTCTGTTTTTTTCTGCTCTAAGCTCAAGTCTTTATAAGCTAATCGAACAGATGCACTAAAAATAAAATATTATTATTAGAAAAACATTACAATACTTCTGTTTATGCAAATTGTTATCATATAATAACAACAGTATCATAATAAGTAACAAGCAAATTAATTCAAACAGAACATTCAATTACCTTTTAAAATTATAACTATATAAATACATTTTAAAATAATTTATACTCAGATCACAAATCGAAGCAACATTTCATTAAATTGTGTTTAATACATGATGGACACAAAGCATGAAAATTTAATAAATATGCCTTTAAATTTTTAAAATATATCAATATATATATATCAAGTATCCATATTTTTATGATGATATTCCTCTTTTTATTTAAATCAAGCTCATGCACAAATTTACTTTATGCAGCACTGATAGTATTGATCAACTGTTATAAAGCAAAACTATAGAATAAATATAAAAACATTGAAAGATACATCTGCATCAATTGTAATGTGTAATAAGCCATATTGTACTAATTGTAGTAACTATTATGTATGCCTACTATAATCAAAGGAAAAAAACTACATGAAACAAATACAACTCATTACAATTGTTTTTCCTGTTCTTCAGGTGGTAATTCAACATTTGCTTCAACTTCTGCCTGTTCCCTTAAGCGATCTAGTTTCTCTGCTTCTTTCTCAATATCATCGAAATTGGCTACTACACGCTGAGCCCCTAAACCTTTCTTTCCTCCCATCTAGGAAGAAAAAAAAAAGTTTATAAAATATTTATCATTTAATAACATTAAAAAGTGTTTTACATTTGTTCAATAACATAAAGAATGTCTTGAACAGTGCTTCCTAATGAAATCTAACCACAAAATTAAAAATTATACTCTACATAATGTAAACTTTACTAAAGCAGAATTTTTTTTTTGTTAATAAGCAAATCTTTTAGACAATAATAAACTTTATAATTAATAATCTTTATAATTAATAAATTATCCCTTCTCATAATACCCCATAGTTACTGTTATTATTTACAAAATTTGGAAACAATTTTAATTTCAATAAATCAAAAACTTAATATTTTTTGCTTTAAAAACTAATATTCATCTACTGAGGAAAGAAACTTTTCACATAAAACACACTAGTGGTTTTTTCTAAAACTGACAATTAATAAAATTTCAAAATTTTGAATTATCAAAGACAAATATAAACCCTAGGACAAATTTATAAGACTACTTAAAATAAAATTACTTTTCCTTAATAGCAAATAAATAATATTTAAAGAAACACCTCAAATGATAATTAATTAGTACTTTTCTAAATAAAATTGCATAATTTAATTTTTCTTTTTATAATTAGATAAAACAGAAAAATGTTACAATAGTCTGCAATAGATTTTTACATAACATACAGGAAAATATTATATATGGTTTAAAAATTTCATATTGCATAAAAAAGTAAACAAATTTTGAAAAATTTATAAACAAAATAAAAAAAATTACAGAATTTAATAGCTTGTATTATAACAAAAAATATATATACTCCTTTCTTAGCTGAAACTGGTTTTCTTCCTGTAATAGTTGACTTTTTTGGCTCTGATTTGTTAGGTGTGTGATCGAGCGTAACTTCTAGTTTGGGACCTAATAAAAAAAGCAAGGTAAGACTGAATGTGCTTTACAATTATATAAAATATTTCCAAATACTATGTAATGCATAAGAAAAGTGTAGTACACATAATATATTTCAGAATAATTAATGATAAACAAAAAATTCTAAAAGCTTTTTGCATTTAATTAAAGCAAATTTATATTACGGTACAACAAATATAGGAAATAAAGAAAAATAGGATATAATAACAAAATAGCGTGGCAAATTAATCTCAATAAAAAAGGTGAAGAAAAGAGATATCATAATTACAAGAAAACATTTTGAACAATAATAAGATAATAACATAAGAATAAGATAAGAGCAATGTTAAGAAAAGAACAATAAGATAAGAACGACATTAAGAAAAGACCAACATTTTGAATCTCCTTTTACAATTAGATTATAATAGAAGAAATGTAATTTATGTAGTTAATATAAGTGAGGTAACATTTCAGCAGTTACTTTTGAATCAAGAAGGTTTCAGTTATTTTAATATAGCAATTCATTTAGTTAAAACAAATTAAAATAAAGTCTTTAAACATTAATTATAAAATTTTATTTTAAATTAATTTATTTTTACTTGATAAGAAATTTTGAAAATGAAAAAATAAAATAAAATTTCTACACAATATAAAAGAAATAAATAAAAATGATGATTTTGAAAACAATAATGTTAAAAGTTCAGTACTGTTAATAATATTAGAATACACAAATTTGCATCATGTATGATTTTAAACAAATATTTTAGATTTTCAGTTAAGGAAATTTTATTTTATTATATCTACAGGCACAGTTTAAAAAAAAATATTGAGATCTTTTAAAAACACAAATTAATAATTATCAAATAAACTAATAAATTACCAGAATTAATAGTATTGGAATTGCTGTCAGAATTTTTAAGGCATGAACCATTTCTTAGTTCATATCTTGCATTGTGCTCTGCGTCTTTGCGATACTGTTCCGCTTCCTCCATATCTCGAAAGAAGTCACATTCTTTCTTTTCAGGAGATGCTGGAGATTCAGCATGTGGAATGTCAATGTGAACCTATAAAATTAAAATTTTAATATCAATAATTTATAGGGATTTTCTCCTCAAATTTAGGATTAATTACTATATTCTTAATCACACAAATAATTATATATTTTTTTCATTTAAATTTAATTTGAAACTTTTATTAATTTTTATTGATATGTACGTTTATTACGTCAACTTAAGCAATTACACAGAGTACACACAACGTAAAATCATATCAAATTATCATAGAAAAATAAAAACTTTAGAGCACTTAATTTCCAAAATTTTAATATGCAATACATACATTTAAGCTGAAAAAATTTAGATAAAAACACATCTAAAGCTATTAGATCAATACACTATCATTCAGATCAAGTATGTCTAATTCAGATCTCAGTAAATAGCCAATTTCTCATTCAAAATATATTCGCAGAGAACAATTCAATGAAACATTAATTTAATCAAGAAAAAGATTGCTTTTTTATTAAAAATAACAAAAATTAAAATTGCATTCAGTCATAATGGTTAAAAAACACAGTACATGATTTTAAAGATTTAAAAACCTGACTATTACTTATTCAACTTTTATATATATATATATATATATATTAAAAGCTTTTGCATTGATTTAGAGAATAGGCTGAAGAGGCTAAAATTTGATAACTTTGAATGATTCTAAAATTAATGGATTTTTATGGTTCAAATTCATTATTCATATGAATAGAATGCAGCTGAAAATTAAACATCTGAATAGCATGTTGCAAAGTACTTATTAAAAAAATTTATATAAGTTATTCATGAACACTTTAATATTATTAAGATTTTGAGTTGCATTTATTTGTCTGTGAGCCATATCAAAGACATTAGATTTATACCATTGTATTATGAAAAATCATTTAAGAACTACATAAAATAGAAGATGCATAAAAAATGCAAAAACTTCTGTCAAAAAAATATTCTTGCAATATATATACTTAATACCAAAAAAATTTTAAGAAATATAAATTTTTTTTATTTTTTTTTATAAATTTGTATTTTAAAGAGATCTATTACAGGAATCCTTTTGGATATTGTGTTTTAATTTTCTTAAAATTTAAATAGCATACATAATATAAATAGATAACTGATATTTTAATGTTTTAAAAAACTAATTCGACACATAACGAAACAACAGTCTACTTAAATGATAATCAAAAATCTTTCAACAAATAATAGACGTAAATTTTTAATAAATTAATGGATGAAAACAAAAGTAATTAGAAGATATTATATATTTTTAAAAATTCTTTAAATGAATAAATAAAAAATTTTAAACATGAAAAATAGTTAAAATACAACTTGTTATTAAATCGAAATTCTCTACCTAATTACAACAACAATCACTGAAATTCATTATTATTAAATTTTACAAATTAGTCGTACCTTAGTACCGTGAACCCTCATTGCAGATACAGCTTGATGATGCAACTTTTCACGATATAATTGAGCAGCTCGGCTGTTATATTTCTGTTGAGCATCTTGAGAGCCACAGCCATGCTGTTGAAAGAAGACCAGCTGAAAGAAATCAACAGAAAAGAAAATTCATATATGAACTAAAAAAAATTTATATAAGTTTGAAAGATCAATCATTAAATAAAATCCAAATATTTTAAAATATAAATGATTAATTATGGCATTAATTTAAATCAATAACTTTTTTAGAACAAAGAACATTGTCAAACCAAACATAAAATGTTTTTTTAAAATAATGTTTATACTAAAAACTAAAAATTCTTTACAGCAAAATAATTAGTAAAATATATTTAATTTTGATCTAAATGATGCATTAAATAATGGTCTATATCAATTAATTTTAACACAACATATAAAAATAATACTAAAATGATATTTTTTGCATCTTCCTAAATAAAAGTACGAATTTAAAATATCACTTAAAAATTCCATATTTGTATTTAAAAAAATTATCACTTTATATGTTATATTTTTACAAAAGATTATTATAAAAATGTAATTTGTTTTTAATGTAATCTTTCATATTAAACAAATTACATAAAAAGAAATTTTTTTACAGATAGAATAACAGACGTTAATAAAATTAATGACAACACTTAGGAAATACTTTTCATTATTATTTGTTCATGTGAAAATAATTAAAATAAAACAATTTATTTCTCATTAATGAACTAAATACTATAATTTTCTACCTATAATTTGCAGTCATAATATAGATGATAAAAATAAAATGATCTGTTATAAAATGTGGTTCTGATTTATATGCATTCTATTTATTTTCTTAGGTATATGTTGCAAACATACCCAAGAAAACCTCTGCTAATAACATTTTGTTTCTGTGCCGATGATTAAATCATTAACTAATATAACATTTTTTTCAAACTTGTGATGATGAAATGTTAATAAAAATTAACATTCAATATTTAAAAATGTGGTAAGGTAGACAGACAAAACATACATATAAGAACCAAAACAACTAACTAGTAATAATAAATATTAACTCCACGCATTTCATGAAAATACAAGTAATCTGTCAGAAAGCATTTTTAATTATTTTTTTCCACTTTCATTAAATTCTTACTTCACTTAAAATTTATTTTTTCTTCAAATTAAAGTTTTACTTATTATCTTTAGATAAAAACATGTCTAGATACCATTTTTTAATTAATTTCTACCAATACTATAAAAAAAATCATGGCGAAGAGTATGCAATTCTATAATATCAAAGAATACTACCACTAATGCAAACTGCAATTCAAAGGGTTTTTTTAACATATGATCTGCAGGTTATGGACAGGAGATTACTGTATTATTATTAAATTATGTCTTTCAAAAATTGCTATAAGAAAAAAAAATTAAACAGTAATTAAAATAAAAAATAAATTTTTGTAATAATATCATTAATTGAGATATATAGAAAGTTAAAAACTAAGAAAGAACAAAATTTCTCCAGAGAATGTACTACCTACAGTTCTCAAGATTATTTAATAATTTTGAAGATGGCTTGATGCTGCTTTTTCTTTATCTGCTTCCATATTATTTAAAATAATACATATTATATAACTTTCAATTTTACTTCATTTTCACAAATTTCTTTAGATAAAATCTCTAACCTAATAAAAACTATTCTCAAAATTTTAATTCACATTAAATTGATAAAAAAAAAAAAAACACATTACACAACAAATTATTTTTTAACTTGCTAATCAACATTTGTTAAAATAAAATAATTACCTAAAATATATGAATATACTATTAAAATTCTGAACCACATATCTGAATATAATCTTAATCTTTCAAAATCACTTTATAGAGATACAGAAACTTGTCAATAATATTCTGCACTTATTCTATCTATTAATGTGCCATTCTGTTTTAAAAGTAACTTTCTTTAAAATATGTTAAATAATTAAAAATTAAATAATTATTTTATTATTTGTTTCTTTATGAAAACTTATAATCAGAAAACAATTCTGCATCCCCCTTTAAATGATAAAATAAAGAACTCCAAATAAAATAACATGGACAAGATATACTGATGAAAGAGTTTAACATTAAGATACACTTAAAAAATTATTTCTAAAATCTCAAGGAGAGTACATTAGATTAAAAAAGAATCTATAATATGAAAATACAAAATTAACATACCGCATTGCTATTTCCACCAACTTGCATAGCACGCAACTGGAGCCATGTCCAATTTGTATCAAGTTGAGTAGATCTTACAAAAGACAAATGAACCCCCAATGAGCGATGAACTGCTGAACAATCCATACAAATAAATACTCCGTAAGTGACACTTGCCCATGTCGGATTTTTAGCACCACAATCAAAGCACACCTGTTATAACACGATGAAAATCATTTGCACACAATAATTTAGCGTCCAAATAAAAACTACAAGAAACATTTAACATGATCAAGACTATAATCAATAAATAATTTCATGATAGATATTCAGTAAAAATATCACAATATCTTTGACAGATAAAGATTTTTTAAAATAATGATTAATATTCTGCTTAAATAATTTTGCAATACATTAAAATGTCAAAATAAAATACTTTTATTTCTTCAGATATACTAAAAACAGTTTAGTTACTATAAAAAAAGTAAAAGTATAACTATGTAAATAAACATATAAACAAAACATATTTATGGCAAACTTTTCTTCATTAAGAAATAATGCATTAAAAAAAGAAAATATCTAAAATTTTAAACCAGAATTTTAACTGGGACATTTGAATACTAAATGTATTTGATATATTAATTTGTTACGAACCTTATTGGATGTTATACTTCGTAAACGTTTAAAAACAGCAGCAATATCATTTTTACAAGGTTTCTCTTCCGCCATGATGCCTCGTTGCAAGTAAACCTAATGATGACGTAATTTAAATACCAAAGCAACAGCTGCGTGTTGGAGAACAAACATAAACAAAAAAAGAGAAATACTAGCTTGTAAGCAATATAAGCATAATAATATTAATATTGTGGAACAGAAACTATTCAGTTCAAATCACAATTTTTTTTTTACCGTTCTCTCCCTTCACTGCAAAGCATAGTAAAATTTTTTTCTAAAAAAAAAAATAATAATAACAATAATAATCAATTCATCAAAAGTTTGTATCATATCAATACCTATTTGAAAAATTTGATATAATTATTCTCAAGTGAAACAAAACAAATTTAAAATAAAATATTTAAATAGTTTCGTCCTGATTGTTTTTATTACTGCGAAGCAAAATGTAACTCAACTCCATGTTGTTTACAATTTGTGTAAATTCTATAAGTGAATGCTTAATGTATTAAATTAAGTTTTGAAATTGATGTTATAAACCTATTATGTTTGTTAGCCTCCTTAAAAATATTTGCGGTAATACTTCGAAAAGTTCTGCATTTTTTTCACGAATTAAACCAAGATTTACTGGCGTTTCTCCTATAATTTATAAAAATGCTTTCTCCACTAAAACAGCTCCAGAAAATAACTCCCTTG
Organism: Caerostris darwini; assembly: GCA_021605075.1. NCBI lineage: Eukaryota > Metazoa > Arthropoda > Arachnida > Araneae > Araneidae > Caerostris > Caerostris darwini. The sequence continues at coordinate 392,339 of BPLQ01004299.1, forward strand.
TAATATCTGAGTCTTGTGTGAAGAGATTAAAAGAAATTGCAAGTAATGGAGTTTTCCTACGCATTACGATAGATGGTGGTGGCTGCTCTGGTTTTCAATACAAATTCGATCTGGATTCTGAGTTAAAAACAGATGATGTGTGTTTCAACCAAGATGGTGTGAGCGTAGTTGCTGACAAGATTTCTTTAGACTTTCTTAAAGGTTCTACCGTAGAATATAAAGAAGAACTTATTCGATCAGCGTTTAGGATCGTAGATAATCCTCAAGCAGAGGCTAAATGCTCTTGTGGAACTTCATTTGCTGTTAAAATGTCTTAAATTAAATTTATTAAAATTAGTCGGTGTTTTATAGTTAGAATAAAAAACTGCTAGATTACTGTTAAACTGTTTGAACTTTTTCTATGATATGTAACCAGATTATCAATAATTCACATAATCTACTTAAATAGATTGTAATGTTATTTAATTTGTGCTATAGATGTTGGATATACTTTACCAACCATTTTTTATGAAATAAGCTTCTGAAATATTTATATGTGCCATATCCATCTAATCAGTGTTTCCAATTGTATAATAAATGCCATATTTATGTAATTATAATATTGAATTATTGCTAGCTGTCTATTGTTAATTATAACATAGCAAACTATTTCCTTTAAAATCAGGTACTGAATATTCTCTGTCAGTAATCTTTTTATTTCTGATGTTTGTTTTAATTTAAGCTATAAAAATGTGCCTCTATTGCAAATTACTTTTTTGTGAAGTAGTAACTACAACGTTTTTGGTAATTTTGTTAATATTTTTTTTCCAATGCTTTCACTTATATATTAAAGGTACAATCTTTTTTATTAGAAATATTGATGAGCCTTATTATGTCTACAGTATTAGCAAAATATGAATTTTTATATTTAAATATCAAAATAAAATGTAGGTTATTATGTCTTTTCATCTAACAATATACTCTAAAATTAAAGTTAGATGTAAAAATATGATTATCTTCATTTTAGATTTCAATTATTCTTATTAATTAAAAAATGATTTTAATTATCATTATACTTCTATTGAATATAGTAGATTGATTATTTTATGAGTTAAGAATTAATATACGGAATACTAAATTTGATATACATGAATTTTTTTTTTTTTTTACTGTTTTTGAATGAAATGAAACATCCCCGAATACATTTGTTGCAACTTTTATAAAATTGATTGTTGTTATTCGATACTTGTTACTAGGTTAGCTTAAAAATTCTATTTAAAAAAATGTACTTCTCATCATTCTGTGTTGAAAAATGTAAAATTAAATTTTATTAAAAATATATTTGATGTGTGCAATTAAGTTTGGTTGCAAAAAATAGTGTCATATAAATAGTGTATTATAAGCTTATAATTGTAAAATGTAATTAAAATTGAATTTCTAATCTTTAATTATGCTTGGAGTATCTATTGAAGTTATTTATTTGTTTTTTTCATTTGAATATATGAATTGAAATCATTAATTTATATATTTGCACCTGAAAAACAAGTTTTAATGTCATATAATATCAATTCTAATCTTTCTTTTGAATTACATAAAAATCAAATAATTATAGTAATCCTTCTTTTTTTAAGACAAACATATTCATGAAATGATTTTTCAAAATATTTTTATAATGAATGAGCAATTCGTATGATATGCTCATTAAATTTTTTTAGCAAATTTAAATTTTATTATTGAAAAACAAAAACTTTAAAAAAATGTTCATTGTGATTTTAAATGAATGTTCTTTAAAAAAGAACATTCATTTAAAATCACAATGAAATACAGTTTATTGTATAATTGAAAGTGTACCAAAATTTATAAAAACTTGGGAGGGGGTGATCGAGGGAATGCATCAATTGAAACCCTATTCACTTAGCAATATTACCGAACACTTCACTACAAACATGCTGTAGTAGTGTTACGTACGGCAGTGTTCAAAGTCGGCGCGTAGGACTTCCTCTTTGGATGTCGACTATACACTTACATCTGTTCATGAATACTGAGATGGCAGACATACACTTGGTGTATGTGTTAAGTGGTGTGTCTACCCTAGAATGCTGGAGTTGCAAGCATGGCTCGCTAACTTTATCAGAGCCGATGTGTTTTAGTTTGGACGAAAAATGCAACGAATTTGAAAACGTTTTCAAGATGAGGTCGATTTCTAATCACGCATCAAAGTATATATTATAATATTATACCTTCCGAGAGATGGAAAGACAGTAAAATTGGACTACAAATTTTTTTTCACAAAGTTCAAACTGAAAATGAATGTTTCAATTTGTAGTGTTTTTAAAATAATATTTAAATGACTTAATTTATCGTTGGACATAAAAATCTCGCCAAATCCCGTTTTTAGTAATAATTTCTTTTTTCTTTTCTGGAAGTCGGACTTTAAATTTCATTACTATAATTTTTACAAAATTTTTAAAGTTTATGTGGCGCCATCTATTGGTAGATAGATGCAACTTAAATATAAAAAAAACTGAAATTAACTAATTAAATTTAACTACTGAATTAATATTTGAAAAAACTGTATTAACATCAAGTGCCATTCACTGCAAGCTAAAAAAAAATGTATTAACTTTGAGTGGATGAATAAAAAGTATTTTATGAACGATTGAAAATTTGAACAAGATATAATATATATAGGGAGAGTGTGAGCTAAAAGAAGGAATTGAAAAAGGGAGTTTTTTAAATAATGATGGAATAATTTTTCATTGAATGTTTATTTATTGATGCACGTGCCTTAAAAAAATGAATTGTCGATCAGAATTCATATTTTAGTAATAAGTGAAATTCCTATAGATATTCTTTCTGCTATAGCAAACTGATGCGATTTTTCACTTATTAGGCTTCAAATATCTATATAAAAAGTAAATTGTTTTCCTTATTAGAATGCAACCTAGGTTATTTAAAAATAAAAATTGCCTTTGTATTGCATAAGGTTATTTTTTGAGGTCAAGTTGAATAAAAAAAAATTACATAGTTTTTATCAAAATTGCCACCTTTAATGTTTGACTTGTTGTTAAAAGTTGCTTAAAAGTTTATTGTTGTTTCTTATCCCTACTTGGTAGATATCTAGACCAAGCCCACGAACCCGTGTGCACTCATTGTTGAAGGGAAAAGGGGCAGCTTCTGTTGTGATGGAGCACTCACAGGTAGAAGCCTGACTTGGCTCCGTGTGGCTGACATTTTTATGGGGTAGGGTTATCAGTCCAACGCTCTAAAGTCATATGAGACCAGGACTACGGCTTAAAGTGGATACCGAACCGCAACAAACATCCACGGCACCGCCGGGCTCGAACTCGAACCTGTAGCATCGAGCGCTAGCCATTCAGGTCCCTTAAAAGTTTATCAAATATATATGTCTTTGCCAAAAAATATTAATAGTTAATTAATTAAATGTATTATATAATAGTTGCCGTGATGATTTGTTCTTTCACTCATTAAAATAATGTGTTATAGATAACCACTATGTACATTTTGAGGTTCAAGAGGTAAATTTTCTAAAATAGTGAAAAAAAAAATCACTAATTTTTGATAATTATCAAATATATTTTTTATTAGTTTAGACAAATATTTTTTTTTTATTTTTTTTTTTAGTATTTACTGTGTAAGTGGAACTTTAGACAATAATAATTTTTTTATTAAAAGTATTAAATGGATTTTTCAATTCCTTCTATTAGCTCACACTCTTCCTATATATATCTTGTTCAAATTTTCAATCGTTCCTAAAATACTTTTTATTCATCTACTCAAGTTCAAATACATTTTTTTGAACTTGTACTGGATGTCACTTCATGTTAATACAGTTTTTTTCAAATATTAATTCAGTAATTAAATTTAATTAATTCATTTTAGTTTTTTTTAGATTTAAGTTGCATGTATCTACCAATAGATGGAGCCAGATAAACTTAAAAAAATGAATGAAAATTATTTATAAAGGACTTTTTGCAATATAGTGAAAAAAAAGTAGGAATTGACTTTAAAATTTTTTTTTTTTTTTATATTTCTTGTTAATTTGTCAACTCGGGAGCAATGGTTTTGCATAGAGATTAATTATGATAAAATGAAATACCAACAACCATCACATGCATTTTCCTGTAGAAAGTCAGATAAGAAATTTCATTCAATACTAAGTAAAGAAAATTTTCTTATAGTAAAACTTGATGAAAGTTCTGTTTATGATACCATTCGAAAAAGCGATTTTTTTTTTTTTTTAATTTGCTTTCATTGGTTTCACCTGTATGTTTGTTTGTAACTGACTCTTTGGACTCGATTTTGCCTTACTTTAAGCGATCAGATTTAGTTTAAACGTTGTAGGCTTATCAAGGACCGACGACAATAAATTATTTTAAGTTTATTAGCTCATCATGATTAGGAACGCCAGGATGAGTGATTTTATTTTAGTTTATGAAAAGCAATTTAACCCATGTAGAATGAAAGTACATAAGACATGAAAATATTCAGTAAAGACAAACAAACTTACGTGAGACGTCGGCACAACGGATAACAAGCCTGACTACGGTCCAGGAGATTCCCTGTTCGAATCCTGGCTGGCTCGACCTATTCGCGTTTAGCCTTTGTTTTACTCACAATTAAATTATTGTAAGAACTATAGTTCCAATCCTCCGTACCGGGACCTCATTTAAATATAGTTTAAAAACACGCTTTTGGAGTTAATCAAACTAAAAAGTAAAAAATAATTGTTAGCATAAGAATAAAATGAATGTCACTGTTCTAAATAATGAGGTGCTCGATATCAATCGTTATAATTTTTCACTAGCTTCATTCTGAAAAGCAGAGTTAGTTTTAAAATGTCATACAAAGCACCCCACGCTTTTAGAACATTGACATTCATTTTCTCGGCAGTCATTTTATTCTTATGTTAACAATTAATTTTTACTTTTTAGTTTGATTCACTCTAAAAGCGTGTTTTTTTAGTTTTTTTTAAACTATAATTTATTTCTTTTTCGCGTTTACCAATGTGATTCAGAAGTGTGAATCATTCTACCGTGTTTAAATTACGAATGTCTTGTAACCCGTTCAACGCACAAATGACGTCTTCAAAACTATCTTTCTGAACTGCATCCCTTCTTGTACTGGTACTAATGGAAGCTTAAAAATCCTTCTTTATCGGCCAAAGTAAATTTTCGTAGTAATTATTTAAAAAAAAAACAGTGCATTCAGTTTCATGCATAGAGTAGTAGTAAAATAGAGAGCGTCCCCCTATTCTAAAGAAATTTGGGGCACCTTTTCACCCTCCCCACCTTCCTTTTCGTACTAGAATTGGCGCTGCATCACCGCTTAGCTTCCTTTCCCTGCGCGCATTTATTTAGAAAACACAAACATGTCACGAAGCAATTCTGAGAAATACCTAAAATTATTTTCCTCGAGTAATACATTTATCTAACAATGCACTTACAAAACATAAATACATACAAGAAATGTTATATAATTCTCATTATTCTATTCCTTCTATTAGCTCACACTCTTCCTATATAAATCTTGTTCAAATTTCAATCATTCATAAAATACTTTTTATCCATCCACTCGAGTTCAAATACATTTTTTTTTTAACTTGTAGTGGATGACACTGGATCTTAATACAATTTTTTCAAATATTAATTTAGTAATTAAATTTAATTCATTAGTTTTAGTTTTTTTTTAGATTTAAGTTGCATATATCTATCAATAGATGGCGCCAGATAAACTTAAAAAAATGAATGAAAATTATTTATAAAGGACTTTTTGCAATAGAGTGAAAAAAAAGTAGGAATTGATGTAAATTTTTTTTTATATATATATTACTTGTTTTACAGTATTTTTAAAGTGGGACTTTAATTATAATCACCCTGTATATTTGTAATTTATACTTTATTATACTTAAATTTTCAGAAAACATTTTATCTAAATTATACTTACATTTTTACTATACATAAAAAAAAAAAAACGAGAAAAATCTTTTAGGATATTTTTAAGGCCTTCAGTAATAAAATTGTTTACTTTTATATGTCCTGAAAAACTATTAATTGATGATATTGTTTATAAAATTCCCGAGAATGCTACAAACTCCAATTTATTTATTCTGAGTGAAAACAAGTTTATAACATTTGTTTGCCATAGTAAATTCTTTTTAATAAAAACTATTTTAAAGGTTAAAGGTTTTCTTAAGAATCAATTTAGAATATTTTCTATTTAAAATTCTGTTCCTACTGTTTTTTGAAATTCATGTATGAAACTGTAACCGCTCCTTCCGTATATCTGGCGACACATATTGCAGCGCATTAGCAGAGAGCTTTATATATTACATTTTTTAATTATATTTGCAGTATTCAAATACGGGAGGTCTCACGTTTGGGCGGCAGATTGCGGTGGATGTCATCTTTTGTTTGTGCGGCTCGAACTGGGTTGGTCAAGTCACAAGAACATATGTATTTAAAACCACATCATTTTAATTACAAGCGCACAACACACACTACAAAGATTAATGTACAACATACATTCAAAGACATATATTTAAGTGGTAAGATTCCACTTCAAAACTGTAAATAAAGTTACTCAGGTACACGCTGGATAGCGAAATGTACTTCATCTCTGGATGAGAGTTTGTAGGCCAATTTATGCACAGGACGGTGCTAACTCTATTTTCTCTCCTGTAAATGAAACGTCTCTGAGGCAGCACTCGGGACGAGAGCTGATAACTAAAGGCAGCGCCTATTTTGCCGTACGTCTTCTCTGGTGAGAGTCTCAGAATCAACTGACGAATTTTTTAGAATTTATTTTCTGTCAAAGTGTTTTGAAAATCGTAATTATTTTATAATCCAATGAACTTTATAATTATTATTAACTTAAATGAAGTATCTTTAAGAGTAACGTAAAAATAGTGAATACAACAATAAGTCATTGGGTTTTTTTCTTAGCCAAAATATCTATTTATAATCTCTTTAAAATGTAATCTTTGGAAAAGACAACTATTCAACTTATATAAAATAAAATTGCTTCAAATTTTGATACTTGTGTTAAAACTGCAGTGGGGATGAGTTGGAGAGCCTTGGCCTTGCAGGATATGAACAATTAATTATTTAAATAAAACAGGATAAATATTACAGTGAGACAGTCCCTTGTATAAAAGTTAAGTTGACGAAAGGCGGTGAAATGAACATAAATGAAACGCGAATTTTTTTTTCCTGAAAATTCTGACAGTTTTTTATTTATTTAAGCAAAAATCTATTCTATATCCACGAAAGTGTCGGCAGAAGATTATTATTAACCATTTCATTTGAATGCTCTGAAGTTTAAATGAAATTTAATTTAATAATTTATTTTATTTAAATAAGTTTTGTTAAAATGTGTGGCCGTAAAATCTTCTCTTGTTATCAAGAAGCATATTTTTTTTCTCTTTCAAATAAAGTGACTTGATCGCAGCCTACAACAGGCCGTCTTCGAATAAGAAATACGCTGTTGGTAAAAGAATCAACCAACGTTGGAAGTTTAAAAAAAAGCTTCTATCTTTATGTTTGGGAGAGACGAGATAAATTCATAGGCCAGAAAGATCTCCCAATTGTTTTAGACCCAAGTGTTAGCCATGGGGAATTTCAGCACAAATCAGAATTTCAGTACCTGCTGCTCAATACCCAATGTAATTACGTTGGGTTTAGAGCAACAGGTTCATCGTTGGGCTGAGAAAAAAAAAAACTATTTATTAATAGCATAATGAATTATATAATTATTAATAAGATATTGAATTATTAACACTTAATAAGATAATTAATTATTAATAATTCTTAATAAGATAAGGAATTTTGACACTTATTAATAAGATAATTTATTGATAATTATTAATAAGATAATTAATTATTCATAATTATTAATAAGATAATTAAAATACGAGTAATTTGTGATTTAGAAATGAATTATAGTTTCCCCTTAAACTTTGTCAAAACATGAACAACAATGAAAAAAGAAATCGAATTAAATGATCATTATCAATGAACATATATTTTTTAGTCTTGAAAGAACGCAAAAAGGAATTTAAAAGACGAACGCACTCAAAGTTAACTCAATTTATTTTACAATCATTGTAAATTACAATTTTTGATAAGCATGTAAAACATGACAATTATTTATTATTTAATTTTTACAATAGATTTAATTCTACACTTGGTAATTTATACAACTTGCATTTGAATTTTATTGTATTCAAAAGGTTTCTAGTTCATTTTTAAAATTCTTAGGCATATCATTTTTATTTTTATTATTATTATTATTATTTTTTTTGCTTCACCTAGTTATTGAGTTGAATAATAATAGACATGGCCATAGAAAATACCATATGATGTCGAGATTTCGAAATCTTTTGTTTTCAGGAAAAAAATATTGATGTGTTAAAAGTGTTGATATCACACTTTTTAGCATAGGCTAAATTTTTTTCACTACTTTGATTTAGAAAAAAAATATTTACAACTATTGTGATTTTTTTTAAAAAATTATTATTTTTGAATGCGAGATAATTTTAAATTTTGTTCAAAATTTCTCCCACCCTCTATCCCACCTCTATATCTTTTTTTTTTTTTTTCTTTTTTTTTTTAAATTTTTTTTTTTTAAAAAAAATTTTTAAAATTCAAAAATTTATTTTTTTTTTTTTTTTTTTTTTTTTTTTTTTTTTCCATTTTGCTTTACAGCATATCAACATGTGTATTAAAAACAGCAGTTACGTAATTCGCTTTCTTTTTATTTTCTTGCTTTAAATGAATGCCTTAATCAATTTCATCGACAATTGCAGTTTCTCTGTTCACTTCATAATTCATGTTCTTTTTTCGTACAAATTATAATATCGTCAACGACTTCTTGAAGCTGACCACATTTCGAAGTCTACAACATTTTACATATATTCTATCCGTTTTGCACCGTGAATGAACCTTTTATTTTAATCGTTTATCTTTGAACAAGGCCGCCACCTTCAGCCACCAAGTGCATGAATCCGGGTCATCCGTAGCCTACTTGCAATACCGTCGAGGCACCCCAGTCAACCACCGAAGTGGCGGAGGTATCGGAACTGTGCCATCTGCGCTCATAATACTGCGTTCGTCAGGAGACCGCTTCTGAAAGGTTAGTCTTGTTAAGAAAGATAAACAATAAAAGTTTGGGTTTCCCTGCAGCATGGAAAAGACCTAATATAACATGAACGAAGATTTGATGGGTGATCCACATGAGAAAACTTTCAGGAATCCAGGTTTGTCGAAACCTTTGACGAATATGCGCAATTCAGTAGCTTGAAGAATCAATTGTTGTAAATGCAGCAAGCCTGTCAAGGCATAAATTTGCATTATAGCAACGAAGTATGTTCGGAGATTAAGTAGTTCTTTGGCTTCCTTAAACGGAACAGATTTTAAATATCAGAGAGTGTCAGAAAAAATATTCTCTTGTCGGTGTTTCTTGCTTTCTCATTTTCACATTTTTCATTTATATATTTGTTAAAATATTTAATTAATTATTAGTTTCCTTTTTAGAGTTTTGTAAATTGTTCTAGTTCTTTTTCCTGATTTGATTCGAAATTTTTTTGAAATGTAATAAATAAATTGATCTTGCTTCAGTTAAAGAATATACTGAATCTCCCAAGATTAACAGTTATTTTTTCACTTTATCACATGATATTTGTAAACAGTCATAAGTAATTTGAAGTTGAATGTTTAAATTGATTTTTTGCTAATTGTAATGATAACCTTTAAGTTTAATACAAACAATAAATTTCAAATGCACCATTTTTAATAAAAAAAATAGCAGTTAAAAAATTAAATTAAGACATGTCAAAACAATACAATAAAGAAATATAGCTAGAAATATAAAAGCTAGAAAAATAAAATAAATAGAAAAAAGCTAGAAATATAAAGAGAATACTTCACTTAATATTTCATTTCAATTGACTTTGGAATGCATGATCACATATTACCTGTTTTGTAAAAGTTTGAAAAAACATAGTAAAGATCACAAAATAAACATTTGAATAAAATAGAATAATTTTACATTTAATTATGCATAAGGTACACGAACACCTTTAAGATGTTAATTTTGACCAAAATAACGATTTTGCAATTTTTACATTTTTGTGAAGCTTATATTTTAAGCTTTCTAAATTTCTTTACAGTTTGTTTCTATCTGTTTTAGAACTAGAGTATCGTTTGGACTTTGAGCTGAGCGGTCATGTTTTTTTTCCTCTCCCTCAAATCTGTTTGTTTTTTAATGTTTCTCCTCATTGGTATGTGATTTTTTCCTCTCTTATTCTGTCTTAATCTCATTATTACCTTTCTCTATTTGATTTCTTTGGTTCTATGTTATTATTTTGTTGTATAAAATGAGCAGCTAAATTCTAGAATTCTTTTTTAGAACTTTTAGCTAAATTCTAGAATTCTTTTTTTTTCTTCTGTATTTTACTGTGTAGGCGCAGAATTGTTCGGGCTTTTTTTTAGCTACGAGCGTTTCTCACTGCCTTTACTCAGTAAAGTGCATATTTATTTTCTGTTTTAGTCAGTAGTTTCTTTAAATATTTGGTTTTGTTTATTTTATTTTATTATGGCTGTTGTCGAAGGAGTTTCGCTCTCCTCAAACAGCACAACCATGTCTCTCTCCCCTGCTGACCAATCAACCAGTATGCTTGATTTAATTGACGTTAATACTAACCCGACAGCGTTTAACTTTATTCAAGAAATTGATCAACTTAATATTAGCATTAACAATTTTTCTTCATTCATTGAGTGCGAAAACCTCAATGATCATCTGAACAACATTGAAAATTGCTTAAAAATTGAACCTCAAATACCTAATTTAGATCTTTTTATACAACTTACGCTTTCTAATATTACCAATAAAAACTTAAGGAAGCAAATGAGTCTGATCTTGCTGAAACTCAATGATTCAAACAACTCGGTAACTACTCCTACTAAAAAGAAAAAACTTAAGATCACACAAAAGCAAAGAAAAAATTTAGCTAAACGGCCTAATACCAGTGATCCCACTGTTATCAAGTTATCTTCCAAATTTGCTTGCCTTAACCCCGATGAAAGTCTTGGTCCTAGTGATGCAGACAACATACCTCCTGCTAAAATTGAAGACATTTAAAAAAATGTTGATAAATTACATCTGGACGAAAACAGTATGGACACAGATCTCACTAATGACCATAATATTGCTTCTTCTTGTCCTGCACCCCATACTACTAAATGTGTTCCTCCAATTATAATTGACAACATACAAAATTCTACTGAAATTCTTAAGAACTTCAACCAGATTACAAATTCAAAGATTGAAGGACGCCTTTCTGGAGGTAAATTAAAAGTTTTTCCAACCACACCTGATGACTACAGATCCATACGGAAGCAAATTGATCACCTGAAACTTAAAAGTCATACATTTGAATTGCCCCAAGAAAAGCAACTTAAAGTTGTAATTCGTGGACTGCCTTCAGATCTCCCAATTGATGTCATCATGCAGGAACTCCAAATTCGCAACTTTCATCCTGAATTCATAACTCCACTTCGTAATCGTGCTGGTACCGGCAATCTACCTCTGTACCTAATAGTTCTACCAAAAAATGAACAAAATAAAAGAATTTTCGACCTATCCACCTTATATTACTATAGGGTCAAAGTTGAACCCCTCAGAAGAAAATCAGGACCCAACCAATGCTATAAATGTCAAGAATTCTATCATCATAGCAAATTCTGTACAAGAGACCCTCGATGCCTCAAATGTGC
>BPLQ01004299.1:409112-444586 GCA_021605075.1 Caerostris darwini
ATAAACCTCATGTAATTGCTCTCCAAGAAACACATCTTCGGCCAGGCGATTCCTTCAAAATTCCAAATTATATCATTTATCGCTCCGATCGTCTTACCCACAGAGGAGGAGGCACTGCTATCTGCATTCATAAAAATATTAATCATCATCAAATTCATTTTACTACAACCAGCTTTGAAAACTCTGCTATCGTTATTAACCTCAAGAATAACCTAAAAATTACTGTTGCTAGCATTTATCGCCCTCCAATTGGTAGATTCCTCACACAAGAACTTGATACAATAGCGAACTCCAATCAACAAGTACTTCTACTTGGTGACTTCAATTCCAAGCATCCTGCATGGAATAATGGACGCAGCAACATAAATCGTTCTATTCTCTTCGATTGGACAAATCTTAATGCATTCAATGTTATTGCTCCTAATGATCCCACATATTTCTGCCTTCACAATCCTTGCAATAGTACTCTTGACATCGCACTTCTTAAAAATTTAAACGCCGGACCTGCTTCTTCTATCAACGATCTTTCCAGTCATCATAACCCTGTGATAGTTGAAGTCTCTCATAATTCATTTACGCCCTTCCTCAATAGCATAATCACAACTACCAATTGGAATATTTTTACTAAAATTCTCTCTCAAAGCATTCCTGGTAATCCAGTCACCTCCAATATTCAAGATATTGACAAATTAATTGATAAATTTAACTATGCTGTTACTTCTGCTATCAACCTTGCTAGCAAATCTAAAGAACTCAGTACACCACACCAAAAACTTCCGACTGAAATCACCTCTAAAATTGCGGAAAAAAACAGAATTCGAAAATTATGGCAAGATACCAGGTTTCCTCCGTTCAAGCAATCCGTCAACAAGCTTCAAAAAGAAATAAAGCAAATGATTCACAAATTAAAAAATGACAGATGGAATGAATTTTTATTAGGCCTAAATCCAGAAGATAATTCTCTCTTCAAAATTAACAAACATTTTACCAAAAAATATCCCAAAATTCCTCCACTGGTTGGATACTCAGGTCTTATATTCTCATCTTCTGATAAAGCGAACTCTTTTGCTGAAAACCTTGAACTCTCCTTTCAAGAAAACACTGAACCTTGCGATTACTCACAAATTGAGCATGTTGAAGATACAGTAACTTCCTTTCTAGCTGATCATCAAAATTATCATAACAATATTTTTTTTTCTCCATCTGACATAATTAACTTAATCAAGAATCTCAACATTCGGAAATCTTCTGGGCCTGACAACATTCCAAATAAAGCCTTAATGTGTCTCCCCCTTAATGCCATTACTCATCTTGCAAAAATCTACAACAGCTGTACTAAATATCACTACTTCCCTCCTATCTGGAAAAAAGCAAATATCATCATGTTCCTTAAACCTGGCCAAGATAGGAAATTTCCTCAAAATTATCGGCCCATCAGTCTCCTTAGCTGTGTAGGAAAACTTTACGAAAAACTCTTAGTGAAACATATTACTTCTTTTTGCGATAAAAATTCCATAATTCCAGCAGAACAATTTGGATTCCGTCAACATCACTCAACTTGTCATCAACTTCTACGTGTCACCAATATCATCACTGAAGGATATAACTATAAATTTTTTACAGGAGGTGTCTTTCTAGATGTCAAAAAAGCTTTCGATCGATTGTGGCACAATGGACTGATCTACAAAATGATCAAACTTCAATTTCCACCTTGGATCACACTTATCATTACAAATTATCTTAAAAATAGAACCTTTCAAGTTCGACTTCATAATGAATTCTCCAAAATCGGTCGTATTTGTGCTGGTACACCTCAAGGAAGCGTGCTAAGTCCTATTCTCTACAATATCTTTACCTACGACTTTCCTCAGTGCACTAACATTTCCACTTGCCTATTTGCTGACGATTCTGCTGCTCTTGCCCAAGGTGCTCCTATTCTTTATGTCATCAATACTCTTCAAAATTTTCTGAATATCCTAGAGGATTGGCTAACTAAATGGCGCATCGCAATTAATGTCTCTAAATCTCAAGCTATCATTTTCCGAAAAGGACACGCCAGACAACCATATATTAATCTCTCCCTTTTTGATCAAGAAATTGAATGGGCAACTAATATTAAATATCTCGGCTTAATTATAGACAATAAACTTACGTTTCGAGCTCATATTCAAAAAATCAAAGAAAAATGTTGGAAAAATTTTTATCTCACTCTACCACTCATTAATAAATTTTCTAAATTAACTTTGTCAAACAAACTTCTTCTCTACAAACAAGTTCTTAGGCCTATCCTTACCTATGCTGCCCCAATCTGGGGTCTAGCTGCACAATCTAACAAGAAATCTGTACAAATTATTCAAAACAAACTTCTTCGTATTATCACTGGTGCACCCTGGTTTGTCCGCAACTCTACAATTCATCAAGATTTAAAAATTGATTCTATTGACAACTATATTACTAAACTTTCCAGAAATTTCTTCAATACCATTGCGACTCACGAAAACCCTCTCATCAAGGCACAAACTATATTTACGCAATTGAATGGAAAATACAAGTATCCTTTCTCTACTTCTAAATGGAATCGAAGCCTCAAACCACCGTAATTTCCTGCTCATTTATCGCTTTTTACATATTTTACTTCAACGCATATTTACTGATCATACATTTCTTGTTACGTTTCCATCACCGATGATTTACATTTTCCTTACTTTCTTCTTTTTTTTTCTCTCAATTCATACGATTACTAATATCTATTTATCATGACTTTTCTTTCCTACTGCCTTCACATACCATTGAGTAGATGAACGCTTCGCGTTCAGGCACTCGACATCTGTATTCAACAATGATGAGAACTAGAGTATTCAACAATCTGTATTCAACAATGATGAGTACGATGTTCGTTTAAACGTCACTTGGAGACAAATTTTTGAACCGGACGTACGATTTTCGTAACAGGAAATGATAGTTTCAAAATGTTTACCTTCATTATTTCCTCAATATTGATTGTAAAATTTATTCTAATATAAATAAAAATTATTAAATAATGTTTTTATCACTTAAAAACAGTTAAAATTAATTCTATCACTTGATCTAATAAAGAATCTGGCTACAAGTTATTGTCTGAATATTTGCTTACATTTGCTGTTGTATGTTATTATGGAAATCTATACAGTAATTAACTTTTCCATTAGTTTTGTAATTTTTTTCATCCTAAAAATAATAAAACATTTTTTGAAGAAGAAAATACACATTTTATAAGTTTGAATTTGAATTTGAATAAAATATATTGAATCAAACTGTTTGTGAATCAAAACATTGAACTTTTCTATGCTTACAGTTTGTCAACATTTTTAAAGGATATATATTGTGAACTGTTATTTCAAATACTGTGTGTTGTATTTAATTAAGAATTCTAAAATGAAATGTGAGCTACAAGATAATAGAATATAGACAATATAATTTTAAAGAAAGATGATGAATTTTAAGGATTTTTTGAAAAGTGGGAAAATGAAGTAAACTCTGCAATTATTTGATATAATGATAACATTAAAATTTTCTAAAAGGTATTATAATAGTTGCAAGTTCAAAATCAAGGGCATTTTATTTTAAAAACTTTTGTTATTTGAATAACATAGAATTTAAGTTATAAATTTGAGTGATTTGAATAATGTCGAAGAAAAATTTATAAACAGTACTTTTAAGTTGGAAGTTATTTAAAGAAAACAAAACAAATAAATAAGTGTTTATATTAATAAGAATTTAAAGCTCAATAAAATTTTTATGTGTGTGCATTTGTTTTTATTTACATTTAGAAGTTGGTTTTAACTATTTCTTATTAGAATTTTTATGCATTTTGTATTTATTCAAAACATCATAATACCAATATTTCTGTTCTAAATGCTTTGAAACTTCATGTAAAAGTTTTCTTTAAACGTATGAAAGGAATAGAACATGGAAATTATCCTAAATTAATAAATTATTTTTATTTTTATTTGTTAAACTAAGAATTTTTGAAAATTTCTGAAAAAAAGTTTATGTCAACAAACTTTAAGCATACAAAAATGTATAAATAATTAAGATATAAATGCGAAAAAAGTATATTACCTACATAATGATATTCCCAACATAAAAATACTTACAAAGGAAAAAACTATTCATGTTTTATTCATTTATTTATTTTTGAATTATCAAGTTTTGCAACAATATCACATTTTTGTAATTTTTATCCATATTTTAAAGAATAAATTGTATAAAAAAATAGTTAATATTTTTATGTGAAATTCAAGAGTTTTGAATATATTTTATGAAAACATTTGTAAAAAGGCTAAATATTTTAAATCCAGGGCATTTCATATTAAAAACCTTTTGCCAATAGGAGAAAGTTGTAAAAACATTTTTGTCGAGCAAATTTTAAGTTCTTCAAAACAGAGCTCAGAAATTTTTTAAAGCTTTAAGGAAAAATAAGACTATATTTTTTAATAAACAAGAACATGAACTTGATAATTCAATAACATTTTAATATATTTACAGCATTTTTAAAAGTAATATCTCGAATTAAAAGTTGTTTTTAGCTTTTCCTCAGAATGAATTTTTATGCTTTTTGTTTTCATGTGAAACACCATAACACAAGTAATTTTGATCCAAATGCTACTAAACTTGGTATATAGGTGTTTTATAACTGTTTACAGAGAATAGAAGTTGAAAATGATTCTAGTTACATAAATATTTTTTATTTTAATTGTTAAACTTGGAATTACATGCAAATTTTGGAAGAATTTTGTGTCGACAACATTTAAACTAGTACAAAATAATAAAGATATAAATTTACCAGAGGTCTATTCCCTGTAAAATATTAGTACAAACAAATACAAACTTAGAAATTTAAAAAATATTGATTTGATTTTAAGTTATCATGTTTTGTAACAATATCAATTTTTGACCATTTTTACCCTTATTTTAGCCTATAAAAATTATAAAAAAATAATAATGAAATTTTTTTATGTGAAATCCTCAGTTTTTAGATAAATTCAATCCAAAAATGTGTACTAAGATAAAAAATTTCAATAATTTCAAAAAAATTCCTTCGAAGGTGTTCGCGTACAGATGTATATAAAAATAATATTCAAAATGGCGTTTATTTTAATTTTTTGTTATTTTAAATAATCATTTGTCATTTAAAATAGATGTAGTACTTATGCCTACATTTTGTTTTTTCATTTTAATCAACTTAAAAACTTTAAAATTAGTAATTATTTATGTGAACAAATATCGTTTTCTAAACAAAACTTTTTTAAAAAATGATTATTTTTTGTGCAGTATTGTTTAGAATCATTATAATCTAAGTCATTATATTATCCTTTGGCATCTTCATCATAATCTTAAATTTACCAAGTTTCACTATGTTACCTTTACCTTTTTATGTGTCACTCAGGTTAAGTCGTCACTCTGCGTTCAAGAAAAGATGCTGCTTCTGGGATACTTTCCTCCAGATGAGGTGTCTTTCTAGTTCATGTTCTAAGGATGAATAGGCGGAGAACTCAACCTGACTGCTGCTTCTGGGATACTTTCTTCAAAATGAGGTGCCTTTCTAGTTCGTGTTCCAAGGTTGAATAGGCGGAGAACTCGACCTGACTGCTGCTTCTGGAAGAGAAGAAGACTTGTAAAAAAGGGTCAAAATTAAAAAAAAAATTATATCTATAATGGATTACCTTTGAATAATTAGCAATGATTTTTTTTATCGAATTCGATAATAAATTCCTCTCATTGTACTAGAAAAAACAAAGTTGTGTTCAATAACTTTATCGATAAATTTGTCGACATGAATTTTACGTATTATAATGTATGCTATGACTGATTTTATAAAATCTATCAAACAGTAGGGGACCAATCGGTCTTTATCGTATAAACTCTAAAAAGAAACTAATGATAAGTACAGTTATAATTAAAAAAAGAACATCGGAAACATCAACATAATGTCAATATCAACATAAATTTGTTTTCAAGTTTTGAATTAAAAGAAATGGCATAAAAATAATTTATAACATGAGTTTGGGTTCCTTAATAATAGCTCTTGCTTACTTGTTTATTTAGTATCATCTAATTACGAGGATACTGTTGTTAAATATGTTTGATGAAAGGTGGCACTATAAACAGCGTTTTCTTTCTTTCAAATTAACTTCTTTTAACAAGAAACCGTCTCGTTATAGTACTTAGCATGTCTACTGTTTCTTGGAAATAACGAATCTGCAATTTTTTTTTCTGTTCTTTTGGAATTCTAATAGTACTTATCATTAGTTGCTTTTTAAAGTTTATACGACGAAGATAGATTTGTCCCACAGTGTTTGATCGATTTTATAAAAATCAGTTATAACATACATATAATAATGCTTGTTTTTATCATTTTTCTCCTAAACAATCTAAACATCCCTGCAATAATAGTTCCATTACAGGACAACAGAAAACTAACTCCTAGATTATTTCATTAGGCAATAGATAAACATTTACTTAACATAAAATTTTTATATTCTACTAAATATTCATTTTATTTTAAATTATAACTATTTCAAAATTTTGATACAGCTACAATAATTACCTCTTAGTGTAATTAAAATTTTATTAACACAAATTTTTAGTTAATCATTCTAATTTCAATAATTTAAAATTTTTTTAGTACCTTACATAAAGTAATCATCAAGAAAAATCATACCTTCATTAAAATTCCAGGTTTAACTTCGTTGTTCTCATTTGTTTAGTTATATTAACTAATCGCTTAATACTTTTTATGCTTTATCGAGTTTCCAAAATGAAAATAGTTTTTTATTGTACTTATTCAAGAACAGAAACAAAACATTATTTCCGCAGCAAATAAAAATTACATCTTTAAAGAAACTATGAAAGTTTTTCGATTAAAACGCAATTATTCCACAGTATATTAGAAAATAAATTGCCCTATTAAAATATAATACAGTTACACATATAAAAAAATAATAAATTTTTAGAATACAATTAATCCTCATGTTGCCACTCAATTCAATCTCAATTCTTGCCGAAATATTTACCAAACGATTGTTCAATTTAAAAAAAAAAAAATTAAATATACTGAGTAGATAATAAAAAGAATATTAAAAATTGTATTTCATACTGCAGACAATTTTTAAGAGAATGTTTTTCTTTATCTTTTTGCAAAAATTAAAATTTGTTTTTAAGATTATGTTTTTATCACGAGTTTGAGAATAATAATATTTTATCTTCTGAGTCGAATCCGATGAAAGCACTAGACCTTAGAGAGCAAAAGTACTCCCAAAAGAGCCTCCAATCAAATTGCAGTATTTCGGTGACATCATGTAAGGAAAATAAGTGTGCTATGTTTGTCGATATTCGCGTTCAGAATTTTATCAGGAATTTATCTGAATTTGTAGTCATATTTTGAACAAAATATAAAATCACAGCATTTTTGATGTCACATTTTTTTTATTAGTCACGGAAATATTTATTACAATACTGAAAGTCTTCCTAGAATTACGAGATGCTACTTTTAAAAATTTTATTACGTAACAGTAGTAGTATATATTTGTAATAAAATTATTTTTGAAAGGTAATATAATTTGTTAAAATTTTTATTACTCTTAAGAGAAGCCCCAGTTGAAGTACCTAATGAGAAGAATAAAAATCATAAATGAAATGTATATTAATTATTTTGTTGGGATTTTCATGATGAAAAAAAGGCATGCTTATTCAAATGTAAAACTATTTTCTGTTATTAAAATAATATATATATATTTTTTTGCTTATATATTTTTACAGACTCATTCTTTTAAAAATTGCATTAAAAACTGTTAATTCTTTTTTTTTTCCTTTTCTATCATGTATGAAAACTGATTCTTTTAATAATTATGACTTTTAACATGTATTTTGAAATTTTTATTGATTGTGCAATCAAAATTGTGAACTTGCAAAATGTCAATATCTTAACATTTTAATTTTTTTCAAACAAATATTTCTTATATAATGAATTGTAAAACATTTGAAGTATCAAAATAAGTATTCATTATGGCAAAGGATAATATTTGTATGTCCTTGTTCATTTTGTTTACTTTTTCTGATTTATAACACCTCCACATTTATTATCCATGGAATAAGTATTAATGTAATGAAAATGATTGCTTGAAATGATGTTAATTTTAATTAATTATGTTGAGTGCCCTCTGAAACAATTATACACAATAATATCTAAATATGCATCTCTTCCTTATTATATGTTATTAATATTAATATTATTATACAGTTTTTAAATTATCTAAATAAGATATCTATTTAATGTATATCATATTATTATATAATAAGATACGATTTACGGTTGAGTTCACAATTCTCTTAATTCTCACACGTGCTTGCTACAAGGGAACGAATAAATTTAAATGAGAGAGAAAGGGTACAACGGAAACTCGACATTTTTAATTCAAAATATATAAGAATTTAAAAAATATAAGATTGTTTGATTTTTATTATAAATTGTTTTATAATAAAAGCTAAAACAATATTAAAAATACATAGTAAGGTACTAAAAAATATCTCCCGTTAATATTTTTTAAAACAAATACTCAAAATAGTTCCATTTTTTTAATAAAATAATATTATCAAATACATTAAAATGCAAGCATATTACTATATGTAATTATTGAGACTTGAAAATACTCTGTAATGCATTATAGAAATTTGGAAGTGCCCCTATAAGATACATTTATTAGCATAAAAAATCAGAACAAATATATTGTATTGAAACTTTTAGTGCCTCCTATAGATGAGATGTTTTTTGAAGGATATATATATATATATATAAGTTGTGTTCTTTATATATAAAGATTTGGTTTGGTTTGTCGCTCTAGTCATCTTGTGCACACTTTAGGCTAAACAGACCGGGACCTACAGTTTAAAGTGGATTCTGAACCACTACAAACATCTATGGCACCACCGGGACTCGAATCCTGTGGAGCGCTAGCCACTCGACCATTCAGGCCCTTATATATAAAGAACATAACATATCAATACAAGGATCAAAGGAGAAATAACAAAATTTGAACTAGAAACATGATCAATTTTGCATAGCCAAAACAACAACGGTCTTCGCTACAC
Source organism: Caerostris darwini (assembly GCA_021605075.1). Taxonomy (NCBI): domain Eukaryota; kingdom Metazoa; phylum Arthropoda; class Arachnida; order Araneae; family Araneidae; genus Caerostris; species Caerostris darwini. The sequence goes on from BPLQ01004299.1 coordinate 418,242, forward strand.
GTAATTTATCATGTGCATCGTAGAAACACCGTCAAACAAAACCATGATAACGTGCTTAAAATTGAAACGTTATATGCAGGGCCGGATTTTCCTACAGGCTAACTAGTTTTCAGCTTAGGGCCTCAAGATCAAAAGGGGCCTACATTCAAATTGTTAGCAAAATTAGAATTACACTATTCTAAAAACAGTAAACACAGCATCGAAAATAAAGAGAAATTTTACACATATTACTAATAAACAAACATAAAATTCGGTTAAGATCAATGCGTTCGGCTTATTGGGTCTGTTCGTTTGTATATACTAGATTGCACCAATTTACACTTTTGCAGAGCGAGGCTTACCATTTAGAGGAGACAATGAAAAGTTTGGAACTCCAAATAACTACAATTATTTTGGTCTTCTAGAATTAGTAGCAAAATTCGATCCATTTTTAGATGATCATATCAATCGATATGGAAATACTGGCTCAGGAAAACCTTCATATCTATCTAAAACTAAATGTGAGGAAATTATTCAACTTATGGCAAATAAAGTAAAAGACACAATTATGGCGGAAGTGAAAATGTTGGCTATTTTAGCTTTTCAGTAGATACCACTCATGACATATCTGATACTGATCTGGTAAGTATTTTGTGCATCGAAAATGAAACCTTCAGAAAAATAGATCTTGATGGACTTATATAAGAATTCTATGTGAAAAAGTTTAGAAAAAAATTCTTCCAATCTACTATTTCGTTTTAAATGTATACGAAGATTGAATCAATTCTTAAATAAAATAACTTCTAACATAAAATTTAATATGATATACAATTTGATATTTTCTTTTTTGTGATCTGGATTTTGTTTCAATCAATTTCCATTTTTGGTTTAGTTTAAAACTTAAAATTCATAATAATTCATACTTAAACTTTAAATGTGAATTATTATGAAATAAATTTATCTGAATTGAATTTACTTTAATCTTCAATGTATTCAATATATATTTAATTTAATTTGATAGAAAATAGGATAATTTTTATTGCATATTTTATTTTCGTTGTCAAAGATTTTTAATATTTGAATTTTGTTTCTTTGTAAACGTTGTGTGTTATGTTTGATTAGTTATTGTTACAAGTACTCTATAGGGTGCTGAGAATAAATGTCCAAATAAGTGTTCTCGACTTTTTTTAAATTTATTATCCGTGCCACATTTTTTATAAAGATTAGTACCAATCACAACATGTTTCATTTAACTTATTGATATACACTCAAGAGCCAAAACATTATGACCACCCCTACATTTTGCAATGAACTCGCCTGGATGACGTGGAAGGCACGTGATCGGGTGGAAGTGGTATCTGCTGCTGGAGAGTCTGAAGAATCATTCTTTCACTTTCTTCTGTATGTGATGGGAAAGGCTGCGGATCTAAGAGACTTTGATAGAGGGCAGATTGTAATGGCTCGAAGGCTCGGAACAAGTATTTCCGACACTGCACGACTCGTGGGTTGTTCGCGATCTACAGTTGTTAGTACTTATGCAAAGTGGACGAATGACGGTGAAACCAGCAGTAGACGACATGGTGTTGGACGTCTACACGCTATCAAAGAAAAAGGTCGGCGGAGACTGTCTCGCATGGTGAAGCAAAATTGGAGCCAGACAGTGGCTCAGCTGACAGCCCAATACAATGCAGGGCCAAGTAGAATAATATCGGAGCACACTGTTCAGCGGACACTGTTGAATTCCAGTTAATGTCCTGGCCGCCTAACTCCCCGGATCTCAATCCGATAGAACACATTTGGGATGTCCTGGGACGGCAGCTCAGAGTTCAAAGACCACCAATTCGCAATATCTCGGATTTGCGTGACCGTTGCTTAAACATCTGGTACAATCTGTCTTCGGCCATCTACCAAGAACTTGTGGCATCCATGCCAAGGCGGGTTGAAGCTGTGTTGCGCGCCAAAGGTGGGCCAACTCGTTATTGACAGGTAGTCATAATGTTTTGGCTGTTGAGTGTATATCCCAGTAATGATGTATTTTATTATCTCTGATGTAATTTACAATCTTAAAAATGGGATGTGAAAGGGTAGTCCTGCAGTCTTGAAGCACATTCTTTCATGAGCAATCTACATATTTGTTTGTCATTGATAATTCTTCATATCATAAAAGAGCACATTAATAACTGTAACAGCCATTTATGTGTGTTTAATTAAATTTGATGCTTTGATGGAACAAAACGCATCACTTAGTTTTGAAATAGGTTTAATTAGATTTATAAACTTAGGTCTTCTAATTTAACAATCTAAATAAATTTTTTTATATAAATTGATTTTTTATATATATTATACAACTTAAATACAATGCATGTTTGTAATTTTTAAAAAATTAAAAATAAACGGAAAGAATATCATGATACTAAAAACTGCTAAATTAGATTGCTACTAGATATTAGTACTAACATACTACATAACACTGCTACTGCTACTGCTACTGTTAGATTTTTAGTAGCTACTAGACTGCTACTAAAAACTGCTGATTCTAGTTTTTACTTATAGTTTAGAAGGCTGCAACTCCTGGAACTACTCAAACTCAAAATTTAAATATCAATTGTCTATAACTTCACTCTTTAAATGTGTACAATTTTCAAGTGGTAGTTATTTTTTTTTTAAATCTGTAACCACCAAAGATAAATAATATTTCAAAAAATTCAATTTTTTGCAGCCCTATGTATAAATGCATAATATGCAAGTCTCAAATTTAAAATAACATTTAAATTAAACTATTAGTTTACAAGCACTAGCAAAACAACAATTAAAATTTTACATAAATACCTTTCCTCTTAAATGTATTGGGGGAAAAATATTTTTACAGTAAAAAAATTTTAACTTGCCATATGCTTAATGTACTTTTCGGGTTCGAGTTCCGGAGGTTCCATGGATGTTTGTGATGGTTCGGAATCCACTTTAAGCCGTAAGTCCCGGTCTAATATGACTGTAGAGCGTTGGGCTGACAACTCCACTTCGTAAAAACAAAACATCTCCTGTCTAGAAATCTGCCAGTAGGCAGACGGCCTTGGCCCATCGTGGGGCTGTTGCACCAGTGAAGAAGAATATATGCTCAATGTATCAGTATTAAAATATTTGGTTTAGGACTTACCAGGGCTGAAATAATGAAGTTGTCGCTAACTCCTGAAAACATTGAAATCCCCTTGTGAGTGATGCATAAATGACCGCCATCACAAAAACAATGTAATAAAAAATAAAATATCGCTAGTTTTGGATTGTCAACATATAAAGTTAACAGCCTGCAAAAATTAACAATTAAAAAAAATTAATGTTCGAATTAGCGAAAAAAAAAAATTTTTTTTTTATGGATTGTCCCTTTCGAAAACTTTAACATCTTATTAATAAATTACTTTTGTACGTTGTTAAATTAAAAGTTCATTTTATTTATCTGATTAATATATTCTAACAATTGCATAGCTTGCAATAATAGTTAATTTTGTGCAATCTAAATTTTTACAGTTAAATTAAAACAACTGGTTTTTATTTGATTAAAATATTTTTAAAGCATAGATCGCAAGGTACATGCGATGATGTCTTATTCTATACAACCTAATTTTCTATTATTAAATTAATACGATACAAGTTTAATATTTTCATTAACCTTTATGTTCTATTTTAAAAAAAAAATCGTAATTGAATGTTGTATACAATGATTTCCACTTGATTTAATTATATTTACTTTAATTTTAACTGTATTGTATATATAATAAATACCTCATTATTGCTCTTCATCGTATAATCTCAATTTTTAAAATATTAAATTAATTTTTTTTATTAAATCATAAATGAAGTCAAAATAGAATTCTGCTATAATAGAAGTGTTCAAATGGGTTTTATTTTTGTTTAAAATTCCATTCACCTGTTTCGTATACTAAGTTTTTATTTATTTATTATTTTTTTATTTTTTTTAAAAACTATATCTTAATGTTTAATATTAATTGTTTTATGTTTATTCATAATTTTTTATGTTTTAATTATTATGATCTTTCATCATTTTTTCTATTAATACTAAATTGCTTTTTGCCACATTATAATGATTAATAAGAAAATCATTTAGTTAGAGTGAGCATTCTTGCGGAGAATCCATTAAAAATAGGGGTGGAGGAATTCGTGAAAGCATCGGACCGCTACTAACTGTAACATTCCTCGTTAATTCATAACTCTCTCTCGGATTTTGGCCAAGTCGTTTCACATGAACTGATACCCTACTTTCGTCTTCTTTTTTCTCCTACTGTCGACCCAGTTTTATTGGGTGTTGTGTAAAGGTTATTAAATTAACTTAGTTAGTACTTAATTAGTAGTTTAGTAAGCTCTATATCTCGAACTTCTTAAAACTTTAATCAACAGTTACCTATAAATGTTTTGACGTGTGAAGTTTTCAAATTTTAGATATTTAATTTTAAATTTGCCATTTATTTAAAAAAATTTGAAATTTAGCAGAAAAAAATTATTTGCAATTTCTTCAAATAATATTTAAAGTATAATAATAAAATATTTAACTTACAATATTAGTTTATATGTAGATTCAACATAAAAAAAATTTTTTTTAATAAATTGAAATTAAAAAAAAAAATGCCTTCCTAAAAATTATGTCTCAGATTGATATTTTATTAGTTATTTCCTTAAATAAATTTGATTTTCTTTATAAGGTAAAAAAATGTTTTTTTTGAAAAATAGTGCGACTTGCAAAATGACTTTCTTGACTAAGAAATCTCTTGACTAAGTGTTTTGAGATTTATGCTGTCGCAAGCTGCTTTATTTTGATTTATCCAAGTATTATGCAAATCATCGAGACGGGTGATAGTGAATGATATATTATAATCAAACAACTAAAAAGCCCGTAATTCGATAATCTAGGATACTATGCCATAGTATTGATGTATAGTATGTATAGTATGTTGAATTTTGAACATGACTTTGATATGCATTAATGCACGGTATTTCTGGTAGCCAGAATAAAAAGAAATGAGCAAAATAAAAATAAAATTGAGGATGGTTGAAGCTATTAGCTAATCATTTTCTTGATAGTTATTTAAAGAAACACATCAAACTAAATTATTGATTGTTGTTGAATTATTTAAAATAAAAGTTTATACATTTTTTCCTTAGTTTATTTTTTGCTAGAAAACATTTATTTAGAAAAAATGTTTACATAGAATAATTCTCTAGGAGGATACAACTGTAACATAGTGATATTTCAACACATCGTGCATGGCTAGTAAGTAAGAATCATGGTAATGCGATACGATTTTATACAACTTTATTTTTGTAACGGTTGTGATCTGGTACTATAATAAGAGTGATTTGTGAGTTAGGGTTTGAATTAAAAAATTTATCAATGGAGAAATATTTTTATCTAATGCATATTAATTTTTAACTTATATTAACAAGGTCTTTAATTTTTTAATACGCTTTTATTAGTTTCACCTGCATGTTTGTTTGTAACTGATTCTTTGGACTCGATTTTGCCCTACTTTAAGCGATCAGATTTAGTTTAAACGTTGTAGACTTATCAAGGACCGACGACACTAAAATAGTTTGATAAGTTTATTATCTCATCATGATTAGGATCGCCAGGTTGAGTGATTTTATTTTTACTTATGAAGAGCAATTTAACCTATGTAGAATGAAAGTACATAAGACATTGTTTGTTTTTCTTCCTTATTCAACAATATGAATAATTAAAAATAACTTTTTAATGCTATGAGAGTTACAAAAATAAAGTAGATAAGAACATCCATGTCAAGGAAATTTATGATTCCACGTCTGCTGTCGTAAATTTATAACGATTTAATTATAATTCTGCGTTATAAGTCCAATCCGTAGACTCTCTGCAGTCTGCGGATTGGACTAAGTAAAAAATTTCAGTATTAACACTTTGAAGACGTGAATTCCGGTCTATTAGTTTTCAGCTGTTGGCGACGGAATATCACGTCATTTGCCATTACAGAATATATTAAACACTTAAAAAGTATTAGAAAATTATTGCAAATTAAAAAATTATAAATAACAAAAAAATATGCAGGAATTCAGGCTATATACTTTTCAATGCTATAGGAATTCAGGCTATATACTTTTTTTTTTATACTTTTCAATACCATTCTCAATGTGTTAATGAGATAAGTGTTCGATAGCTCACTGTTGTTGTTGTTATCGTGTCCATGGATTTAAAATATAATTATCAATGTTACATCAAGTCAAAAGTCTTCTCGATACGGCAGCAAGCAATGGTGCCGCTTCACTATACAGGATTCTCTTAAGTTGGCCTCGACTGGCACGTTGTAATAGGTTCAAGCCCCTCGGGGGAGCCTGTAACCCGTAGTGGGCGCGTCCCCAGGTGGCGGATAGGGGGATGCCTTCATCGGTCCCCGATGGGTGGTAGGAGGGAAATAAAACACCTCCCGCGGACCATCAGGTTATTTCCTTCCGAGGCCCTGGCAAATTTTTTCCATGGATTGTGATATATCGATAGCTCACTCACATACACAAATAAAAACTCAAATAAAATACATGACGTGGACTGTAGTATTTTCTTTTATTAAGGCAGCCATCACACTCGAGGATGGACTGACCACACAACCTCTCTCTCTTAGGTTACACTTATTCAACTCCCCTGTCTTACATTCCTTTCTCTTTCTCCTGTCATCTCACCTCCATCTATGTTGTAAACATCCTGTCACAGACAGGATGTTTACAACATAGGGCGTTGACTTCCCCTATGCACGGGGACCTGGGTTTCGAGGCAACAATGACAAAATTCAAAAAATAATATATATCGAAGTGATGTTAAAGAAAATACAACAACTACTAAGAAAGTGACACCAGAAAAAGATTAAACAAGAATTTTGATGGTATTTTGATATTTTACGCATATATATATTCTTAGCTATATACTATTGGTAATAAATGATACATTGAGAATTGACTGGTAAGAGACTGGCAAGTATTAAAATAATTGCTTATAAAAATTGCATTAAAATAAAATCTAATTAAATTCAGTAATTTATATATCTTACAAAAAGTAACCAGATACTATTTATTTTTAATACGCTTTTATTAGTTTCACCTGTATGTTTGTTTGTATGTATGTTTATATGTATGTAACTGACTCTTTGGGCTCGATTTTGCCCTACTTTAAGCGATCAGATTTAATTTAAACGTTGTAGACTTATCAAGGACTGACGACACTAAAATATTTTGATACGTTTATTATCTCGTCATGATTAGGATCGCCAGGATGAGTGATTTTATTTTAACTTATGAAGAGCAATTTAACCTATGTAGAATGAAAGTACATAAGACATTCAAGCCTACGTGGGACAGCGGCACAACGGATAACGCGCCTGACTACGGATCAGGAGATTCCCTGTTCGAATTCTGGCTGGCTCGACCTATTCGCATTTAGCCTTTGGTTTACTCACAATTAAATTATTGTAAGAACCAGTCCTACGTACCGGCATCTCATTTAAATATTATAGTTTAAAAAACAACCTTTTAGAGTTAATCAAACTAAAAAGTAAAAAATAATTGTTAACATAAGAATAAAATTACCGACGAGAAAATGAATGTCATACTGTGCTAAAAGCGAGGGGTGCTTTGTATGACATTTTTAAACTAACTCTACATTTCGGAATGAAACTAGTGAAAAATTATGACGATTGATATCGAGCACCTCACGCTTTTAGAACAGTGACATTCATTTTCTCGTCAGTCATTTTATTTTTATGTTAACAATTATTTTTTACTTTTTAGTTTGATTAACTCTAAAAGTGTGTTTTTTAGTTTTTTTGAACTATTAATTTATGTATTAGATCCTTTGCTTAGTTTAATGCAAAATAGCAAGAAAAACTACTAATTAATAATTACGAAAAAACATGCTTTAATAAAAATAAGATTTTTTTTTTTTTTGTTGATACCGTAGAAATTTCTGTGCGATAATATTTTCCTTTCTTATAATTTAACTGAGGAAATATTGATTAATTTTATTTAATGTTAATTTGGAAGAATTATCGAATAATTTCATTTTACTTTAAAAAAAATAATAAAAGCGAATTCGTTCAGAAACCTGCATAGTATTCATTAATTAGCTTATCATGTGATATTTATTAATCATTTTCTCTTTTGAGTCTATGTATTTAAATAGTATATATGAATGGCTGAGTGGCTAGCGCTCGGTACCACAGGTTTTGGGTTCGAGTCCCGGTGGTGTCATGAATGTTTGTAGTGGTTCGGAATCCCCTTTAAACTGTAGGTCACAGTCTAATATGACTGTAGAGCGTTGGGCTGACAACCCTGCCCCGTAAAAAGAAGACATATCATGTTTCGAAATCTGCCAGTAAGCAGATGGCCTTGGCGCACCATGGGGCTGTTGCGCCAGTCATGATGAAATAGTATATATAGATTTAAATGTATCGGTATGTATTTAAATAGGAGACTAAAAGAAATGCATGTCTACGAACTGACTCATTATCCATGTAAAGTGAGTTGAGATGAGTTGTTTGAATAAAAAAAAAGTATTGAAATGTAGAATATATTTATTCTTGATGATATATGTATGAAATGATTGAAATTGAAAAATTTAGAATGAATTTCTAGATTCATGCAATGAATTTAAGAATTCAGAATATGTCAGAATGTCAAGTGTTGCAGATGGTAAAATAATTTCGATAAAGGATTAAAGATTACTTGTAACAACAGGAAATCCGCAGATGCAGCAACCAATTATAAAAGTCCTTGAATACGTGAATACGTCCACGTGCTACCACTTACACACGTTATCAAAGCGGATAATAAACAGATAATAGCTAAAAAAATAATTTCTTAATAGCTTTTAATGGTACATGTAGCTACATTCAGAAAATATTATACGAAAATTGAGTCAGGGTGGAAATTATACAACTTACAATAAATGGAAATTTAGTAGATGACAGATTATTTCAGTTGTTAAACGTAGATAATAGATTAGCTATTCCATATAATATAGATAGATGTTCGAATACTTGTATCTAGGAGAGACATTCACACATGAACGATACATCCGTTTGGGGTTAAGATGGAGCCTGATGGCCGAGTGACTGACGCTCTGGGTCTCGGTGCCACAGGTCTTGGGTTCGAATTCGAAGGTGCCATGGATGTTTGTAGTGGTTTGGAATGCACTTTTAACCATAGGTCTCTGTCTAATATGACTGTAGAGTGTTGGACATAGGGCTGATAACTCTACACCGTAAATAAAAAAACATCTCCTATCAAGAAATCTAGCTGTAGACAGGTGGTCTTGGTCCAACTTGGGGCTGTTGCGTCAATGAAGAAGAAGGGGTTAAAATGGATGCAACACCAGGGCGATTAAATAGACTTTCCTTTTTATTTAATTGAATTAGAATACATATTTGTAGGACAATGTTCTGAAATTTGCGATGCTAATCAAGGAATAAAAATAAAAGCGATTTAGGAAGAATCGGTTTTACTGTGGTAGACCTAAATGATCAACAAAAAAAAATTGTCTGCTCATTATCGAAAACGAAGAGAAAAAAATGAATAATCCTAGTTCCCATAACACAAAGAAAGTTTCAATAAAGGATTATGATATATTTTATTTATTCGCTAAACATCGGTGGGAATCGTGTTTCATTTAAGTATACCACGAACAACTCACATGTGTGCGATGAAAAGAGGAATTTTAAGAGAAGTTTTCCTGTATTTGCAAATTGACAACTTGAGAGTCGAAGAGAGATTCTTAATACAAGCATTCACTATCGTCATCCAATATCCTATTTTAGAGCAGTGTTATTTCTTATTCCATCTGATCGACGACAACATCTAGACCAAGTCCATGAACCTGTGTGTTCTCAAGGAATGTGGGAAGAGAAGGGAACTTCTGTTGTGATGGAGCACCCGTAAGTAGAAGTCTGACTCGGCTACGTGTAACAAAAGAAGCAGGGCAGTGCCTTCTTGGAAGACTTTTAGGGACAACTACCCCGCGATTGCGTATCGTATGGGAGAAAACCTAGGTAAATCCCACAATGTAGTCCGACTCACGAGACAAGATGCTGTACATCATAAATGCCATCGAGTATCCTCGTTTTTTGAAACAATGTCTAAGCAAAGCCGCCGGCGGATGCAACCTCAGCCCTAATGCTCACCAGCGGCGCACGTTACCACTGAACCACGAGTCGGGCATTTTAGAGTAGTAGAAAATGCCACCAAAGTTTATGATTATAGCAAGATTCTCCTAGGAAATTAAAAATAAGGAAATTGGGAAATAAATATCAAAATCAACTCATCATGTTATCAGGAAACTGTTTTGCGTCCTATGTTGACAGATAAAATTTAATTTCTTTATCGCAATGATTATCATGCTTATCAAAAGTATTGCATGTATAAACTTTTCAATACATTGCTGCTGACATTTCAATCATGTCTTTAACCTGCTGGAAAAGGCTCTGTTGAAAACGTGGCATGGGAAAGTTCTGGATAACTTCAGTAAAACCTTGTGGAGCGAAAATTTGCATAAGTGCTTTTTTATCTTGATTGCTGCCATCTAATTTATCCAATGCTAAAATTTCAACCACACACATAAGCCACGTTAACATGGCAATATTAACAATTTTAAATGTTTTTGATTAAAAATGAAGCCAAACATATTTTTAAAAATTCATAAAAATTTCAAAGAAATTGGCAGTGAATGATTTTCAAAATGGAAGAAGGAGAAGTCAATGAATTAATTGAGAAAGACGATAGAAAAATAATAAATGAAAACTACGATAATCGTATAACACTAATCGGCAATAAAACAGATAAAAATGCATCTTTAACATACAAGAAGTCACAGGAATTGTTTGGTTTTGCAATGGCCACTATAATGGCATTACTCACTGTCGTAGGTTTGCTCCTCTATGACATTGACCGACTATTATTCGTTATTCGTAGAAGCGAAAGCCAGAAAACTCCCACCAGGCAGCATGACTATCGATGCGAGACGCTTATACACATTTGTCCAAACGTCATTGAGTTTTCTTTTCTATACCATTGAACATAGACCGCCAACGGATTCCACCGTAAACATTTTTGAACGCTATCCACTGTGTGAAGAATCGGGATCTGTGACAAAATCGGGTCTATAAATCTGTAGGTTAGAATGTCTTACTGTTGAACTCGAGGATAAAGGTAAGAGGACACTTAATTGTGTACCCCCAAAGGTTACGAATCGGGACAGTGGTATGTCAGCACTGTGTACCCAACCCTGACAGAGAATGTGGAAGGCTTGTATCCTCCTAATATTCTCGTCTAGTCTAAAGGAAGAACATTTTAACTGACAGATTTATCGTACCTTAACCGGCATAGAACGAGATTCATGACCCAGTGGACCAAGCATACGCAGTTATAATCCAAGGATATTTAGATTTCTATAATTCCCCAATGCTTAAGTATAGTGTGTCTTTATGACGATGCCATATGGGATAATTTCTTCTTGCAATTCCTTCTTCATCGTATCCTGCCGGAGAAATTTATATTTGACTGTAGAAATTTAAATGCATTTTGAGCTCAATCTGTAGGACTTGAATACTGAATCCAGTAAAATTCCTGTAAAAAAAAAAATAATAATAAATAAACTTTGTTAATATATAGTATAGGAAATGAATTATCTTTACTCAAAATTATTAAAAAGGGAAATTCAACATGCTAAGAAAAGTATAATGATTGAAAAAAAAATTATTTATACATTTTCGTACATAAAGATTTTACATTTTATTCATATTATTGCAATCTCCAATAAATAATAATAATAAAAAAAAACTGCTCTTTATCGATATTTAAGTAAATTGTATATGATTTGTTTTAAAAGAATGTTTAAATACATAATTTAATCTTCTTTGTGATAATTAAAATACTTTTTTATTATTATTACTATGATGTAGAAATTGTATAAAAAACGTTTTTAACCTAATTTTCGCTTTAAATGAAATACTTTATTCATTTTACTGCTTGATTAATTGCTATAAAGCGAAGAAAATTTCTCAGATTTTATATTTTCTTTTCATTTTAAAAGCGATATTGCACAACGAGAGAAAATACTAACATTTTTCTTTCTGTTTTAAAGATACCGCGTTCCCGAACCGCCAACTTCGATTCTCCCTTGTATTTATTTACATCATCCCCACGTGGTTACACTTCTACTTCCGGTAGAAGGTCGCCGTGACGACAAAAACCGAGTAGTTGTAAAACACTGATGCAAGAGTACGCCATTTTGATTCTCAGGTTTCAGAATACTGTTTCCAATTCATGTCGGCCTTTTTTTTTGAAGGTCCTGTACTTATCTGATCTGTTTTCTAGGCATGGCCCTTTCAGGTAAAGTTCCAGTTTCCCTCTGAGAGTGGATATGGTGGATTCGATGGACCTCGGATTAACGGACGAAGACCTCCCGAATGGACGTTCGGACGAAGTCGTAAACGCCATATCCGGCATTTCCGAAGAATCCGATCGGCAGCAACTGGTAACTGTCAGTGGGATTGCCATGCCTCCCAATGTTTTGGTGACCACTTCGTCCGGCAGCATCTTCGGCGACCAAGAAGGACTGAAAGCAACACGAATTATCATTCATAATCCGTCTTCATTAGATGTTTTGAAGACTGCTCAACAGACTATAACTTTTAATCCTCTAAATCGGAGTTTATCAGTGCCTGAGAAAAATATCAATTGGGATCCATCAGTTTATGATGCAATTTTGCCCGTCAGATGCAGAAATATTCGCGGAGAACTGCATAAAAGCAAATTTGGTTCAGGTAGAAATAAAATTTTAGATTTGTAAATTAAAAGTTTCGAAATAATCCAAGTTTCGCTTTTTAACAGATTCTTTAAATATAATTTTACTGATCTTATAATTATTTTCACCTTTATTATGTTTTTGTGTAAAGATTCATTGTTTAATTTTTTTTAATACCCAACTTATATTTCTGATATTTTAATATGCCGATTCAAAAATAGAAATACAAATTATTTATATTGAAAATCTAAAAGATGTTAGATACAGAAATATTCTTTATATTCGTTAAAATATTATTACATTTTTAAATATTTTTGTAAATATTTTTTTTTTATATATGAACTAGTAATTATTTTTTTGCTTTTATTTTGAAATTTTGTATACGTATTTTTCCATATGAGCTGTACTTGAAAGTGTCATATTAATATTTAATCCATTGTAGGCATTGTATAGAACATTAAGATATTTTATTTTTATATATTAGAACACTTTGGACAGTTAAAAGAAATAAAATAAATTGATATGCAAATGAAAAAAAAAGGAATTTTGAAATAAAAATTACATAAAGAAATTAATTTGAAATATGCAATTCTTATAATTTGCTGAAATTAATGTTATATTCTTGTATTAAAATTGGAAAGTCATGTGTTATTAATACATATTAAAATTTATCAATTATATTTTTTCTATTTATGTATATGTATTTTATAAATTTTTATGTATAGATATTAACTTTTAGGGAACAGGGGGAGAAGCATTTTAGTTGAAGGATCCTGGTATACACCATCTGAATTTGAAACATTGTGTGGTCGTGGTAATAGTAAAGATTGGAAAAGAAGTATACGCTATGGAGGGCGTACGCTTATGTGTCTAATAGACCAGGGAATTCTGCGTCCTCATGCTACAACTTGCACCTGTGGAGCTTGCTGTGATGATAATGTTTCAAATGGAGATGGTACACCAGATGCATCAGTATGTTCTGTGGAATTTTGTAACAAATTATTAAGTTATTATTTAATGTTAGCATGCAATAATATTTGTAAAATAGACATAGAATTGTTTTGATTAATCAAATTGACAAATGTTTTAAGCTAGAATAAGCCAAATTCATTGCCCAGCAATAACCAGTATAGCAACCAGATTATGATTCCAATTGTGTATATATTATATTTGCTTTGAAAATGAATAGTCTTGCATTGAATCCAATAGCTTGTGAGGGTTTTCTGGTTGTTCTTTTTTGCTATATAGAAATATGGGAAAAGTGATTATTTCCTTCCTAAAAAACATAAGCTCATCCTACTCAGCAGAACTGCCAGTGTATTAAATTAAGTGAATGCTATGTTCTTTATGTATAAAGAAAGGTCATACTATTTATAGCAATAATCAATTTAACATGGATAATAATCTGAATTTTAGTGTCAGATGATTGTAAAAAAAAATTAAACGTTTGCATCTGCTTTATTGAGTGTATTAAAAATAATTTTCATTTATAATTTTAGGCTAGAGGGCTGAAGTTTCATTACATATTAAAATTTAAAAATCTTATTAAATGGATAGAGGTGAAATATTTTTTTTTCTCTTTACATGTTTTAGATGTCTTCAATCTAATATCTGTTTTCATTTGAAATCTTTAATGACATAGTGAAACTGCAAATTTTAATATCATTGATATATATTAAAAAAAAAATTAAAAAAAAGATGGCATCATGCCTTTTAACTGAAAACATGCTGATGTTCAGAATAATTTATTGATTATTTTATATATGATTACTAATGATATTTGTTGTATTAATCCTTGGATACTGAAAGTTTTGTATTAAAAATATGAGGCTTTGTTTTAAAAGTCATAAACTTTAAAAAATGAATTTAATATTTGTATAAATTAGTAATTCATACTGTGAATGTTTCGGTCTAAAAAATATTGTAATTAATTTGCAGGGTGGTCCAGTTAGACTTTTTACTCCTTACAGAAGAAGAAAACGTAAGAATCATCCCAAGCTTAAAGTATCTACAAATGTTAAAGTTTCAACCAGAGATAGTAAGTCTATAAATATTTTTATTGTGAAAATCTATAACCTTAAGATTTTAAAATGATATGCATTTCCAGGAGGAATAATTGAAATAAACCAAATCTTAAAAAAATTTGCAACTTCTTACAGTTTAATGGGGTAAAAATAAGTTTTATTGTTTCATAATTTACTATGAGTAATTAATACTGTTAAAATCTATTGGTTCATGGATACTAAAAGCCTACTCGTGGCTTAGTGGTAACATGATCCGCTGGTGAGCATTGGAGACTCAATGGCTTTTGTGATGTTCAGCATCTTGCCTCCTTAGTCAGACTGTGATGGGTGTTTTCTGGGTATTCTCCATACGATATGCAAATGCAGGGTAGCTCCCACTAAAAGTCCTCCCAGAAAGCATTGCCCTTTTTCTTCAGTGGCTCGTTGCCAAGTCAGACTTCTACCTATGGGTATTCCATCACTACAGAAACTGCCAAAAATTAAAAAAATATACTAATCATAAATCTGTAAAAGATGCTAACCAGGAATTACCAGCTGGAGTATATATATATATTTTTAAATCATTAAATTTTTTTGATATAGAAAAATTGTTTTACTTGCTTTCAGTTACTGTGATAATTTAGAGTTAGGACAGAAATGAAAATCTCATGGGAAATATAGCAAATTATAACAGTCTTTATATAGAATGTATAAAAACCCTCAATTCATCTTATCTTTAAAGAATTCACATGGTTGTTCAGCAAAATAAATAAATTAAATTAATAATCGATTCATACATCACACAATATATAGGTTGATGGATTTTGAGGATTTTTTACAATTTTCTGAAAGAGTATTTTAATATTAAAGAAGTATTTAACAAAGAATTTCTCTAAAAACTTAATGTCTGGAATTACTTGGGATGTTGTTTGAATATTCTGAATATTATGATTGGTTTGTAAGACAACATTTCTATAAGTTAAAATTTTTTTCATTTATAATTTTATTTAAAAATTCAGTGAAAATATAGATTTTAAATTTTTTTTCTGTCCTTTTTTTGCAATGGCATATTTACACATTTTTTAATTTTATTATTTTTATCAGATATTGTATCAGCTCCAGTTGAATTACCTTCCGAGGAGATGACACTAAGTAGCATTAATGATTCAGTTTCTACAGTGACAGGTACTCATAAAAACTAATAAATTGTAAACATGAAATATTGAAAACTAAAAAAATATTATTAAAAATATATGCATTATTTAATATTTCTAATGTATTATTTTCTTTTTAGTACCTCTGATCACAAGAGATAGTGGAACTGTCATTTGTTCAGGTAATTTATTTTACTTAATTATAATTTTATGCTATGAGGATTTGAAAAATAATTAGTCTTTTAAAATGTAAATTTATTATCAATTTTTTGGTGGTTTTTGCTACTTTAAATTTTATTTGGCTCTAAATCAATATCATTTTTATTGAAGTAAAACTTAATTTGGATGTGTAGTTATCACATATATTTTAAATTTCATATTAAATTGGAAGAAATGAAAATGATAACTTAACTGTGCATAATTATATTTTAATATAATTATAAAAATATTAATCATTTTAATAGTTTTTTATTTAATATATTAATAAAATTAAATAAAATATTTTAAATTCTTTAATTTTTTTTGTAAGTATTATGTTATGATGTTTTCTGTATAAATAGTTAGTTTTAAATTAATATGTTTAAAATTTAGATTCTGTAATTGTCAGTCCTGAGATAAAAACACAAGCACCCAAAACACTTACAACTACTGTGGATATTAATGAGCAAAAACAGTGGTGGCAGTTAGAAGAGGTAAGAACTTATATTTATTTCTTCATTTTAAAAATGCTTTTGTACCACATATAGGTAATTTAATTTTAACTATAATGTGGATTTAAGGCTCGTTCCCACCGAGGCGAGAGACGTGAAGATGCAAGAGGCAAGCGACCAAATTTTTTCGACCCCTTCACAGCGAAACATCAGAAATAGTATTACGCATAGTGAAAAACCTCTTGAAGTTGAAAGTTGGGCTACTCCACGCGGCGAACTGCAAACCGGTTTCAGGCGACCGCGGTGAGGTCAAATTTTGGTCGCTTGCATCTTGTCGCCTTGGTGAGCACGAGCCTTTAGTGATGCAAATTTTGTCTGATAAATCGCATCAATTGACTGTTATTTTTTCAGTTTTAATAAATTTTTCAGTCATCAAAAATAGATAAAAATTATAAAATTCCTTTTTTTAAAAAAATTGTTATTTTGAGAATCATGTATTTTTAGCAAACAGAATATTTAAAAAAAATTAGAAAATAAATAAGATAAAATATTCATATCTTGATGCGAAAATAAAAAAAAATAAAAAATCTTATAGATCCTGTCACTTATATTTATTTTGCTTATTTTTTAGATGGTGAAAAATGCTGTTCGGCATATTTTAGAGCTTCAAAAACAGGTAGAGATAGTGAAGAATCAGTGTGCTGTTACCAGAGAATTAGCTTTGCAAGAATTAAGAAATCAAATGGAAAATGAGAAAAAAGAGGTTTGTGTGAAAAAGAAAAAAAAAAAAATTTTAAAGTTCATTTTTGAAAATTGATTGGCTGTATATAAGGTTGATATTAATTTTGATTATTATTTTTATAGAAAATTATTGCATTCTATGCTATAGGTTATCAAAATTATTGTACATAAAACAAAGTCATGTTTATTGCATAGTTGAGTTAAATACTTTGTATGAATATCTTATTTGAAAAGGAGGCATTGATATTTTAAAAAAGTGGTGAGGAATATTTTTTGAGTTTTGAAATACATAAAAATATGATATGAAATATGCAAATTCATATGCACACTGATATGAATATAAAACAAATTTCTTTTTTATTCTAATAAATATTTTAGATAAATACAAAATTTTTATAATAAATAGAGGCTTATTATTGAGCAAAATAAAATGAATTGTGAATTATTTGTATTTTAATCTGAACTAAGTTACTTACAATATAAAAAATAAATTAACAACTCATTAATTATTAATTAGTAAACTGATAAAGTATTTCTACTACAATAACCTCTTTTTAATCCGGCATTCATTAGTTCAAACCCTATAATCCGGTATCGATTAAGCCTTCACTTTTGTGTAGAATGGGCATTTGTTTCCCTTGATCTCCAGATGACAACACAGTGTTACTCGCAATTTCATCTAGTGTTTATCATAACTGTCAGTTTTAGTTTCAGAATAGTGTTTTTTGTTTATTATATTCAAGTTCTAATTTTTATCTCGAGTTTTTTTTTATCTTTAGTGTTCTCCTTAAAATTGTATTGGCATACAATAATCAGGCACAGCTTTCATCCTAAATATGCCAGATTAAAATGAAGTACTGTATTTATTTAGTTTTAATTAGTTAATAAAATTATCTTTCTTTCATTGATAATCAGCAAAAAATCTTTAAAAATCCTAATTTTTTTTTTAATTAAAAATTTTTAAAGGTTTCATTGCAGCTATCAAAATAATCGTAAATATTTTATAGGTTTTATGTTATCTTTAAAAAGTATGTATCATTGTAATATGAATATAAATTATTGGTTTATATTTAATTTAGAAAACAATATAATTTGTCTTTAAATATTGTTATATAGGAAATGTAGAGGAACATGTAAAATTGCCTTGAAAATTTTAAAATATCTAAATAAAATTAATATTCTTTACTATTTTTATATGTTAGACTTTAATAATTTGAAAATGTATAAAAATATTAAAGCAATTTCTTCTCAACAAATTTCAAAAAGATATGTATAAAGTATATAGCACTTATGATAACTGAGTCGAATTGCTTTTAAATTTTCATTAGATAAAGGAAATACTAATATCAACTCTTTAACAATAAATGAGTAGAAAGAAAATTGCACCAACAATAAAATCTCAATGTTGTTACAGAAAAATATTTTACTACCTTTTCAAATACCTGCAGACTATTGACTACTTTTGATAATGCATCTTCAGTAGTCACTTCTGTCAAATTTAAGATGCATCATCTGTTTTTACATTTCAATTTATATGAATTTTATTTTTTATTTAAATGAATAATATTGCATCATTCTTTTTGCTAGTAAATCTCACATTTTTATAGTATTTGTCAAATGTTGAGTTCTATTTTGTTTTTGATATTTATAAATGCAAAAAGAGGGAGGGAAAAAAAATCGAACTCACAAATGCTTATAAATGGGAAGCAAGATATACAAGAAGTATTTGTGTAATAGATAATGTTAGAATAGTTATATCATTGTTTATTTCATTTCATAACATTGCTTAGTGAAATTTCTTTACAACTGTGTTTTGATTTAGTTATAAATAACAAGTTCTATTGTATTATTCTATAGGCAATAGGTTTTCAAATATTTTATAGGCAATAAATGCTTGTCGTTTAGAAGCCCAAGGGACCTTATCCCGTGCTTTATTAGAAGCCAAGTCTGAAAAAGAAGTTGCCATTCAGCAAGCGTTTGAACAAGCTCGGCAAGAACTAGAAGAAAAAATTCATTCTATTGTTACTGACAAAACTGACACTGTAAAAGTAATATTTTAATCATTTCTGTTAAATATTCAGTAGAGTTTACAAATGATTTTTTGATGTTTGCAATGACAGTTTTCTAACAAAAAATTTTATAATGTCGAAATATATCAATTTAATCTCTGAATTCATTTGTTAAATCAAATTCAATTATTTTTTTACTGCGAGTTTTATATTTGTAATTTTAGATTTAAAGATATAACAATTTTGCTAATATATATATATATATTTATTTAACACAAAAGCATTTTAAAGACTGGGAGAAAATTGCTAAGCTAATTTATCTTTCTTTTTATATAAAATATTTTATAGACAAAATTATTTTTTGAATTGAATAGATGAATGTTTAGAGTTTAAAGTACAAATTCCTAAATAATTAACAATTTATTTTTAATATTAAAAAAATTATCGAAATACTAAAAATTTCTAATTTATTTTCTATAAAAAAATAACAAATCATTCAAATTTTATTGTTATCCTGTAATGATAGAAAATTGATATCATTAAACTTGTTCATTTAATCTTAAATTTTTAATCCAGCTATTTTATAGTTTTTTAATGCGTCTTGGTTTTCTAATATATATTATATATTTATAATAATTTAAAATATCCATGATATATATAACAATTTTAATAATTAAAAACAATAAACAATTTTCTTAATACTTAATTCTTTTAGCGATGTGCTAATTGTGACCGTGAAGCATTTTCTGAATGTACTGGTTGTCATCGTGTTCATTATTGCTGTGCCTTTTGTCAGAGGAAAGACTGGGTGACTCATAAAGATAATTGTGGTGAAAATATTTTGGATTCTGAATGTGGAACACTCATTGACAGTTCTGAGGATCCAATTAGTTGACATAAAGTTCCTATCTTTGTTACTTAATGAATCATTGCGAGCCATCCCTGTAAAAATGAGAACAAAATTATTTATTTTTAAATTTTACATTAATGCTTATAAAGATTATGCAATCATATGTATAATAATACTTAAACCTTGTTCATTTTTTTGTTATATAATAAATTTATATTATATACTGTTTTCATTTTGTTAAATTTTAATTATGTTTCTGCAAAAAAGATATTTATTGCATATTTATATAATAAAACTTGTAAATATAATTTTTTTATGAAATATGCATTTCAGTGTTTTAAGTTGATGGTTTTAAAGTTTTAAAATAAAGATCCTATTATGTTTGCAGAGTTGCCAACCTCTCATGATGCCAAATCAGGAGATTTACACTCTTATAATACTAAAACATGAGGTGTCTTCCCCATCCTTAATAAGGATACTTGGAAACTGAATTTACTGAAATATTTGTTCCGTAAATTTATAATCTTGTGATAAAATTAAAAGTATTTACTATTGTAAGGATTATTGCTATTTATGAAAGTTTTCCCACAAGGAACAACTAACATAACCTTTTATTATTGTGTGAAGGAAAAGTACCTTAGCTCAAAAAAATATACTAGTTCCCTTTTTCCCTAGTAATTGCCGCTACTGTGCTTTATCTGAGGAAAATCAATTATCTTTCTAGAAGAAAAGGTATTGGCTCTCGGCTTTATATTACACATGAAAAAGCCTTTTATAGCAGATCTTATTGCCAAACTGCACATTCAAACATTTAGTTGTTATTTTTACTATATATCAGTTATCAAAAACTAAAATCCTTTGTAATTTCTTTCTTGAACAATAAAATTTATTTCAGGTATGATCATCTTTAAGCCATAGTTATATTTGTTGTAAAAAAAAAATTTTGCAAGTGATTAAGTTATTGTTTGATATAATTGAGTTTTGAGATGAGTTTCAAACGTATTTCTAGCACTCTTAGTACTTTTCTGATTTAATCTGAAAAAGACCCCTTTTTCTATTTTGCAATATGTGAGAGATATACGCTGCAGCAGAATTGACAAATGCTTAGTAATGTTGACAAAGGTATTCGATGATGAGTTGTCAGAAATTTATAACATACAACATGAAATGTTTTTTTAGCCGTTATAAATGTTTAACTGGAAGCCATATTAGTAATACATAGCAACAGTTGTAGAAGTTAAGTTGCTCTTCTGTCAGGGAAATTAGCATTGTTTTCTTTTATACTTTTTTCAATTGAGTTATTTATCTTTTCTATTTAGGTTAGCTGCATTTGCCATTTGAAAGTCAATTTTGTTTAATCTCTTTATACAGATGAGGATGTTTTTATATAGTTACAAAATTCATATAAACAAATTCTATCTCACTTCCAACATCATTGTGTGAATTTCTATTTGCGAATATTAAGTCCCTGAATTGAAAAAATATCTAAAAATCTGATTGACTTTTTTTTTTTTGAACTAATATGATTAAAATTGGGAAATATGTAATGCCTCATGCAAGAATTTTTCAATCTTTTTTATTTGTTGAAGTCTATTGAGATTTTTATTATAGTATGATACTGTGTAGGCAACAACATAATGATTTTGTGAAAATGTACCAGATATTTCTATTTATAACTAAACAGCTAGCAACACAGTTTTAGTTCACATTGGATTTGTCATCCAATAGTGTCCCATACTTTCATTTTCTGGTCTTCAATTCTGAACCGCCTATGCCACTTAATCCTGTTTCTCCCCGTTCAGATGTTTTGCACATGGTGACTTAGACTAAAATGACCCTATAAATGAAACCAGCTCAAAAAAAATAATAGGATATCTCTATAGTTGCTGGAAATCTGAGGAGGAAAAAATTTCGATATCTCTCCAAGAACAAACAAATTACAACGTATCCTCTTTTGATTCCAAACAAATGTCTTCCAAGAATTGTTCAGCATCCTAATCAGTGACACTTTGGAATGGCAAAAACATTATAGAAAGATTCAAGTTGGTTCTGTAAGGATACATGTAGAGAAATATCATAAAACATGTTATCAAGTATTAAAGTCTTGAGAAATAAAACAGTTTCAGGACCAACACCTAATAGTTGGTGCACATTAATAAACAATTGCTTTGAATATTTGGTGATCCCTTTCTATTATCTGAAGACGACGATGAATAAATTTTTGTGGCGAGGAATTACTTCGCGAACTAATCTGTTCATCAGCAATCCATTAAACTTAAGAAGTTTTAGTGCAAAATTAAATTTATGAATGTGAGCTTGCTATATACTCGGATTAGACAAATTTTAAAGAAGATATAAATCCATAGGAATGCAGAAAAATAAAACGTACTTCATCCAGAATCTTATGGTGGAGAAATTAAATTGGATAGCTTCAAACAATCTGTCTATATTCCTATCCTAATGCCAACGAGGTTGAGACAAGTAGCTTCTTCTGCTTTTGTTGCATGATTGAAGTATTGTACGTCATATTATCTATCGCAAATGTTTATCTATTTTGTAAATTGATGTTTACTCTGGTGCTAAATGCACCTTCTTCAATAAATTGATCAAGGACACTCCAAAAGTGCAGTATTTACAAGAGATTTAATTTGGTTTTGAAATATTGTTCGAACCGATACTCCAATTGTTTCGGGCCACTAAATCATCGCTAAAAACTCAATTTCATTTTGTAAGAATACAGAAGACTCTTAACCAAGTGTATAATTGAGCTTTATAATCTAATTGTATACAATAATTTTATCTTATTAGAAGTTCTTAAAGGTGATAATACTATTAAATTTTCTTATTAATATTCAGATGATTAGTTTTAAATTACCGAATTTATAATTAAGTTGTTTATTTTGATTTCATTTGTTGTAGAAATTGACCCTAAAAACTTGGTATGACTTTTATTTCTAGATAAATGTAAGTCATATACTAGATATGGACAGAAGGACCAATTGCAGGTCTTAAAAATATATTTCCACTCAATTGAAATAATTCTTCCTGTATCACCGATTTTCGCATTGCTGTAAACTCCGCACCACTATCAATGAGCCCTTGAAAACATTAACGTGAAATACATTACACATTAACGTGAAGGAGTTTAAACATTAAATTAACGTGAAGGAGTTTGTCATCTGTTTCACCTACTGAAATTTCCCAATCGAAACTAGCATTACTAATTTGTACTAATCATATTCCTTTTTGAACAAAATTTCTTTACGTATTCCACATCTTGGCATGTACGACAAGTAACGGCCTTTTGTGTTGAGACCGTTCTATTTAGAAGACAATTATTTCCATCCACTCGCCTGTTCCTTACATTTGAGTCATTGTAATAGATTTCTTCAAGAGATCATTTTGCTGATAATCATATTAAAAATCTGTTCAAGTCCTATGAACTGCAATAAGAAAATTGTCGATTTCTTGAATTAAATCACTTACTGGAAGGCAGTTTTCTGTTTCTTTTAGTTTATGTGACTTTGCATAAGCTGGTAGAGTACCTTTTCTATCTACGATTATGAATTCTTCAAGCTTTTATAAAGTTTCAATTTTTCTAACTTTAGATAAAGTTGTAAGGAAGCTTCAATTTTCAAAGCTTATTATGAATAATTCTCACAATTAATCTTTAAACAATCCAAATTTTCCTTGTGCAGTAATTCGATGTTCTTTCAGAGCAGTAGTCTTTATTTTTGCATAATCTCTCACATCTTCATAATTAAGCATTGTATACAAACTTTTGGTATAATTCTTTTTAAATACGTTAACATTATTTCTCCTTGAAAAGCATCTTGGACCTCGTACAGTTTAAACATCTTTTTCGCATGGTGGAAAAGGCCATTCATCTACTCTGATGAGTTTCAAGTTCTATCTTTCGTCATCTGCGAGTAATACTATCTGATCTTCTCCTTGAGTAGGTTTTAATTCTAAGTCACACAATTTCTACTCGTGTTCTCGCATATTGTTTTTCCTGTCTTTAATGCTTCTTTTCTATTTTTTCTCTTTCCAGTCAAGCATTTTGAGTAGTTGAAATTAAGTCTTTAACAAAAACACCTTCAAATTCTGGATGTTTTGTAATGAACTTTTTTAAATCGGCTATTTTAACCTTATGAGGGACTTGATCGGCTGATTCACTAGCTAACTCCATTAAATCCCTTCCCCTTTCGTCTTTTAAATCTTGTTAAAAATGAGATGGTAATTTCCTTATCTGTTTAAACCAGTAACAGTAATACTAACAATTATAATTCTAACTAATAGATATTTACATTCCGAATTTCCCCCTATTAATTGAATTTTCAAAAGCACAATTATATATATAATATTACGAATCACAGCAATATTTCTTTATCAAATATAGAAACAAATTAATGAATCTAAAATATAATTCCAACGTTTTACAGTTGAAGGTTTTAACATCATTTATTCATAAAATAATAATCTTCAATTATTTTCAACTAAGTAGAGTAGCACCTTATTTAGTTAAATTAGTTTTCATAAATTCATGAATGTACACTAATTCCAATACAAGAATAAGAAATCTATCAGACAAAATAATTTTCCTAAATTAGATCTAATTACAAATTCAAAATTATACATATAAATGTATTCAATTTTCAAGAAATAAAATTTTCTGCACACAACATTAAAATTGTATCAAGGTTTCAGGTAGAAAAAATTTTTTAAATAACAGTTACTACTTACTAAATACTAATTATTTCATGATATCAAAATAAACCAAAGCTAAAGATTTCTTTCACATTAGTTTAGCAACAATAATATTATTAAAAAATAAGTCAGCATAGTATTACAACACCCTGCTAATTTTCAAAGTTCCAGAAGTGGTTCTCAAACAAGAAAATTTAGTTGCATAACTCGCCAATTAAACAACGCCCAACACAAAAATTTCACTCTACAACAAACAAGAAAAACTTGAACTACAACACTATTCCGTACGAAATTCTTCCACAGCATTCATATGACACAGACACCTTTCACTTCATTGTTATTCTAGATGTCTCCTATCCAGTTGGTTGGGCCCCCTTTATCAACGGCCATTCAATGTCAATGGTTCATTTCACAGGAGGAATGATCATATTTACAAATTTATAATTTAATTACTACTGTATCCAAAAAGTAAGACCAATTTAAAATTCTCGGGGCTTATGGAATTTCAATTTTTTTTTTTCTTTTTTAGGTTGCTGGTGCTGTCCTTGACATCTGTGTGAAATTTGACGTCAAAATATTCATTAATGTTTGAGTTACGCTTGGCTTTGTGAGATTCTAAAACTGATTCCGGCGATTTTTGAAAGGTCTGAATTAATTGAGCAAAGAACTTGCATTCAATTTTGCTTGCGGAAACACATAGAATGTTGCAGAAGGCATTCGGTGAGCATTCCTATATCGGAAAGAAATGTTTACAAGTGGTATAAACAGTTCAAAGAAGGTAGAGAATGCGTTGAAGACGAAGAGCCCTCTGCTCGACCATCCACCTCAACCGATGAAGATCACGTCCAAGAAATTAAAGATTTGATGCTTGCAAACCGTCGATTTACAATTAGAGACCTTGCTGAAGATGTTGGAATTTCAAAAGGATCGGTCAATCCCATTTTGGGCATCATACGCGTCAAATCCCGATTGGTACCGAAAAAAAGGAATGCGCCAGCTCACACTGCTTTGATTCTTTGTGACTTTTTTGCCAAAAATGAAACCCATATTGCTCCACAACCACCGTATTCACTCTGTGCGACTTCTGGCTATTCCCTAAACTCAAAATACCATTCCGGGGACACCGTTTTGAGTCGATTGAAAAGATTCAACGTGCGTGCTTTGAAGGCCATCCCTGCCGATGACTTTTTAGCATGCATTGAGGATTGGAAGAAACGTTGGCATAAGTGCATTGTGTCCGGAGGGGATTGTTTTGAAGGTGATGAAATAAATTTGGATGAATAAATAAAGGGTTTTTGAAAAAAAAATTGGTCTTACTTTTTCGGCACAGTAGTACAATTCTTAAAAGGTTCACTTACTCTCCGCACAGTCCAGAGTAGTTGTGTCTTCTGACCCTTTCTTCTTGCAAGACCATAGTCTCCAGAAGCAC